>CM033717.1:12605550-13205550 GCA_019671005.1 Hibiscus mutabilis | reverse complement strand
ATAGTAACCAACAATGATAAAGTAATCTCTACGAGGGAGTATGAGCAAATACATTGGATTAAAAGTTCTCCAATTAAATATGCTTATCAAGGAGTTGATTTTAATTCTCACGATCTGTGAAAAATTCTTAAATGGATTATTGGAAAGTATTGTGATAAGCACGAAATGTGCATGTCTAAGATTGGTTCTATGATAGACTTGGTATTTAAGCATTTCTAGTGCACCACATCTCTTTCCTAGATACCTACCTGGTGCATTATTTACTACTATACTCATTATTCCAATTTATAAAATACTATGACTCAACGATACTCTTTAACTTAATGCAGAAGTTAAGAGTAATATTTGACAAATCTTATTAAGATAAATTTTGGTCATAGTAGATGGAAATATTTTGTGGTCTTTTAAAGTCAATTTTCTTTACTAAGTCACATTGAAAATGTGGGGTATCTGAAAATGATATATCATAAGAATACATTGATTTATAAAGATAGATCACTCATTTTAGATTTTGAGATGACTTATGAGAACCTAGCTAAACCGCTAACCAAGAGGTTAAGTGGGAGATTCGTTCTTGACTTGTCGAGGGGGATGAATCTTAAGCTCATTGTTTAAGGAATTCATGGTGAATACCCAACATAGTATTCAAAGTTCAATATGGTCACAACGAAACCATGGAAACATGGTGGATACCCAACTTAACATTCTAAGTTCAATTTGGACTAAACCTTGAAAAGACTCACAATGTACATACTAATTTATTCCTTTGGCGAACAATGTACACATAAAGGTTGAGCTTTTGCTCTTAATAAATTCATAGCTCCTTTGGTGGTCTTAGTGAGAAAAACTTGACAAGTTTACCGATATGGATGAATATCTACTCTTAATGAGTTCATAACCCAGTGTTTGGGTGGTCCTATTGAGAAGGGCTATATGAACTCACCGTGAAGAATGATGAGTTTTATACTCTTAACGAATTCAATCCTAAGAGCTTGGGTGATCCTATTTGAGAAGGACATATTAAATTCACTGATAAAAGAGGTTGATTTTTTTATTATTCTTAATGAATTCTTATCTTAGATTTTGGGCGGTACGTATTTAAATGAACTTGAAGAATTCGCCTATTTTATTGTGAGGTTGAGATTATAGAAAAGCTCTTAATGATTTCTTAGCCATAATTTAGGTCGTTTATGTTGAGATAGACCTTATGAAATTACCTACGTAAGTGAAAAGGATTTGCCACCTTCTATGAAAGGCATTGGGTTGTCTTTCCAGTACACTTACCAGAATCTTGAGGTGTGGCTATATACATATATATGTATAAATATATTTTTTGATTTATCGTAACACCCCGATTTTGGGTCTAGAAATTTCTAGGTTGATTAGACGGTCCGGTGGACCGGGATTAAAGATTTGAGTCGGATTCGGGATAAAAATCGAAAAAATATTTTTATGTGAGAAAATATATGGGAGAATATCCTAAAATCACTATTTAATATATAGATATTTTTGGTAAAGTCAATTTTTTAAAATGGAGTTTGGAAATTAGACATTTTGGCTAGTGACTAAAATGTAAAGAATGAAAACTATTTTTAGTGACTATTTTGAAAAAAAATGGTCAAATCATAGAATCCTTAAGGAGCTATTTTACCTAATGCTTTTAATTTGATTTTTCTCTCAATTTGGATTATTTTGAATGAGTTTTAATTAAGGAGTTAAAGGGGATTTAATTAAGGAATGTGGTTATTTCCTAAAATCACTTTTGACGTAACTCTTTTCTCTAAAACTTTTCTCTCAAAGTTTCTTCAGCCAAACATTTTCTTTTTCATCAAAGATTTGAGTTAATGCTCTTGATTTCATAAACTCTTGATTTCTAATGGATTCTTCAATCTTGTTTTACAAAATCTCATTGTCTTCCTTTGTATTTCAAGAGTAAACATCCAATTGAGACGAAATTCACTCATTAGAGGTAAGGTTTGTTATTCTCCTCTAGTGAATGGTTTTTTATTGATATTCCCAAGTATTTGATCTTTGTTTAATATTTTCTAATGAGTCTTAATGATTTAATTATGGAAATTGGTTCAATCAAAGTTTAATTGGTGAGATTAAGTGATTTTCGTTTTGGATCTATTTTACTGAGTTCTTGATGCTTCTAATCATAATTTTGATATTTTAAAATGTTTTTAAGTTGGTTTAAACATTGGAATCCCGAAATTAGGTGAATCTCTAATTTCTTAGATTGCTAGTGTTGTGTTTTTGATGACTTATGGATGTGTTATGAATGCTAGAGGTATAAGGATGATGTTAGGTTGTTTTTTTATGTTAATTTAAGATAATTGATACATTAAACCTGAAGGTTTTGGATGGGTTAAGTTTGGAAGATGTTTGATGTTGTTTTCGATTGTTGAAGAGGGGTTTTGGTTAGAGTTGTTGTGGAATAATGTTGTTGAGTCTTTGAATGCATTTAGGTGCATTGAATCCCCTGCTTTTGTATGGTTAAATCAAGGTTGATTGATCCTTAAGCTTGTGGCACCATTTTGGAAGCTTTGGAGGAGTAGTTTGCATCGGCGAACGAGGTTTTGCATAGACGGTGAGTGAGAACGTGGATTTCAACTTTGAAATGGTTTAAAGGTTGTTTTGGGAGTTTAAATTGAGCTTGAAACATTGGTTTAAACTCGAAAGTAAGTATGATGAGATTTCTCCCTCGGTCGCGTTTTGGCAAAATTGGTTTTATGCACTTGTTTTACAATTACACTATACCTACTTTTTAAGCATGTTTTGAGTATGGTTTATACTGATTTTGATCATATATTGATGATGAATGTATTTGAAAAATGGTTCATGTAAGTATGAGGAATACTTGTTAATGCATGGTTTAATGCATTGAAAATGGTTTTGATTGTTGCTTATAAAAAACAGTGAGGTACATGGTTAATAATCAATTATATTGGAAAGTGATGTAGTTTAAAATGTTATCGGATATAGTTGGTCGGCCATAGGATTGATAGTGCACTATAAATAAGTCGCATCGGGTGTTGAGGGGTTTATGTGTACCGAATAATCCACCACGAGTACCCTAACGGTTGAAGGGTTATATGGTACCTGAAACTCTCGTTAGTGGATTATACATCTAACTGGTGATTGGGTTGTGATGGTATCCGATTGTGATTGTACATTAATTCTGGTTGAGATTGTATGACGTGTTGAGAGGACACTTGTTGAATTCGTGTAACCGATGTAATATTTTGTAAAGTGAAACTTGGTTTATGATCACTTGAAAGTCAATATAATTGTTAACATATCATGTCAATGGATTATGATGTATAATGTTGGTTTATACATGTTACTCTTTAAGCCTTGTATATAGGTTGTTATGCCTGAGAAAGCTTAAATTGAAGGATTGTAAATGGGGATTTTGATTTTGATCCATGATACATGGTACATATGATTTAATATGCATGTTTTGGAAATGTTAAGTGCATGGTTTGAAAGGCATGATGTTTTAAAAGTTGTTTTAAACGATGAATTCATTGTGAGTTGGAAATCGGTTTTAAATGCATTGATGGTGTTGTGTTTTGAGCACTCCTCACTAAGTCACTAAGCCTAGTGTGCTTACGCTCTCTTTGTCCATTAATGCAAAGGATTAAAGGTTGGAGGCAGCGAGCAAGCGAGGGGAAATCCAAGGACTTGAACTTTTCGAAAGTATGGCTTTTGAACTAGACTAGTAGTAATAAAGGCAATGGGGTTCATTGTTGTTTGGGAGGGTTATTTGCTAAACTTCCGGTTTGTGCAAGTTTATATTGTTGTTGTGGAGTTGTATGAGGATTTATATGATTGCTTTTGATGCGGATTTATGTTTCATGCGTTGGTTAGATTGGTTTCTAGGAAGCATGCCTCTAGACTTATGATTGAAGTATGTTACCATGATTTGACCATGTTTCATAGATATTATGGCATGGTTTGCTCTTTAGTTTAGTGGTATACATGTTCAGGGATTGTTAAAGCATGTTCGAATCCATGCTTGAATAAAAAACCAGGAAAATAAGACATTTTGGGTCAGGGCGTACTGATAAGCGAGGACCCGTATCGGTATAGTTAGACTAGAAATGGCTTGGGATCGGTACACGGAGGGTCGTATCGGTACGGGCTTTAGCTACTAGAATTCATGATTTTGTAATCATGCCCGTATAATGATACACCTTGTTCTTGTACCGATACGACCCTGAGTATTGAAGCCCCATATAGGTATGGGTGTCCGCGTACTGATACGGGCAACGGTTATTTCGGTTAATGCGTTATTTGAGAGTTTCTATTTCCTTCGTTTTGGTCCCTAATATTCGTGAATGCAATTTTATGAGTTTGGATGATCGTTTTAAACTAAAAATTGGCAAGCAAGCATGTAATCTGATTAATTTAGGGTTGTTAACTCAAATTTTAACTAAGTCCTTGTAACTTTCTACATTTACAATTTGGTCCCTAAATTGCATTTATGCGCAATTGGATGTCAATTTGATGCCCAATTCAGTTGAGATTTCACCCGTTGCCAGCATGCACATCTTAGGATGTAATTTTGTGTCTAAATAAGATAAAAAGAAAAAATGGACCTAAGTTTAGTTAATCGATTCAAGTTTGTTTTGACAAACCCAATATAGCTCGCTCGGCTCGGTTTGGTGTCTAGGCCGGGTCGATGGGGTTATAGGCTTAGTGGATGAATGAGGTTAGTCGTGTGTCATGAGTTTATCCCTGCCTTTACAAGTTCAAGATTCGTTCACTTGTAAAAGAGAAGGATTGTTCATCATCACTACGTATTAGTTCCAAATATGTTCACTAGTATTTAAGCGGGTAATTTCGTTGTTGCTCTTCTCATGAACTTTCTCCTCAAAATTCATTTTATCTACGCATTTGTGGGGGAATGTTAGAAATTTTGGTGGAGAAAATTCGAAAAGTTTCTCACTTATTTACTGCAGATTTATGATGACAGTTACATAATTCAAATCACTTATTTATTGCATATTTAATATGTCAATTACATGGTTTAATCACCGATTTGATGCATATTAATATGACAGTTATGTGATTTAAATCATACTGAATATGACAGATACAAGCAAATTAATTTGTTTGTCATTATTGACATGAGTGATTTGTCAATTTTACCCCCAACTTTCAGCCTATAAATAGAATGCTTCAGATTCACTTTCAGTGTATCTCTCAAATACTCTTGTGTGTTTTATACAATCAAGAAGAGAGGGGAAATACCACTTTGTCCAACTTCAAAATTTGGTGTACGAATTTTGAAGGTGTTGTGTTAACCTCGGGGGGGCATCTTCCAGTGCAGCGATTACACCAATTAAGTCGAATTTGCTTCTAAGGCAATGGTCATACCACGACACAATAAATGGTTCGATCTGATTCAATTTGCTTTATTTCATCCAGTCAATGCTAACGGTTTCATTCACAATTATATTTCCAGCACTTTATATAGAGGATGTAAAAATGAATGAAAAGATTAAATTGTTTGGCGAAAAGATTAAACATTTTGACGAAAAGATTAAACCTTTGATAAAAGGATTTGCTGAAAAGTTCATGGATATAAGTAAATAGACACAAAATTGAATAGATACAAAATTAAACCAAAAGCAATAAATTTGTTCACCGAAGGATAGATCTTTTCAATAAATTTGTTCACCAAATTATAGATCTTTTCGATAAATTTGTTCACCAAGGTACATAACTATTGTTTAATTTAGGCATCAATTTCTCATTCATCTTCATCAATTATTTTCCAACAAATAGTGTACTTCGTTCCACGTTAACGGTTCATTTTATATCGATTCTAACACATTTTATATTCATGTTGTATTTATGTTATTTTCAATATGTATGTGTTCATGTTATTTTCTGCATGTTTAAAATATGTAACTTGTCCGTTTACATTGTTATGTATTACATAAAAATTTCCTATCTTGTGTTCATATAATTTTGAATTTATAGTGAATAGATATGAAATCATTATGATATTTTTCATTCCTTTTCTTATTCTAACATAATGTGTTATGGTAATTTAATTTAAGGATATTTTATGTTTTATATTATTTTTTAATATGAGTACGTTAATTTTATTAAAAAGACGAAAAATCCAAAAATACGAGAGTTTACAATTCAGATAAACAAACTTGATCCAAACATATTCCTATAAACAAAAACATAAAAATAACGTCTCTAGATTATAAACAGGGCCCTACAAAGAAAATATAAAAACCCTAACTCAAAGACTCAAAACAAAATAGATACAAGCATCACCAAAGGTCGACGACAAAAGGTAAAAAACCAACAACAAACAACAAACAACATTAAAAGATACGTATTATAATAAGGAGGTTGACAATACAATCATTACCACAACTCAACTGCGAACAAGAGCAGTGACTGTAGCTCGTATTCAAATCCAGTTTAAGGGTCCAAAACATGAAAGATAAGTGGGATAATCAAAAGGATGTTATCTTGATCAGTCGTGGCGACGTCAAATCCAGGCCTGTTAGAAAATTAAATGAAAAAAGAAGCGATCAAGCAACCGATTAAAAGAAGAAAAGCATATCAAAAGGTAGAGAAAAACGTATTACCTTTTTGAGTCGAAAGTTTTATAAATGTACTTGTTGATGTCAAAAGTGTCAGACACCGAACACGGTGGTGGAGATGAAGACCAAGGAGGAAGTTGATGGTGGTCTGTGGTGGTTCACCCATTCTGAGATGGGGGTGTGGAGTGAAATGGAGAGAATTGGTGGTGGATGAGGTGAAAGGAGTCGAAATGTCTTATCCTCTTTAGCTCAATGAGTATTTATAGCCAAGTGGTACTGCTTGAGGGGACAGAGTTAGGCCTAGTGCTAGCTATTGACGGGTCGGCAGGATTAGGTCCTGCTCTCGATCGATAGACTTTTTAGCCTAGTTACGTGGGTTGGCAGAGTAGACTCGGCTGTCAGGGAATAGGCTCAGCCGATGGGTCAGACAAACCTGTCGACTGTCATGTCAAAAGTAACTCAGAGACCAAAACTCCGGAGATCATGGTGCTTCGCATGCTGACAAGTGGTGCGGAAAATAAAAGTTCTGGAGGCATAAGTATCTTTTAGGAGGCGGTGGATTCCGAAAGTATATGTCTCTTTCTAGAGAAGATACTAGATTTATGGCTAAGACTTTTACAGAGGTATAGCGATACTTTAATTTTTACGTGATTACTTTATGTAAATTTTTAATACATTATGTCAATGATATTTTTGTGACGTAGTTTTTTTCCGACAAATCCTAATTAATCCTAATTCTATTTAGAAGAAAGGTGAGGAAGAACTCTAGGGGGAGGACTCCTAGTGAATTTAGAATCTATGGCTTAAGGAAAATGGGAAAATAAAGATGAGCAACTTGGCAAACTAGCCAAATTTATATTTGTAATATATTTGTATAGCATATTTAAAATTTGATCAAAATTTTCGAAGTCTAGCATATACAAGTTTTTTTTCTAGCTGAAAGTGAGGTGCGAGGTGAGGAACACGAGGTAGAAAAACGTTTGCTTCGTCATCATCATAAACAGATCGGGGATAGCACCAGCAACATCAGAATTAGAATGGACTAATCGACCATGAATCCTGCATCTTTTTGTTTGGAGAATTTCATTTCTAACCATAAACCTTGTAATCATCACAGTTTTTATATCTATAAAACCCACTATTCCGGGGCCAACCCACGTATTACGTCTACGCAGCGATGATGACACAATTGAACCATCAAATCTTACTCAACTTTACTTTTTCCAGTTTTTTTATAAATATTTTTTTGTGTCTCTCTTTGATCAATTATTGAATGATATCAGCACCACTCCTTTCCTCTTCAATCCTTGTACCGGACCAGAAGAGAAAATTCGACCACAGATGGTGGTCGGTGCTATATCAGCCTTTCCCAGAGGGCTAAGTTCCCCACTACGATGCTGCTGCTACAGCAACGAATAGATATTGACATCGCTGGCTGCAGCATTACCAATTGGTTGCCCAAAATATAATGCCAAATACCTTTTTGGTTGACGGAACTATATGTTGCGTGCTTGCATCATATTTTTTGGAGTCAACTTCAGAAGATGTTCTGCACTTAATAATACTTTTCTGGGTAAGGTAAAAATTATCTTGTTTATTAATATTTTAAAAAAACGGTTTAAATAAATACAAATTGGTAAGAAGATGACGAACGATGTCTCAATTAAATATACAAACAGATTGTCCAATCTACTTTGTTGATATATAAATGGTAGCAAAAGCAAAGTTGCATTTGCCTGCATGCTCCATACTGCAGACTGCAGACTGCAGACTGCATACCTAGTAGCAGTAATTAGATCTAATGAAAATCAAGTTTCCGACCATATAGATAAGGGGCAAGATGAAGAACAACCATTGGAATATCTTTAGTCATATATATAGGTCGATGCCCTTACTCTTTTCAGTGGATTGCTTAGCAGGCACCACTCAATATGATAAAGCCATAGACTGGGGACCTGGGGCAAACTCCTGCGTTACTCTACCGGTTTATTCATATCAATGTATGTGATAAAAGATATGAACGCATGATTTTATGTCAGAAAACGCAAACTGTTAAAAAGTTATATTAAGAATTTATGGTGTAAAATTATAAAATTTTAGAGAGCGTAAATTTAAATTACCGATAAAAATATAAAATATAAATATATTATATAAGAGTTTAAAACTTTTAAGGGATATGATTGGGATGGATTGGCTGAATTTTTTGGATAAGTAATATATATCCAGGAAAGAAAAAAGTATGGAATAATTAACCAAAGAAAAAAGAGGCCAGACTCTCTCTTACTATGAGTCAAAGAATGAACAATTTCATTGTTATCTGAATATTTAATTATTTTATCTCTTTTCGACCATATTATATATTCATGGTCAAACAAAAACCACCACGTCACACATTTGAGTTTGAACACGCACCACCATTTTTAGACGAGTGTGCTCCTGATAACATTTCTAGATTCGTTTTTCTTATCGATTGAAAATTTTCATTGATTTGAACCATAAAGTACCTAGTAATATTTTTTTAGATAGGTTTCCTTTACGTTTATACATGGGATCAAATTTTGGGAGGGATAATGGTCTATTAAACTTTTAAATCTAAAAATTATGAGAGACAAAAATTTTAGTTTACCGCTATTTAAATTAAAAAATACCTCAGTTATACCCAAAAAAAAAAATTGGGAGGGGCTCTTGCCCTTCCATACATAACATGGCTCCTTGGCTCCTTCCCAGCGTTTATAATTCAATATCTAATGCTATAGAATTGAATCTGATATATAATAAAAATTTCTAAAAGTACATAAAATTCTAAAAGTTATTGTACTCAAATATTTGATCATATACTATATATCAAGAAATTTTCTTTTTTTAGAAAAAAAACTACTTAAAGGAATTAAAAACTTCATGCTATAATTGATACGAAAGGAATTCCTTCCATTCACAAAGATCTAGTCAGAAGGATTCAAAGAAGAATAAAATTATGAAATGATTAGCAGGTCAAATTCAATTTATTAATTATGAAATTATTTTTTTTTGAAAACTTAATTATGAAATTAGAGATGAAAGGAATGGTAGGTGACGTGGAACTCGTATTAGTATTAAACCCTCATCGCTGACACTAAAGTTGTGGAAACACAAAGTCCATATGGTCGCGGATCTGCTCACTGCTGCTCTAAATTAATATTAATGCCCCAACAATAATTGTATCTAAGGAGGACAAGATTTTTGTTTAAGAGAAATTCGAAAGAAAAAGAATTCATTCGAATTAAATCTCATATTTAATTTAAACAACAAAATCTGCTTGTAAGAAATGCTTCGAAAATTTGATAATAGTCCATCCAAACAATATTGAATTATTCAAGGTTGAAATTCAGTTAACTAGTTTTTTTGTTGTTGTTACTTCTCATAACTTTTTCTTATTAATTCAGACCGACTCACCGTACACACTTAATTTTAGTAGGTATCTTCTTATAGTAATTTTCTCCGTACACAAAACTTAGATTCTATGTTCCTAATGTCAAACTCAAAGCACAAATGTTAAATGGAAGTTTAGTTGGTCCCACCACAGTCGTCAAGATGTGGACACGTGGGATGACTCTTGGATTTCCTCTGATTAAGACGGATTAGCAAAGCATCCGCACGTGTGCAGCAGCTTCAACAGTCAGCGTGGAATTTAGCCTCCGCCTTGCTCAACATTTGACCCAACTTATCTTTAGAATAGTTCATCTTTGACCTATCTTTGTAGTTTGTACCATAAAAATAAACACTAATCCATATTCATCTTTTTATAATTTATATATATATATATATATATATGGTTTATACACCTTTTATACGGAATTAAGATACATTATTTTAGATTCACACAACATGTTCTTATAATATTATCTTATTGAACCAAGAAAAGAGACCATTTATAAATTCAAGGGACATAATAAAAAAAATTACCCAACTTAAGGAGGGCTGCATCTGCAAATGTGTAAACATCCATTGGTAGTGTTTATTATTGGTTTTAGTAAGAAACCAACCAACAAACAAACAATTCAGACAATAAAAGCGGATGAAATGGGCAAAGTCAAAAACTGCAGACGTAATAATGCCAACGTCACATCTGGATGAACCCTGAAATGCATCAAAAGACTAAGATCAAACCATTCAAAATTGTGTTGGCTTCCCCCTCTTTTATCCAGTTTTGGACAAAGAAAAAATACTCCAGCAGTTCAGCTATATCTATTCCCGACGTCGTTGCTTTTCATCTCAGCCATCAACTACGAGTATTCAATTTTTAGTTAAATACTTTAATCACACGGCCAAACACAATCTAAGTTACTACTTTCTGTTAGGTTTTTTAAAACAAAATTATATATACCAACTCAAATATTGGATCAAATTGCATTTTTTATAATTTCAGTTTTTCTTAAAAGGGTAGGTTCGTAAAACAAATAATCAACAGAAATAAACTGCTATCTGTATACGTGTCAATGAAGAAGTCGTTTTCTCCAATTATCCAATGACAGTTCAACACGTAGCATGGTAAGCCACATCGCCCATTAACGTAGTCTTCCTTACAAAGTAGAATTTTTGAAAATTAAATTAACGTGAACTTTCAGGATTTTGCTCCGTGTTTCTATCTAAAACTGATGGAGAAAACTGCAAGAGGTGGGCAGCCGAAGAATTTATTATATTAAATAAAAATAATTTTGAACCAAAAACCAGTTGATCTAATAAAATAAAGGTTAAGTTTTGTAAATAAAGTACGGATTCGATTATTTACATTGTGAATATAAAAAACTAAATTAAAACTATTAGACTTGTAAACTTTAATTTAAATTAGTCGAGTAATGATAAATACATGTGATTAGGCAAAAAAAAAACCACTTTGAAAGTCTTTAGAGAGGGAGAGAGAGAGAGGAGAGGGGCCCTCACCCCACTCAACCGAGTGAATGAATATGCATAATTCCCCTCTATAAAGCCACCCCAAGGTCATCCCATTTCCCATATACCCTCCCTGCACCATCTCCTCTTTCTCTATCTTTGAATCTCCTCCACATAAACCAAACACAGGGTTACTTTGATGGGGAACTCCGACTATGTCTACCCCGACCGTCAACCTCCTCACCGAGTGGCAGTTCCTCCGCCACAGCCGTTTTTCAAGTCATTCAAGAACTCTCTCAAGGAAACTTTTTTCCCAGATGACCCACTCGGGCAATTCAAGAACAAACCACCTTCTCGGCAGCTTTTACTCGGACTGCAATATTTGTTGCCGATTCTCGAATGGGGTCCTCGTTACAGCTTCGAGTTCTTGAAATCTGACCTCATTGCAGGGATCACCATCGCCAGTCTTGCCATCCCTCAGGGCATTAGCTATGCGAAGCTGGCTAACTTGCCACCCATTCTCGGCCTGTGTAAGCTCCAAAAACGTTACTACAAACTTAACTAATGAATCAGTTTATCACGTTGTTGTTTAAAAAATACTGATCAACTTTTGCTGTTGTTGGGAAAAAAAGATTCAATGCTGCTGAGAATCCCACGCTTTATCTTCATCTTGCTTTCACTGCAACTTTTTTCGCCGGCCTTCTTCAAGCTTCATTAGGCCTCTTAAGGTACATAAATTGATCACCCATTCCATATGTATAATTCTCTTCTTGGTAACAATTAGAGAGACGATAATTGGACGGAAAAAAAAGGATGGCAGCAGAACATGTTGTGCTTTGTCTTCTCGCTGCTGGAACACTTGTCCTTTGCTGCTGTCTGCATGGATATGTGTTTTAAAATAACTTTCATGAACCGAACATTAGTATACCAGTAAGAATTCAGAAAGAAAGAAAATATTAACAGCGAGAATCTACACCGAATACGATTGAACCATTGCTTTCCCAATGGCCATTGTCATTTATTATCGTCGGATAGGAGACCCAACGTGATAAAATTAATGAACAATATAAATAGCTAAAAAAGGAAAGAAGAAAACCTCTTCATAGATTTTTTTTAACACTGTAGAATAATAAAAATGAGCAGGTATTCTGGATGGTGTTGAATTGTTGTTGTTGTTTTTGCAGGCTAGGGTTTATAGTGGATTTTCTTTCACATGCGACGATAGTAGGGTTCATGGGAGGAGCAGCCACTGTAGTGATATTGCAACAGCTAAAGGGAGTTCTAGGACTCGAGCACTTCACCCATTCTACCGATATTATCTCCGTCTTGCGCTCCGTCTTCTCTCAAGTTCATGAGGTCAGTCTTACTTTTGAAATTGAAAAATAAAATGCATCTCTCCATAATTTATTATGCATATGGGATTTTTTTTTATAATCACTGATAATTTATTGATTACCTTATATTTATATGTGGAAG
Organism: Hibiscus mutabilis; assembly: GCA_019671005.1. Lineage (NCBI taxonomy): Eukaryota > Viridiplantae > Streptophyta > Magnoliopsida > Malvales > Malvaceae > Hibiscus > Hibiscus mutabilis. The sequence continues at coordinate 13,192,627 of CM033717.1, read as the reverse complement.
AAACACTGTGATAAAACTTACTGTCAAGGTTTTGTGTACTGCTTGCGGGATTCAGTAGTACTGAACCCGATATCTTTTTTATTGTTTACATTTTTTTAGCAGACTCTTCACAAATAAATAAAAGCAACCATTTATCAAAAAAAAAACTTACCGTCATGGTTTTTGTTATATATTATATATATGATCCATTCCAAAAAATTTCTAATTAGTCTCTCAAAATCGAGTTCCAAGGTCTATCTCTTGTACTTCAATATTTAAAATGCAATTATAGACAAATTATGGTTATAATTTTATATATGCATTTTCACATCCATAGGCTATTAATTTTGGTTTTTTTTATGGTGCTGTTCAAATAAAATAAAACTGTATGATCAAATTTTCTCTCTCAATTCACTCATAAGAGATGGAATATGTTTGAATTTGACAGTGGAGATGGGAGAGTGCTGTATTGGGCATTGGTTTCCTCTTCTTCCTCCTCATCACCAGATACTTCGTAAGTAAATCTCATTATTATTATTTAATAACTTAGTATATACTAAATTCTAAGATAACACGTTATAATATATTTTTTGGACTGTCGGATGACAAACAGAGCAAACGACGACCCAAGTTATTTTGGATATCAGCAATGGCACCTTTGACATCAGTCATTCTTGGAAGTGTTCTTGTTTATCTCACACATGCAGAAAAACATGGCGTTCAAGTGGTAAACCCCTTTGTCTTTTTCCTATTTAAGACCATGAAGTGAACAAAGCAGTCCATTAGGAACATATTGGACCACCAGACAAGTCGTATCATAAATTTATTTCCCGGCCTTTTACATTAAGTTGTGTTGGGCCGGTCCTAATAATTGCTTAGCCTGAGCCCCCCACCAAGCTCACTGATTGGATTATTATTTTTCAATATTTCTTGTTTTGGAAGCAACTATTTTCTTTGTTGTAACCTTATTGATGTGACCATGGCAGATAGGAAACTTGAAGAAAGGGCTGAATCCACTGTCGTTTGGGGATTTTGTATTTACCTCTTCATATTTGTCAACAGCCGTGCAGACCGGCATGGTCACCGGCATCATTGCTCTCGCCTTAAGCTACCTTTCTCGGTTCTAACTTCAAGTGACATCGATTTCATTAGTTTAAGGACAAGACATAGACTGATTGTATTTGTTGCTTGCAGTGAATACCAGGAAGGAATAGCAGTGGGGAGAAGTTTCGCAATGTTCAAACACTACAACATTGATGGGAACAAAGAAATGGTAGCTGTTGGGACCATGGACATTGTTGGATCTTGCTTTTCTTGCTATCTCACAACAGGTGAATCTTGCTGATGTTTTTTCTTATAGCCTAACTAAAAGGGTTTATTTTATATAATTTGCTAATTGTGGTATTGGTGTTGATGTATTTTCAGGGCCATTTTCTCGGTCGGCTGTCAACTTCAATGCAGGGTGTAAAACGGCAATGTCGAACGTTGTCATGGCCATTGCAGTTATGTTCACATTGCTGTTCCTAACACCACTGTTCCACTACGCTCCCCTCGTAGTGCTGTTTGCTATTATAATGGCTGCAATGCTTGGTCTCATTGATTATGAGGCAGCGATTCATCTTTGGAAGGTCGATAAATTCGATTTCGTAGTGTGTATGGGCGCATAGCTCGGTGTTGTTTTTGCAAGCGTGGAGGTTGGCTTAGTCATAGCGGTATGATCATACATATACCAGCAAAAACACAACTGAACATGAACTTAATTCCTTCATCCAAGAACAAAGTTCTCTAACAATTCATTGTGTAATAAAATACAGGTTGCAATATCTGTGCTGAGATTGCTGCTGTTTATCACGAGACCAAGGACATTTGTTCTCGGAAACATTCCGAATTCCACCATCTACAGAAACGTTGAGCAATATCCAACAACAAACAGTGTTCCTGGGATTCTTATACTTGAGATTGATGCTCCAATTTACTTTGCTAATGCAAGCTACTTAAGAGAAAGGTACTTGAATTCAATTGCTTAAATATTGTCTTAAAACAGTAAGTACCATATCCATTTCAATCAGACATCTTAATCTGCAGGATCTCAAGGTGGATTGATGAAGAGGAAGACAGGCTGAAATCTGCAGGGGAAACAAGCCTACAGTGTGTTATACTTTATATGAGTGGTGAGTGATTTATCGATCCGGCAAGAACTGCAGCATACATATTATTTGTAACATTAAAGAACAAAAAAGTTATAGAGAATCTAACAGGGGTTACATTTTTTTTGGTTTCACAGCTGTTGCTAACATTGATACCAGTGGAATAAGCATGTTTGAAGAAGTGAAGAAAAATACTGACAGAAGGGGGATCAAGGTATGTTCTGTCCTGCAATTACTTGACAATATTGTGTAAAACTAATGGTGAAAACTTACCAAATTGATCTTTATACTTGTGTAGCTTGTATTGGTTAACCCTGGAGCCGAGGTGATGAAGAAACTGAACAAATCTAAGTTCGTAGAAACGATAGGTGAAGAATGGATATATTTGACAGTAGGAGAAGCTGTGGAAGCCTGCCATTACAAGCTTCATACATGCAAACCAGACTCCACCATTGAGGAACCGTAGCCGCGGAACAATGTCTAAAGCTTTATAGATTTTTGATGTACCAGGAACATAATTTTCCCTTTTTAAATTAAAGGCCTTGTGCATCCGAGAAACAGGCTGCATAGCCAAATTAAGCTTTAGATGCTTCAATTGGAAGTTGGGGGCCTATTTTCTCTCTTCCAGAAATAAGCAAGTTGTAGAGTGATACATATCATGGCAATGAAGTTTAGAAGAAGAAAAAAATTTCATTAATGAATGTTGTTGACAACAACGCAACCACGTAGACAAATTTTAGTATTTTGTTTTTCTGAATAAGTTTTAAACGCAACCAAATTGTAAACTTGAAGAAAAAAAACTCAAATTTGATTTAATAATTATCAAGTAACTCGAATTATCGATCAAAACGAATTCGAACACCATGATAGCTGGTTTAAAAGGATTATGTGCCTAATTGAGCTTTTCAATTTAAATATATACATTTATATTATTAAATTACATTACTATATATATTATTGAATACGAACGAGCTTAATCGAGCTCGAACTTTGGTACAAAAATTGTTAAACGAGTTTAATCAAGTTTGAGTAGCTCTAAGGGTGGTACTCAAGAGGGACCAGTGTAGTACACCCCTAATTTCAAAAATTGAAATAAATTTAAGTTGGGACAGTGATAAAATTTGTATTTTAGTCCCTTAAAATATATAATTTATATTGTTGCCCCCATAAATTTAGACATTTTAAATGGTCCCTCGATACATAATGTTAGAGTTCCACCACTGAAAGCTTGATTATATCTCGAGCTGAGCCTGAACTTGAAAATTGATGTACGATCAACTCAAGCCAAGTATTGTACCACCAATTTTGAATCGAGTTCGAACTTGCCCCTATTCGGACTCGGCTCAGTTACACCCCTATTGACCACAGCAATTGCAGCAACTTGGCCACAATACCAATTTCCAAGCATGGCAATTCCTAAATTTCCTTGTAAATGGGCTATCACCACACCAGAATTAAATGCTTTTCTTAATATCTCCATAGTGAAATACTTAAACAGCTCTTAAAGCAATACACAAAAGATTAAAGCATATGAAAACAACATATATTAACCTTGAAGAAAGTAATTTCCATTGAAATTCATATTTATGTCAAAGTGAACAAACATACAGATAAGGGAACTTTTAGGATATAAAAAGTGCAGCTTCTTCCATGAGATAGTGCCGTACTATACAGCAGGAAATCTCTTAAAGTAAAAGAAGAAGAAAGTCTGTATAAGAAAATAAATATATGGAAAACACAAAACTAGTACGACAGATTTATGGACAATAACTAAAGTCAAATTACTAGTAAACTACTGAAAATGTATAGTGCCGATGATGAGTAATTGCCTCAATTTTCTTTCGTTGGGGGTTGCACGCATGAGCAGAAGTGCGATTTCTTCTTCTTCTGGCTGGTGTTTACCCCACCATAAAGATAGTCCCGCAATAAAACTCTTCTTTTATACTCGGAGATTCTGGTTTGTGCTTTGCTTTTTTGTTTATCATCAATATTCAATAAGAGAAACTGTATCTTCTGTACCTCCAACTGCAACCGGCCAATCTTTTGAGACCCTCTTTGAGCTTGTTCTGATACTCTCCGTCTCTGTACATTCGCATTCTCATCTGGTTCTAGTGCAGATTTCGAATCGAGAGACCAGGAACCATCTTCAACATGTGTTATCAATTTGCGGTTGACATCAACTATCTTCATGATGGCTTCCTCAGCTTCTTCTAGCTGCTCTTTCACTGTACCATATTCGACTCCTTTCCCCTTATTGGTCGTCTCAGTTATCTCTACCTTCTTCTTCAGGTCCTGCACAGTTATTTGAAGGTTGGCCAACTTTTGTGCATCAGAATCAAGTCTTTGTAAAATCTTCCTCTTGCTGCCGTCATGGTTGGGCTCCAAAAATCTCTTAGAACTCTCTTGATCTACACCTAACTCCTTCACAAGAGATTCTGTAGAAGGAGTTCTGCTCTTGTGTCTCTTAACTGTTCCAATCTGTTGGTAGTCAGTTGGTTCAGTGGTCATTTTCAGGGCCTTCCTGACTTTCAAGTCGACATTAGCATTACGGTTGGTGGTTTCCCACGACTCAAGCATCTGAGCGTCAACCTCTGCCACAGTTCCTCTTCTGCTTAAACCATAGGATGAGCACTCAGATATCTGATCAAGTATGATATCTTTAGTCATCATCTCATTTTCTTCGGATATTTCAGGAGTTGGTCTCTGTACGTTGACATTGTTACCGAACCGATGGCCAAGTTCCTCCCCTTGTCTAGCATTCATCTCTCTCTTTGCTCTAACACTTTCTCGACTAGAGCTGCTTCCAAATTTTAACTCTTCAATCTGTCTCGTAGCACTCGCTAGTTTGGAATTGAGAGTTAAGTTTTCCAGCTTTGCAAGCTTTTCCATTTCCAGGACTGCTTCTTCAATAGCTCTAATTCTCATATGGATACCCTGCAAGTCAGAGAAACCATCGGGAACTGAGGCAATTTGACCTTCACTTGTTTGTTGACAGCTTTCAGCATGCAATTCAGCTCCCAGATTGGCATCCTGGAAAACAATACAATTGTAAGACGAAGAATCAAAGCTAATAACCATTCAAGATCCATGGCACCGTGAACGTAAATGATAATTTACAGGCAAAGTCACGTTTATGTCCAACTTATTAAGATCTATAATCTAAACAGAACTAGATTATACTTCGACAAAGTTCTCACATACTTTCAGTAATGAAAAACAACTTGGCAATTCCATGCAATATCTAAGCCTTGCACAAGTAAAAAAAACCAGAAACCACATAGCTGGTTAGCACAAAGATCAAGAAAACAAATGGAAACAAAAGTGCCAAACAATAATTCAATAAAATACTAAACTTTGTCATGGGAAACAAGAAGTTTCTAAAAAGATAATGTTAGTAAACATATACTGGTGAAACTCAGAGAACTAGAGGCATAAATTTGCTAGTGTAAAAAAACCACCTGATGCTCGCACAGGTCAATGAGACATAGGGTTGGCTAAGATCTTAAGTTGCATATTCAACCAAATACAATGAAGTCCATATTGCTCTGGTTTATTAAAATTTAAAAAGCAAATATGAATTCATTACCTTTACTTCATTACGATCTGAGGGGAGTTTAGGATGCAGGAGAGTTCGACTCTCCAAAGACGTCACGCTATCAATGAGAGAAACAATTGCAGGAACATATGCTGCCAACTGAGCTTTAAGTCCTTCATTCTCACTTTCCAAGATTCTAACACTTCTTTCCAGCTCTTCTACTTCCATAGCTTTGGAGTTTCTTCTACATTCAAGGACTTCACATTCCTTACTGAGCTCATGAGCCCTCTCTTCAAAAATTGGTTCACGGACAGCTGAAGTCTGTAGCTCACCATACCATGCAGAAGCCTGATTTTCCCAAACTTCAACTTCATTTCTTCCCTTTATTAATTCAAGGCTCAAACTCTCCTCCCTACGTTTGATTTCTTCAAGTTCCTCGTTCAATTTCGAAAATTCAACCTCAAGTTTCTGATTAACCTGACGAATGCTTTCAGTCTCCTTACTTTGATGATCATAGTCCCCAGATAGTTTCAGAATTTGCTTCTCTTGATCTTCTCCTATCAGCTTGACCTCCTCACATTTAGTCTGCAGATCCTCCAAAACTTTATGCAGTTGGGCTCTCTCCTCTTGAATTGCACCGAGCATTTGTTCTGCTTCCAATAGCTCAGTCTCCTTCTGGCACAACAGATCCTTTCCCTTTCCAACTTCATCATTTAACTGATTACCAACAGATCTAACTGAAACCAGTTCATTCTCCAATTTTTTCATTGAAGCATTGAGATTTGAGTTTTCCATTTGCACATCTTCAAGTTGCTTCTCCATCGTCTTCAATTTTCCCTCGAGATCATTATTGACACGTTTGAGTTTATCCAGATTTTCACTGAGATACTTTATATCCTTAAAATTATCAACAATAATATCCTTCAAAATAAGAGATGTGTTACTTTGAGATATCGCTTCAGAAATTACAGCAGAGTTTTCCTCTTCTAGATCATGTTTCTGCTTGTCCAAGTCTAATATTTCCTTCATCAAAGATCTTTTCTCATTTAGCACCTTGCAGTTGTCTTCCAGTGAAGTCTGATATTGCCTTTGCAAGGCTAACAGTTGCCCACGAACACACATCAATTCAGTCTGCAAACTTTCTTCTCTTTGGCCTCCCTCTACCACTTTTGATCTCAGTACTTCATTCATATCCGCAAGTTTTTCAGCTCTGATCTGCAGCCTGGAAAACTGCTCAGATTGAACATTCAACTCCTCGTGTAGAGAATTCTTCACTGCGGCAAGATTTTCTGCCTCTAGTTTCAGTTGCCCAAGCAGTGCAATAAGAACTGAATTCTCAATTATGAATTGCTGATTTTCATCCAGAGACTTTCGAAGTGAATTTTGCACCTCTTGGAGTCTACCAAATACGCGGTCAAGAACTGATTGGTCTTGTTTGATCTTATCATCGTAACCATGGATATCATTAGCACCAAGAGTCCTCAACACCTGATGAAGCCCCATTCTCAGTATGGTAATTTGATCAAATAAGGATTTTATCTCCATCTGCTTTTCACAATTCCCGAGCTCCAATTCAGAGATAAGTTTTTCTGATAATTTGGAGGCCTCCAAGAGTTTCCTACACTCAAGCATTAGGGACAAATTCTTCTCTTCCAGATCTTGTGCACATTTCTGCAAGATGTAAACTTCTACCTGAGCAGTCATGGACTTTTCCTGCTCCTCTTCAAATTCTTTCTTCCTGAACAGACTTTCTCCTTGCAGAAAATGGATCTGAGATTCCATAGCAGTTGCTCGGGTTTTACTCAACTGCACAAAACTGACATGTTGTTGCATTTCAGCCTCTAGTGACTTTTGTTGCTCTTCCACTTCACGAAGTGTTGATTCTCTCTCTTTCTCCAGACCTACATATTTTTCTTCCAGTCCTTTGTATCTTTCCTCTAAATCTTCAAACCTTTTCTGACTGACATCCAACTGAGAAATCAAACCTTCTCTCTGTGTTATCAAGCCAGACTTCTCATCACCAAGCAACATGCATGAGTTTTCTAAGCTCCTTAATTTTTCCCTCGATCCTTCAAGTTCAGCATTAGCATCAGAAAGGGTATTCTCCAGAAAGTTATTCTTCTCACAAAGCTTCTCCAGATTCTCGGTTGTGGTCTGTAACTGACAAATGAGAGTGTCCTTCTCTGCAGCAAGGGTGGTTTTCTCTCTCAGAAGTGATTGACAGGAATCTTCCAACATCTTTACTCTCTCCCGAACACCTTCTAACTCGACATTCAAATCTGAGAGTGAATTCTCTAAAAGGGCATTCTTCTCAATAAGTTTCTCCATGATTTTCAACTTCTCAAAGAGGACCAGCTTTTCATCTCTTTCTCTTTCGAAGACATCTTTAAGCTCTGTGTTCTCGTCTTGCAATTCCTTCACAGATGATGCAAAGTTTTCTGGATTTAAGCCAACTGACTCCAGCTGCTCTGTCATATCCAGGTGTCTCTTGTTTAAGTTATTGAGTTCCTCTTTCAAACAGTAAATTTCTTGCTGAAGAGCATTTCTTTGGTCCACTCTAAGTTCAACTTCAGCTTCAAGTTTTGCTATGGTCTCCCTTAAGCTTAAAATCTCATCTTGCAAATTCTTGATGGACACAGCTGAACTTAAACTGAGTTTGTTCAGGCTCGTGTTCTCCTCCTTGACCCTCTGTAGTTCATCCTCTAAACCCTGATTACGAGTTTCAAAGTCCTGTAAAATTTGAGTCCTGTTCTGAAGCTCCATGGCCAGAGATCTGAGTTCTTCCTGGGATTGAGAGTGCAAATGCTGCAGAGTTTGAAATGCTGTTTCAGCCTCCATAAATCTCATGCGTTCCTCTTGTATGGAGGTCCAAAGTCTCCCCAACTCCTTCTGTTTCTCTGTTAGTACTTGGCTTTGATCCCCCATCTTCTGCACCAAAGACTCGACCTCAGTATGCAGGCTCTGATTGGTTCTCTCCAACAGACTACACCTTTCTTCAGCACCTCTTAACTTGGCAGCCCTATCATCCAACTCGCTTTTGAGCCTTTGAACCTCCTCCTCGGCACATTTAAGTCTTTTTTCCAGGATAGCAATTGTCTCCAAGCACTGCTGGTACTGAAGAGCAGCTGCTTCCTTATCTTTGGTCAGCTCAACAACTACTTGCTTTAAAGTTTTAACTTCACTTTCAGCCTTCTGTGCTCTTTCTGACATCCTGCTAGCACTTTCTTGAGCATTCAATAGTTTTTCTTCCAGATTGCTTATTGTCTCTGAACACCGCTTGTATCGAGAAAGAGCACCGTCCTTTTCAGCTTCTACTCTAGCAAGGTCCTGCTTTAAAGCTTGAGCTTCTGTCTCAGCTTTAGTAGTTCGCTCACTCAGTTCTTCAGCATCTTTTTGAGCATGCGAAATACTATTCTGAAGATTATTGGTCTTCTCCAAGCACTGCTGGTATTGAACAAGATTAGCTTCTCTTTCGGCCTCTAATTTGGTGAGGGCATCCTTCAAAATCTGAACTTCAGCTTCAGCTTGACTTGCTCGTTCATTAAGCCCCTTGGAATCTTGTTTTGCACGAGAGACTTCTTTCTCCAGATTGGATAATCTCTCCAAGCTCTGTTCATACTCAAGTAAGCCGGCTTCTTTTTCAGCTTCTAATCTCGCTAGAGCATTCTTCAAGGTTAAAATCTCCATCTCAGCTTTACTCACTCGTTCGGACTCAGTTGGGACTCGAACCCTGATATCAGACTCAGATGGGACTCGAGCCCTGATATCAGAACCCCCACTGTCTTGCGGACTTCTTTCTTTCTCCTCTACACCATGAAAGAAATGTTTCAGACCCTTTCTGACCATTGGAGATTCAGATTCTTCTGTGAATGCTGCAATCCTCTTGGTAGAAAGTGAAGAGATTCCCACGGCATCCTTCTGCAACTCATCAGGCTCCAAATATGCTCGCACAATTGGTGTCATCTCAGGTGTGCGGGGATCTACATCAGTAGCAGAACCTCCTGGTGTGTCATCTGCAAATGCCATGGGAACTTGGTTTGGAAATACTTCTGCCATGGTCCGATGAGCCTGACGAAGCACCCCGGTTGCATGATCATATCTTTCAGCCAATGCACGGTATGCTCGATAAAACTCTTCTACCAATTTCATTAACTCTGGACGCTTCTTGTAATACATCTCTGCTCGCCTAGCAAAGGAATCGGCATCTTCTTCAATGAGCTTGATCATTTGCTTGACCTTAGTATCCATATCTGTCCCAGCAGAAGATATTTCGATGGGTCAAATTACAGGTATTCAGAGAAAGAATGAAAATTCCAATGCTGCAATCAAACAAAATTATGAAACCAGAGAAAGAAGAATCTCATTACCACTAAACAAAATTTCATTGGATTCCATACTCAATTTAGCTCTTTCAAACTTTTGATTAGTGAAAACCACCGAGCAAACTCAACAAAGAATCAAATAACTTATCAAGCTTTTAAATCAAGTTCCCATACACAGTTTAACTAATCTTTAACTGTTGCAACTCAACTTTTTATAGCTCATCATACCGTTACTTATCAAACTTCTAATGGCAATGATCTGATTACCTGTGAGATTCTCCTGGAGCCATTTAGAATTTTTCCGGCTTATGTGGCTATTCCACCACCATGAGTACATGCCTTTAGAATCTGTATGCTTCACAGTTGCCATGACTTTAGCCCTCAACAACACCGCTTCCTGATTCTCGCCAGGGATTAGAATTCTTAATTGTGAGAACTAGGTGATGAATCAGCCCGGAACAAGCTTTTTCGAATACAAACTGTGACGTAGTCCTGAAATCTCTCAGCCTTTTGTGCTTCTTATTTCCTGGTATCCACAAACAATAACCAAAACAATTCAATTCTGACATGAAGGAAAACCATTACTTGATCACATGATCAGGAACTTAGAACGATCAAGCAGAAAACTGCACAAAAATAACCTGATCGTAATAATCCAAGGGTCCAAATATGTCAAGGAGCAGCCTAGTAACCGATAACTGTTGTATCCAAAACTGCCACAAAGTTACCTACTGAAGATAACGCAGAATTAAAACAGGTGGCTTGAAAAGGTAAGGTAGAATCTGATCAATCAGCAAAAACGCTTAAAAATAAATTTCAGACATAGAATCAGAAGCATAACATAGAACTCATCGACAACCATCTGATCATCATGAAATTAGTTAAACTTTATCAACTTAAGCAAAATTCAACAATTAAATTTCCAGAAAAAGAACTAAAAGGATAATAAAGACAAACAAAAACCATCGATTATAAAGAGAAAGAACAATTGATATACGCAAAAGCTTTATATACAGCAACAGGAAATGTAGAATAGAATAAGAAAAAGCTTACGATCAATTTTCTTCCTTTAGAAGAAAAAATGGTTTCGGGTTTTGATTATAAGCAACTGTTAATGAAAAAAAAAGATCAGATTTTTTCCCCTGTTTCAACTTTCAACCCATTTTCCGAGTGATCTTCCTCTGGTGCAACTCTACTTTCTTTCTTTTTCCTCTGTGGGTTGGTTTTGGCTGCTTTATAATAGTGGGTTTTTTGGTGCTATTTGAGAAGGTAGACGGCGACGGACAAAGACGATTAAAAAAACAGTAAACCAAAAATATGAATTTAAGCAAATAAATGGAAAAGAAAAGAAAAGAAAGTAAAGGAATTTGCACTTATTCACTTTGTGTGTCCATTGCAATGTTTTGAAGGAAAGAGAACATTAACAGGCAAGAAAGAATCAACTGGTTTGGTGCAATGAAATGTCGATGTTGTCCATCTATGTTTTTTTTTTTCCACTCTAGTACCCAACGTTTCATTACGTAATTTAAATTGAATTTTTTCAGTGGTTAAAATTTTCTATTATTCATTAAAAACTCAACACATCATGTATTCTGACAATTTCTTTCATTTTTATTTTTCTAAAAATTAATTTTATAACCCCAAAATATTTAATTTCCTTAAAACCCCTAAATCCAAAACCTAGATCCTTAAATTCTCCCCTTTTCACCACCGATTCAACCACAACCGACCACATTTCCCTTCGTCGGCCCCTCACTACCGAAACTCTCATCATCTCGCCGTCGAAAATCAACGAATGAACTGGTGATTGCTTCGTCGACGAACATCCAAAAAAAAAAAGAGACCGATTGAGCTTCTAATCGACGACTAAAGGATAGGAGATGTTGAACAGTAAGGTGCCCGACGCTTGGGGTGAAAGGTGAACCGCCAGCGTGTGTGGGATGCCGAGTTTGATTGAAAGAAATTAAAACTTTGAGGTTTTTTAAGAAGTTTATATTTTTTAAAAAATTGAGAAATTAAATAAATAGATAAAATAGGTCATGTGGCATGTTTTTATTAGACAACGAAAAAATTTTAACAGACGTTGACGAAAAACCCAAATTAAATTACAAAATAAAACGTTAAACATTAAAATAATCTTAAAAAACGTTAAGCACCAAACTAAAAAAAGAATATAGATTAAGTACTTTTCTGGCTTTTAAGCCTTTCAAAAATGTGGCAGTTCCTCATGTTTCTTCATCTTGATTTTGATATGGACTTATAAAGTTTTAATAAGAGTCTGCGTTTTGCATGTATTTTGGGAAAATTTAGAAAGGGGTTGCTTACCCTATCGGCCAAAACCACCTTGATTATGACTTTAAGTACTTGATTCAATAGAATAAGACATTATTATAAGTTTAAATTTTAATAATATGAATAAAATAAAGTGAATTAAAATTTAATATTTTATAAAATAATTTTATAACGCCTAATTTAAATTGATCAACTAATAAATCATATATAAAAAATTGTATAAAAAATCCGTAAACTAACTTTAATTCAAAAATAATTATAAAAGAATGTCAACCAAATGTGTATAATGTCGTTTATATTTTATTTTTCTTTACCAAAGATTGTATCTCTTAAATTTCAAACACTTCATTTTTTATTCTTTTTTATTATGAGTAATTTATTTTGATATAATTGTCAATATTAATGTATTGAGTGATTAATCTGTATTAAATATTGTAGATATTAATTTTGGAGTCATACTAATTTAATTTACTTTATTACATCAAAAAATTAAATTTCACCTTCCTTAACTCTTCTTTCAAATGTATAATAATAAAAATAAACATAAATTATATTAAAGAAATAAACATAAATTACATGATAAGTGATAACATTATACCATAAGGAAAGGTGATAAAAATGAGAAATCTCAAAAACAGACTTAATCATATGTAAATAACATAATGTTGAATTTAATAATATTCCCAAAAGTTTCACATTTTTTATAATTTAAAAATTTATTGTATTTTTGTTTAACAATTTATTCGCAGTCTTAAACTTTTGTCATTTTATACTCCCTACATTTATAATATAATTCTTTTATAGTTTATATCTCTTTATATAATTCTTTATAATTACACTTGTTTATATTGTTGGTTAGTAGTAACTTTTTAATTTTGTAAACAAAGTTTTTTTTATTATTCTAGTTGAGTATAAGATAATAAATAAAATATTTTTAATTAAAAAATAATAATTAATCTATTTTCTCTAAATTAAACTGAATTTTGGGGAGAACCTAAAATATGGAAAGGGTAGTTTTGGTAAATGAAACGTGTTAGAATCTTGCAGGGTAGGCTAGCGTAGTTGTTTTGAAGAAGTGGGTGAGGTGGACTTTGGTTCCTTTCATTCTTTGGGCGGTGGCCTGCCCCAGGACGGGATCATATATAATTTAATAAAATAAAATCTTTAATTTGTAATAAATTTTTTTATCAAATAAAGTTGTATTAAGTAACATAAAAATGACTTACAAATATATAAAATTTTAATATTTTCACTTAAAAAAATAATGTTATTTTTGCATATTTTGACATAGTTAAATGTAAGTATGAGTTCACAAACTTTAATTTTAAAAAGCTTCATTCTGTGAAAGCAACAATAATAAGATTAGTCAATAACATTCTATACAATTGTTGCATTTGAGAAACAATTAAAATGTTTTAAAAACTTTAATAAATTCATTGTTCTTATTTTCTCCTTGAGTAAAAGCTCTCTAAGTAATTTTATCTCAACAAATAACTCATTTACATCTATATCAGATAATACATCTTTCCTAAGGACATTTTCAAAATTATTGCAACAAGACTTGAAATTAATGTTATCCAATAAATATAATTTATTATAATGAAACAAAAAACCATCAAATAATGACATTCTATTTGAAAAAACTTCATTACCAATAAAAAATATGAAATTACAAATAAAAATTAGAAGTGTATTTTTAAGTAAAATTGCACGCACGCGCACGTATACACACAAACTTTTAAAAAATGAAAAATTAAAAAAACCATCTTATTAATCTTCCAATTGCCACCATATATATTGACGCAATCTTATATATTTTATTAATTTCTCAAATACCTATTTTTAAATAAAGATTTGCTAGAAATTTTTTTAAAAAAATAATTATATGTATAATAATTTATTTCGGGACCTTTTTTTATGAGCCTTGTGCGGTCGCATATCTCGCACATACCAAGAACCACTCCTGTATTAAACAGTTTGATATTGTTTAAATATGTCTCGAATTCGAGATCTTGTATATGTAAAAAAAATTTGCCGAAAAATTCACATATTAAAATCGAATGTACGACGCAAGTCGATTTTAGATTAATTCGTACAAAGTTTCTCAGAACCGGGAGGAGTGCAACCAAAGAATGAGTTTACTATTTTTATTTTCTCTTGTAATGTCAAAATTATTATATAATTAACAAGTGAAAAAGAAAGACAAGTCCTTTTATTAGTAGTAGTTTAGTGCAAAAATAATGTATTTAAGAGTTCAAATCTGAATCAGCACCCAATAAGTGACGGCCGCGGCCAGCGGTGGCAAGGGTCCACTTTTATTCTGTGGAAAAGGATTATTTGACGGTGCAGATGGTTCAATTATGACGGCAGGATAAGCATCTGAAAGAAAAAGCCACCCTTTACTAAATTATTAGTGGTTCATGTGCCTAATTATCTCATGCTTTGGAATTTTATTCTAATTCAATCTTTCTTAAAAATACCATATACTCCTATTTTTCTAATTTAAAAAATTAAGCTAAGAAATTAAATTTTTACAATTTTTTTATTAAACAAGTGCGTCCGGATACAATAATAAACTTAAAGTATGATCTTATTATATCTTCTTAGAAATCTCGACTATAAAACTCATGGAATGTTTTCAGTAATAAAAAAATGATGTATTTTATTCAAGTAATTCGAGTTTGAACAGAATGTGTATACGGTGTGTTATTAAAAAATTAAAAAAATTAAACAAATATTATCTTTTAATCATACTAATATATACGAGAGAAAAATCTCAGTAGTATAAACAATTGGATGGAACCAGAACCTTCCAACCTTGACTCTTGGAGATTGCTTCTTGTTGGGGGAGTCGTGGTTGTGAGATCATAATCTCTATAAGAAAGAGTCAAGAACAGCAAGAATTAATGAACTTTGCCCAATACTCATCTAATTAGGTCAATTACTCAAAAACTATAACAAGAGTTCATATAAGAATAAATTAATAAAATAGCACTAAATTTAAAAATTGTTAAAACAACACTATCACACAACTCGAACAAATCATATTTATATAAAAAAAACACCAATGTCAACAATGAAGAATAAACATTGTCAATACACATAAAAATACATATGACAATTAACAATCTTTAGAGTGGGTGGTTAAAACTTTCAGTTGATATCCTCCCTTTCCCCTAGGTTGTAGGTTCAAGATACAGTAAGAGCAAAATTCAATCAAAGGGGTGCATGATGACATGGTAAATGTGAGTGGTTTACGAACATCATGAGACCTATCTCACTTATCTGATAATGAAGTGATTGAACCGTTTGAATTCAACTTTAGCAATCGTTGTTCTATCTATTTAACTATTAAACAATAAGTTTAATTTTAATACACATGCTGTGTAAAATTTATTTTACGAAGCCTGCATTTTTATACTATAAACTCAAATTCTAAATTATTAAACCTAAACCCTACAAAACTAAACCACAAACTATAAACCCTAAATCATAAATACTAACCTTAAATTCTAAATATTACAACCCAAATCATTAAACTTTAAACCCTAAATTAAATCTATAACCTCTAAAACTAAAAAACTTATATAAACTAAAGTTTACGCAACTTGTGTATTGAAGTTTCTCACTCAAACAATTAGGTGAAGAAAAAAGTGTTGACATAAATGTAGGCAAGAGGAGATAGAAGACCAGAACAATGTCTACGGAGACATGCATCTGAAAAATTAGTCATGGGCAGAAACAATGTTTTCCATGACATGAACCAAAAATATTAGATAGGAATAAAGGAATACAAATTGTTTTTTTACGTAAGGGGTGATTAATTAATTATCATTTTTTAGTCTTTAAATTCATTGCTTTCAAAAGTCTAATTACGAGGAAGATTATATAGTCATAATTCTAAGGAGGTTTAAAACAGGTTTGAAGCTAAAGATAGGAATCCTTGGAAATTTGGGTTGGAATATGTACTCAATTATGCATTCAGCATACATCAATAAATTAATTTTATTTGACTAAATAATTTGCCCTCCAAATAAAGGCCGACTCAATCTTGAAAATTGCTTGGATCGTTAGGTAAAAAATTTATGAATAGGAGTGGGTCATCAACAATTAACAAAGAGGTTTACAAACATGGCGGGGGTGACTTCTTAGCTTTTTTTAATGACCATATTTTCCAATTAATACTTCTACTTGGTGTGCTTTCGCTTCCTTTCAAGTGAATTAAATAAATGAGACTAAACCGATGAAGGTTGGTCCAAGTGGTAAGTAATTTAGTATCGTTTAAGCATATTTTGAATTTAAGGTTTTGTGTATGTAGAAAATTCCTACCGGAAGACTCACCCATCAAATCTAAGTGTGCAACATAAATCAATCTGGACTAGTTCAAACAAAGCCCTAAGAACTGAACAATTAAAAATAAATAAATGAGATTGAATGTGGCAATGAGCAAGGTGAGATGAGTAAGGTTAAATTTAATTTTGGCTTAATAGGCCAATAGGTGCCCAAACTATGCCTTTTTTTCTAATTAGGTGCACAAACTATTTTTCAGGCCAAATTGGGACCTAAAGTTTTATTTCGTGACCCATTTAAGGTTCGCTGTTAATTTTTTCCGTTAAAAGACACATGTCATCTCCTAAAAATTCCAAAAATTATATTAAAAATAAATAAAATTAATAAAACAAAATAAAAATATATCTTGAAACTTTCAAATATTCCAAAACAATCCCCAAATCCCTAAACCCCCTAAATTTGATCACTCCTACCGGCGGCAGTCGCGTTGCCGGCGATGGAATGAAGCGCCCTTTCCTCGTCGAACAACCCACACGCCGTTTGTCGCCCCTCCTACCGCCGTTCGTCTCAAATTGTTCGAAAGAACGATTCGACAATTTTGTCGATTCACTCGACGTCGATCGATTTCCGGCAATGGGATGGTAGGGGAAATGGTCATGGTGTAGCGATGTCCTTCTCGCTAAAAAAGGTGTTTTTTATTTTTGTTTTGAAAATATTGTGTCTTCCGTGGGATTTTAGAAAAAAACATATTTTATTTAAAAATGGAGTCGCCACCAGCCACTCAAGGTGGACCGGACACCGTAAAAACCAGAGATTTCAAAATATCGGGTTTGGGAGTCGATTACGGATGGGGAAGGATTAGCACCCCCACACCGCCCAAAATTGGTAGTTTAATAATTACCGCTTTATTAATATTACACTTTCCGTATTAAAGTGACGATTAAATTAAAATTTGATTATAAGTGCGAGTAGATTTTAAAGGCCCATTATCCGAGGGTAAACGCCCAACCATTATCACTACGCCTGATGCTGGCCTCGTTTACGCTCGAATAAAGAGGCTCCGCATTGACAATTTATATTCCGAAATGCAACTTAAAACATAGCAGACATAAATAAATATAATGCGATAAAAATATAAATAAATAAGAGCATAATAAAATATTAATCTAACATAAAAAACTAATTTAAAACATGCATGAATATTAATCTAACACATGAAAATATAATAATAACAATAATAATACTGACAATGACAATGCATGGATTAGACTAAAATGACATGAAACTAGAGATTTAGAACTAAAATGCATGAATATTTAATTATATGGCATGAAAGGAAAATATTAGGGACTAAAATAAAACAAATGTGAAATATAAGGGCATAAATATAAACTAACAGAAATATCATGATGGAAACTAAAGCCTATATTTCAGTGACTAAACCGAAACAAAATGGAAACTAAAGGCCACAAAAACATAAAGAAAAAAACCATATTAAATGCGTCTGAAAGATAGAAGGACCATAAGTGTAAATATTCCCTGACCAAAATTAAAGCGGGCAAGAACATGGGGACCTAGGGCATAATTATACCATTGAGGAAAAACGCGGATCCTCCCCGGGTTGGGTCACTGCGTGAACCGGGTCCGCACCAAACGGTGTCGTTTTGCTTATATCAGATTAAAACAGGATTTGTTTTATTTTCTTTCATTTTGAACAACAAAAAAACCCTAAAAATGTTTCAAACATTTCTCTCTCAGTTTTCTTTCTCTCATCTCAAACTCGAGCGGCGCCGCCTCTTCAACATCTCGACACTGTTCATCGGCGCTTGGCCTCCGGTGAGGGCACGACTGACCACGGCGGCAACCAAGGTAAGCTTCTAACCCCTTTTTTATTTCGATTAAAAAACTAAAAAAACTTTCGATTTTAGATCAAACAAAGAACTAGATTTTGATTTTCAACTATAAAATTCTCTTTTTTGTTTTTGATTCGAAATGAGGAGATCATGCAAGAAAGAAAACTAAAAGTTTTTATTTATTCTGAAAAAAAAACTTACAATTTTTTACTTCCCCACAATCCTCTATGTTTTTCGAACTGAAACCCCCCTTTACAAGCTTTTTAATTCGATTTTTATATCCAAATCTATACTAACCCCTACATATTTTAATCTGATGCAGATCTGACTTGATGGGAACAATCTGGATTGTAAGGGATTTTTGGTGGAATAAAGTATGGCCGGTATGGGTGATGCGTGCGTGGGGGTTGCTTTGGCAGGGGTATAGTTGTGGCAGGTTCGGTCAGGTTATTTTAATTCTAGTCGATTTTTGGTTGATTTTTAGGATTTTATGATTGGATTTGGGGATAATTTAGGGCTTTAGGTTATGGGCGTTCGGGTAGCCGGAGATGGTGATGCGGTAGCGGAGGAGAACGGCGGTGGTGGCTTAATTTAGGGTTAGATTTTTTGGTTTTTGTGTCGGGTCGGGTTAGCCTTAAATTTGGGTCGATTTAGTTTAGGGTTTGGGTAACCCGGATAAAATGGGTTATTACACGTGGTGGTTCGACAAACGATGTGGTGGGCGGCAGCATGGCAATCGGCGGCAAAATTGACCCAAATCGGAGTTTAGGTTTTGGGGTTTAGGGATTTTGAAATTTGGGGGTTGTTTTGTAAAATCTAAAAAATTTAGAGATTTTTTGAAAATTAATTAATTATATTTATTTTTAATATATTTTTGAATTTTTTTGGAGGTGACACGTGGCATTTAATGGTGAAAATTAACGGCGAACCTTAAATGGATCACATAATGAAACTTTAGGTCCCAATTTGGCCCGGAAAATAATTCGAGTACCTAACTGAAAAAAATAGTATAGTTTGGACACCTATTTGATGGTTAAACCTTTAATTTTCAAAGCAATAATCCATCCACACCTACTTTTTCACCCAAAACAAAACATATTTTTAATTTTGCTTTCCGTTTCACTTTGTAAACTTAAATGAAATATAATTTATTAACCGTAATTACTCCATGCACAAGCATTTTTTATTAATACTTTAATTTTAGGGTTTAAGAATTTTATTTAGAGTTCAATGTTTAGGTATTTTAGGGTTATAAATTTTAAACTCCTACACTTAAACCCTAAACCCTAAACCCTAAACTCTAAAACATAGGTGCTTGTGTAAACTTTTTCATTTCTACCGATGAGATAATTTCCCAATTATTAAATTTGTTGATGTTTTTATTTTGAAGTTTCAGGTGCAAAATAATCATAAATATAAGTAATATATCCGAATATATTAGAAATAAAATTACTCGTTACAAAATACAATTTGGTTAATAACCATAATATATTTGAAGAAGACCTACGCATAGTGAAATTTAAATAAAAATAAAATTAAAACAATTTACATATAACTAACGTAAAATAAAAATTAACCTATATATTTAAGAATTTAATATCTCATCTCATCACGATTCACAAAATTTGTTTTAACTTTGAACAAACAATAGAATAGAATAGTATTCTAGAATAGAATACCAACATATATATATATATACCAAATAGATATGAGGTATATAAATCTTGCACGTGAAACGAACAAAAAAATAAAATATCAAAGATGTTGGTATAGTATAAAATCTTAACCCATAAGCTGAACCCCAAATCCAAATCATTACATAGTTTTCAGGTGAACAGTTAGACTTTGAAGTTAATAAACACATAGAAAAAGTTGATAGAGTGTACGGAAGGGGGAGCTTCCTTCACATTACTGGAAGTCGAGTACACTCGATTACCGAAACCCTTTCGACAGCAACTTTGCCGATTGCTAGTGTGGGGCGTCCTTCATCGACATCAATAGTTTTGTCTATGATAATATTTGTTTATATTTTTTTAATTTTTAACAACGTACACATTATTTTCACAATACACGTGCATGTGTTCAAATATAAGTTTTTCTGAATAAATATCACTATTTTTTTACTAGAATGACTCGTTCTCGTTCAATTAATGTTTGGCTTTTAAATTTTAAATATAATATAATTATAAATAAAGCAGAAGGGCAATATTGGCAAATTTCCCCTTTCCACTATTCCCATCCCTAAAAGCATGATTAGATCCATGACCCAACTTCAATTAGATTCCTGTTTCATGCTACATTCGTGTATTCATTTCTTTGTTTGAGAAAACACAAAGTAATTGCTTCTCTTAAATCCACCGCCTTTCGGCATAACTTTCAACCAAGGATTTACGCCCAAAAAGTAAAAGAGTTGGTAGGTAATTAATTTATAGTCCCGGTTCTAATTAAATGACAAGGCGATGGCAAAAGAAAGAAAAACTCAGCCAGGAGCCACCTTCTACCTGGAGCTTTCCAGTTGTAAAGACAAATCTAGCAACCCAAAAACCTCTTTCCAGAATCAATGACCAATCCAGCAAATCCGGGACCACCCTCTTCCACTTTGGATCTTGCCAACACATGCCGATTGTATACATGGTAGAGTCAGGAGTTAGTGAAATGAAATGAGAGAACAAAACCGTTCTCAATCAGGACCGTAACTGAGCCTAGACAGATGGGACATCTGTTCAGTGCTTATAATTAGTAGAAATGTTTGTAAAAATTATTTTGTAGGAGTTGTTAGCTGTTTAATAATTTTTTTATGTTTTTTATTTAATATTTCACGTATTTATTAAATAGTTTGTTGAGCTTAATAAAAAATTCAATTTATAATCAAGCTAATTCATTTTTTTTATATATTTTTAAAAATTAAAATTTCAATACTTATTATCAGAGATTCAATTTTAAAGTTTATTTTTAGACTAGTAAAATCTCAAAAACGAACATGTTCTCAATGAATGAGAATTCAAGAATTTGAAAAGGTCCGAGCGGAGAATGCCACGAATATGAGCTTCAATGGGCCTTTGAGGAACTGTGAATTGTTTTCTCTACTACCTTCTTTTAGTATTTTCAGCTTTTTAATGGGCCGTTGAGAAGTAATTAGGTTTAGGGTTCTTAAGATGAATAAATTATTATTTAATACATTCATGTTATCTCTGAATAATTTGTGGGTCAAAAGTTGGATAAAAAGTAAAGCTTAGAGTTTAATAGGTGTGAATAAGCTTCAATGCAACAGATGAACCTTGTTTAATTAATATTAATCATCGCCCTCCGGTTCTACTTACTAGAAAATTAAACAAATAAGATGATAAATACTTGTTTGGCTTTGAGTTTTCATATCAAAACTTTCCATAGATGCGGAACTAAAAACTAATTTTTATGGGTTGTAGTAATACCAAACACGGCCCATTTAGCAATTTGATTTCAGATAGGCATTTTATGGTTTCACTCTCTCTAAAAAATATGCCTTCAATCTAAAAACAATAAGTTTCTTTTTTTCTTTTTCATTTTTATTTTAACCACTTTTGAGGAATTTTTTTAGTTGTATTTAGGTATATAAAAAGTTGATCCGATCTGCAAAACTGACTGAAATCGACTTGAGTCAGAACTGCTTATAACCCGAGGTAGTGGTGATCTAAAATCGATTCGAGTCTGAACTGATGTTGACCTGAACCCGAGTTGGATCTGGAACTTTTGAATCTGAACCTGACCTGCACCCGACCTGAGAACAACCTAAACCCGAATTCAACTTGATAATGTGATAACCGAACCCGACCCGCATCCGACCTGATATGAACCTAAACCCGAGATTAACCTGGTAAATAACTGATATTACCCGACCTATTATCAACCTGACCTGTTATAAACATGATCTGTAATTGACTCAACCTGTAAATGACCTGACTTGTTATTAAATTGATTTGATATTTAACTGACTTAGTATTTATTTGACTTGTAATAACTAATAAGTTACAATTGATGAATTTGTGAGATTATGAATTTATTATATTATAGTGTGACAAAATACATCTTTACAATTTAAGGTACATAATTAACTATGATCGTTAAATTAATATGTTTACTTTTTTATATTTATAAATTATAGTATATAAAAATATTTAAAAGTTTTATTAAATATCTAAATGTTGTCAACATAATTCCTTAAGCTTTATGATTTATGATTTAATATTAACAGTTTATGGTTTAATTTAATGTTATTAGTTTATGAGATTAATACTGATTCTTTAATATTTATGGTTTAGTTTAGTGTTTAGTTTAGGGTTATTGGTTTATGCGATTAATTTGGATTCCTTAAAGTTTAGGGTTTAGTATCAATGGTTTATGATTTAGCTTATGGTTATTGGTTTATGAGATTAATTTTGATTCCTTAAGGTTTATAGTTTTAGGTTTAGTATAAATGGCTTATGGTTTAGTATAGGGTTATTGATTTACAGGATTAATTCCGATTCAACTTGCTAATTTATGCATTTTAATTTAATTAAATATTTAGATCATAGATTCATGTGTACAATTGAACTAAATTAAAGTTTCAACTTTCATGTGTACAATTACATATTTACATCCAAATCAAAAATTTGTGTATAATTCTATTAAATCAAAATTTATATGGTATAATAATAATGTTCGAATTGAATTAACTTATTAAACTTATGATCTAATTGAGCTAAATTAAAACTTAGAAGCATAAATCGCGGACATAATTAAAAGAATTCTAAAACTAAATGTGGAATTTCAATTAAATTAATTTAAATTAGGACTCAATTGAATTAAATTAAAACCTAAAAGTGAAAATTTGAGACTTAAATGAAAAACATCTAAAGTTGGAAGGGCTAAAAAATAATTTATCCTAGCCTAAAAACCCATGCGGGTGGGAAACTTTCCCTCCCATTGTTTCACTTTAATTAAAATAATGAAAAAAATAATTGGTGGGGGGACAAAAATTTGGAGGTATTAAGCCCCCTAATTTGTAGGTTCTTTTCCTCCAAAATTCAAATGAAATCTTTTTAAATTTGATTCAATAATTAATTGCCCATTTGGTATTTGCCTCCTAATTTTTTTGTTTAGTGATTAATTACCTTTTAGGTCTTCAATTGTTTAAAACTTTTTATTTTAGTCCTAACATTCACTTTTAAATTTCAGCTTAATTATATCTGGTCATAATTATATATATATATATTTTTTAAATTATAAAATATTTCGACATCCTAAGGGGTATTTTGGTTCATATTAATCCCTAAATTTTTTTATCTAAAATTTACTCACAATTACCATACCGAAGTCTATTTGTACACGGTAAGACCCAACTTGAACTTTTACTAAAATCGATATTCTCCGACCTGAATGTGGCCAGACCTGAAGTCCATCCGAACCTGAATTAACCCGTTAATTAACTGATTCAGACCCGAACCGTTCTGGCCTGAACTGAAATTTACCCGACCCGAACCTGAACTCAATCTGATTTGAAATCAACCTGATAATGACCTAAATCTGTGTCGACCCGAACCCAACCTGATCCGAGTCGAACCATTAAATTGACGTGGCATAACCCGTATCTGATTTGATCTGACCTGACCTGAAACCTGAACGATGACTTAATTTCACATCCCTAGTTGTATTATAAGGATTCTTTTTCTATGATGTCCGATGCACCCTTCTTGAGGAATAACAAATGATGTAAAAAAAGATCATCGGTTATTTTCATTTTTCTCTAATCGTTTCGGAAAATTCTACTATATGACATGTTGCGGTACGACACCAACTGAAAATATTATAAGTTCTAAAACACGAAACTAAAAATATTACATTTTTATAATATTTTTAGTACTTTCAAAAACTTATGTTATTAGAAGCGATAAAAGTATACATACTCGAAGTTAAGTTTCGATACTTACCACGAACCGAAAATGTTATCAAACAGTGTAACATTTTTAGTTTCATATTTTAAAAATTATAACATTTTCAGTTGATGCCGCACAATAGATACATCATATCTTGCCGTATGTTAGACACGCCAAATCGTTTCTCTTTTCTTTGTTGTCATATTTCTTTCCTCATCTTTTGTTTTTTGTCCTTTTGTTGTTCCTTTTGTGTTTCTTCTTCTTTATAGGTTTGAAGGCTTCACTTTCTTATTCGTATCTTTTTCCAGCAAATTTTGATTGCTTCGATAGTTACTATCAGTGGCTGGAGTATAAATTTAAGGGGGCAACTTAACTTTTTAAAAATTTGGAGGCATAAACAAAATTTTTTAAAAATTTGAGGGCTTAATTAAATTTTTTTAATAATTTGAGAGATTTAACAAAAATATATGAGATAAAATTTAATTAAAAATATTTAAAATTTTAAAGCTTAATATGAATTTTTAAAAATCTTGAAGAGTCAAATTAATTTTTTTACGAATTTTACAGGTAAAATTTTAAATTTTAAATTTTTTAAAAAACATGACCTCAGAGGTTCTTTAAAAGATTGCTATGATGAAAAAAAAGATTCATTAGTTTTAACGGTTTTCGAGACTCTTCCCCTGTCATCTTAGTCCATCAGTCTTCTTTAAATATTGTCCTTGACCTCCAAGGCCTCCTCGATAGATATCTTTCGTTGGTTTAGATTGGAAATGTTTGCTCCTTCACCTTTGGAGCCCTTTATCCTTTTGTTTTTCTCTCCAATTGTTTTCCAACCTCTTGATGGGCTATTATTATAGTTTCTCTTTGTTAGGCCTTTATTGGGCCTATTTTTCTGAAAATTTGTCTGTTATTTTTGTTGTCCTTTATTTTTTTAATGAATGAATGCATTTTTTATTGATAAGAAAGAATATTAGATTTGGCATCACGTCCCCGATAAAAATGCAACCCGAGCTACAAGTTCTCTGGTCAAATTGAGAAAACCACTTTTAGGATTCAAAGACTCTAAATAAACATACATACGGAACACTATATTGTAATTTGTTCGAAGATGCCACCTCGAACTAAACATAATAATTAGAGGGATAATTATTTATGCACGTGTGGCAGAAACAAAAAGTTCCTACAAGTGCCTTAGTTTTAGGGTTAAAATTAGGGTTTATTATTTAAACATAAATCCCTAACCATATTACTCTAAAACTTAAACACTAACCTCTAAACCCTAAATTCTAACCATAAACCATAAATTCTAAACTCAAACACTTAAAGCCTTAAATCGTGAACCTTAAACTAGACCCATAAACTCTGAAACTAAAGGCACTTGTAGAAACTTTTCTTTTCCACCATCAGTACATGTGATATTTTCCCTAATCAGAGTTCATAAAGATACCATATAATAAGCTTTGGAAAGCTGAGGAAGGTAACAAAAGTAAACAATTGTATCAAGAATGGTATAAAAAATTAATATGATCACAAATATAGTCGTAGGCATATTGCCCCTCTTCGGTGCCCACCATATTAAAAATTCATGTAACGACCCAATTTTTGAGTTAGTGAATTAGGTCTTGGACCTTAATTATGGGCCTTTGTTTTGGGAGTCTAAGTTAAAGGTATTTTAAGTTTGGACTCATTATTTTAGAAGGAGATGGTTATTTGATTTTAAAATAGATGGTGTGTGGGAGGAAAAAAAGCGAAAATATATTTTTGAGGAGATGAAGGGAAAAGTGAAAACAAAGAAATAAAGAGCGTTGAGAGAGTTTTGGGAGGTTGAAGTTTTCTAACCCATTTTCATTACTGAGAGTGACACTGTCGGCGTCATCGGGTCGAGCATGCCGAGAGAAGTCGACCGTTGGTTTCCGTGTTACTGTTGCTGCCGCCGTCTATCAGGGTGAGGCAATGGAAGTTTGGCCTAGCTCAAAACGCTAAGATCCACCGCCATTCATCAAAAACTGTCGCCACCGTTGGACTTACCGGCTGTAGACAAGCCAGTTTGGAGCTCGCAGTTCGCGTTCGACCACCGAAGGCCGTCGCTCGAGCCACTGCTTACGTGTAGGCGTGCTCTAGTAGCTAAGAAAGATATCCACCCGACTAAGCAAAGCCGCTGGGCCAAGCTAAGCCAGCTTGCTGAACTGACCCAAGTTGAGGAACCAAGCTGGTCCATCAAGCTGGGGCTTCGAGCTGAGTCAGCCGCCAGCCATCGTTGACCGTTGATTGACGTTGAGTTTTTCTAAGGGACCTTACCCAAGGGTTTCTCGACGTTCTAAGTCCGATAGAGCAGTTCGTTTCACCAAATTTGAATCCAGTAAGTTGGTTTTACGCGTTTTATCCCCTAAAATAGTTTGATAATGTAAAATGGCTCATGTAATCGTATTTGTTTTATCCGAGGAATTTGTGGACTCGAATATTGAAATTAAAGAGATGTTTAGAGGAGATAGAATAGGAATTTATCACTTTGGCTTAAGGTTAGTACACCTCGAACTTCTATTGCTTTATGAGCAGCATAAATATGATTGCTTTGCGTGTGTGATTTGTAACTCTCACATAACGTGGTTGAAAAAATGAATGAAAATGAATGAAAAATGGTGCTTAGGGGAATTGACCCGCAATTCTAGGTTCTAAATGCAAGAGTCTTAACAATTGAGCTAAGACCATTTTCTAGTATTAGCTTGCATCAATTTATTATTAAGTAGTTCTTGAAAAGTTGAATAAACTAAAATAATAAACAATTAAAAATATTCGACATGCCCCAAGGGTCATTTATTTTTCCCATCTACCCAACCGACCCCAATTAATGCCCATCTGGAAACCCAAAACTCTTGACCTTTCACCTTCCCTAAACACCCAAACCCACCCCGGCCACCGTACCGATCTCCCTCACCGCCACGTTGTGTCGTGCACCACTATCTTCATTCGAAGCACCACCCTTTTCTGAACCCGACATCGTCGCTCGCTCGAGGCCCAACACCGTTATTGGTCATGAAACCTGGGTTGAAGCCGGTAGAAAAACCAAGAGTCATATGTTTCCTGTATTTCTGCCGCCATCTAGCGTCATAGCGTGATTTCGAGGCCACCATCATCTTTAGGAAATCGAACCGAGAAAAACCCAGGCCTCGAAGAGTTCACCCGTTGCTGTTTAATCCGTCTTCAGAGTAACGTGAGATCCAACTGTTTTTCTTCTGTTTAGGTAAGTCCGGTAAGTTTTCTGGCTTGATATTGGTTTTTGGTTGAAAGAGGTTAAATTCACAGCCGTTTTTTTACGTTTCTAGTGTTTTCTGATTAAGTTCTAGTCGTTTGACGCAGCATGTGAGAGCCGCGCGCCACCAGGGATAAATTTCGGCCACCACGTTGTTACCCAACAATCAAATCGGTCTGAATCGGTTGTTAACTGGTCTGACCAGCCCTTATAGATTGGGCTTGTTTGATTAAAATGAGTGTGGGCTAGCCTATTATGGCCCAATAGCTGAGCCCAAAGCATGGATATCCGACCCGTTTAGCCTAAGCCCAAACCCAACCTGAGTCTAACCATAGCCCAGATCTAACCTATGACCGCCCCGACCCGTCTAAGTCGATTAAGTGAGTTAACTCGTTCGAGTTAACCTAGTGAGTCAACTCACCGAGTCAGCCCATTTGACGGATGATGTCACCATGGCGTCAGTGTTGACTTTAACCGATGATGTCAGTGTTGACTTTGACTTTTACCAAAAAGTCAATTTTTTTTAAAAATCCTTATTTTATGTTTTTCGATGTCCCGAGTTCGTTTTGCAAATTTCTAACCCGAAAGCCTCGAATTAGACGTTGAACTCGAACATGCATTTGTACTAAATTATTTTATTTAAGGGAATTATTGAATAAATGACTGACATACAATATTAATTGTTTTAAGGTACTAGAGTTTCTCTCGACCGTACATCTGCCCAGCCTAGCTCCTCTCGATATGAGTGACAACATGGTCTTGTTGTGACTCGTATGCAACGATACATAGTGATTTATCATAGAAAAATGATTATTCCTTTATTAATTTAAGACTCATTCTGTCTTAGGTTCTAACACAGCATCGGAACGTCACACTGGTGCTCAGTAGACTATCTGATCGACCCGATATTTTGAGATGTGTTCCTTGAGTGCTATATACATGTTTTAAATATTTTGTTTAAACCAATCATGTGCACATTACTGATAATTTCTAGTTTGCAAAACTTGACATGTTTCACGAATTTAAGTATGATTATTTTATCTGTCTGATTTATGCCTAAGTACCTGATTGAACTGCATGTTCTCTAGTTACCGTTTTACAGAAATTAATTGTATGCTTTAATATTTATCGCAATTACTTTTGTTAATGATTACTAAAATTACTGCATACACTGCTACTGGGGGTACTTGGGATAGAGTATGAAGTTACCGCAAGTTCAGCCATGATCCAGCTGGTAATTCCTTATCGTTCAGGTTCCCATGCTTCGGCTAGGGTGATTCCTCACCGTACCTACGCCCAATGGTCCTATGCTTCAGCTGATAATTCCTTAGGATGGCACCTACGACCAATGGGCCTAGGTTAACGCCTTTATAGGTGTAGTTCTGGGGAAACTGCATACCAGAGTTTGGTTGGAGGGTAGATAGATAATTAAATTAAACCGTGCTGCTACTTGAATTATATGTTTTGAAATAAAAATGTTTATCGTAGTTTTTGTAGTACATGTTTTTACTTGCACTATTGGGACACACTAAGCTCTCTAGCTCACACCTTAAATTTTCTCTCTTTCATATTTTTTGGATAGGCTACCCTGTACCTAACATTGGAGGATCGACACATTCTGTACTTTAGCTAGTTTGTAATGTTTCTATCCACCTTTTTGTTCTTTTAGGGTGACATGTGCCTATATTTTGGAAATATATGTAAATTGTTGCATTAGTTTTTGCTGCTATATTTGATACTACTGATTTTGTAACTAATTTCTGATATGCTATTATATTTTCCAACTAGAAACTTGAATTTTACGGCATGTTTTCTACTTGGGTTTTATTTAGATGAGATGTGCCTTTTTAGACTTGGTCATTCTGTATAGGTCGGTCTATGGGGGTTACATTTGGTTGGTATTAGAGTTTTTGGTTTTTATAACCTCGGAATGTGGGGGAGTCCATTTAGAGTATTGTTTTAAAACGTTTTACAAAAGTATTTTAAAACGGGCCATGTCACCAAATTTTATATATTTTATTGTGTTCGATTCTCTAGTGTCATAAGCTGAGCGTAAGTACTATTTTTTGTAGAGTTTATCCGATATGAGCACCAGAAAGGGTCGTCGACCCGCCCGTGAGCGAGGTCAAACCGCTAGATTTGCATACTCGATAGATGATTCGGTGGTTGATCCACCTACTCTAGTTATAGATCCTTCTGCTCATATAGATCCTCCAGTCCTTAATGAGCCTCTCGCCCCACGTGGTCCTCTAGTTTTGACTGCTCCACCACCCGCATCTAGTATTGATATGACTACTTCGGCTAGAGGAATACCAGCATCGAGTTTTGAGCCATCGACGACGGTGATTGATGAAACTCTTAGTAGGTAGTTTCTTCAGCTAATTCAGGGTGTAGTAAGAGCATCAAGCGTCACTCTTGAGGTTCCTATCTCTCAAACCATGTTCGCTATCGGGATTAAGACTTTCTCGGGATCTCTTAGTGGAGCACCGACTGATGCCGAATAGTGGTTGTATGACACTAAGAGACGTATGAATGAGATAGGTCTAGAGCCATCCATGAAATATTTGGGTGTTGTATCTATGTTGAATGGGAATGCCCACACCTGGTGAGAGTCTATTGTGAGTAGCGTTCCTTTTGATCGGTTGTCATGGGACTTCTTCAAGAATCAATTTAGGAACCGTTTTCTGGGCGAATGATTCTTGAGGGAGAGACACCATGATTTTAAAGACATGGTGCAGGGTTCTATAATAATGGTTGAGTATGACATACAGTTTTTGGATTTGCAGAGATATGGTGTTGGTTTGGTTTCCATTAAGAAAGACAGATGCGATAAATTCTTAGATGGTATTTGTATTGGGATACGTGATCGGGTGGGTACACATCACGATGAGGTGTTTGAGGATCTAGTAAATCGCGCTAAGACTGGAGAATAGATGGAGATATTGGCAACTAGCCAGAGCGTAAAAGATCCAGATCGAGGTCGAGATCGATCTAGGAGACCTTTAGGTTAGGGTAAGTCCCAAAGACGTCCAGATAGGAGAACTTACACCATTGAATCCTAGAAGAGTAATACGAGTTCTAGGACTTTGGCACCTTCAGGCCTAGTTGTCAGCCGAGGTGATTCCTTTGATTTTTCTTCATTTCCCACATATGAGCATTGTGGTAGAAAGCATAAGGGAGAGTGTTGGAAGTTGATTGGTGCTTGCTTCCGATGTGGGTCCATGGATCATTTCTTTAAAGAATACCCACGCTCGCCTTCTAATGGGGCATCCACTCAGACTCCTGCTCATACTCAGACACCTGCTCATTCATAGACTTGGGTTTAGACTCTGGCTAGAGGTTGTAATTAGGGTAGGGCTTTTGGGTTTGTTGTTAGATTCGATAGTAGAGGCCAATCTCATCAGAGTGGGGGACCAGTTATGACCGAGGCTAGGCAGCATGCGCTTGTTTTTGCTACCAGACACAGTGATAACAGAGATAAGCCAAACGTCATTCCAGGCATATTTACTATATATTTTGTTCCATGCTTTGTATTGTTAGACAACGGTTCCACCTATTTCTATGTTTTGAGATCTATATCCCGAGACCTTCAGATTCCAGATGAGACCACTGAGAGTGTAGTTACTGTTATGAGTCCAATAGCCCAGTTAGTGGTTGTGAATAGGGTTTTCAAGCAGTGTCTTCTAGAGATTCAAGGGGAAATCTTTCCAGCTGACCTTATGGAGCTTCCATTAGAAGAGTTTAATCTGATTCTTGGCATGGATTGGTTGACTGAACACCGGGTTAACCTAGATTGTGAGTCCAAAAAGATAGTTTTGAAGACGTCTGATGATCGAATCGTGGTTCTTGTTGGTGAGCGCCGATGGTATCTGTCTAATTTGACATCTGTTTTGGCTACTGACAGGATGATCCGAAAGGGATATCAGACCTTTATCACATGTTTTTTGAATACCAAAGGTTTCTTGTCTAAGATTGAGGAGATTCGCACTATTAGTGTGTTTCTTGATATTTTCCCTGAGGAGTTACCTGGGTTACCTCCGGATAGGGATGGCGAGTTTGAGATAGAGACTTATCCGGGATGTACGTCAGTCTCCATAAACCCCTACTGTATGGCTCATAAAGAGCTTAAGAAGCTGAAGATTCAGTTGTAAGAGCTCATTGACTGAGGTTTTATCTGACCTAGCTCTTCACATTGGGGAGCTCCAGTCTTGTTCGTCAAAAAGAAAGATGGTTCTCTCATGCTGTGTATTGACTACTGGAAGCTGAACAAGCTGACAGTCAAGAATAAATATCCTCTACCCTGGATTGATGACTTGTTTGATCAGTTTCGGGGAGCCATAGTTTTCTCAAAGATTGATCTTCGTTCTGGGTACTATCAGTTAAAGATAAATGGATCATATATTGCAAAAATGACCATTCGCACCAGATATAGGCACTACGAGTTTCTAGTAATGCCGTTTGGTCTGACTAATGCTCTTACCGCCTTTATGGATTTGATGAATCGTGTATTCTGGCCCTACTTAGATCAGTTTGTGGTGGTGTTCATCGATGACATCCTTGTATACTCCCTGACTGAGGCAGAACATTCCTAGTATTTGAGGATTGTTCTGCAGACTTTTAGAGAGCACAGATTGTACTCCAAGTTGAGAAAGTGCAAATTTTGGCTTAACGAGGTGACATTTCTCGGGCATATGGTATGAGCTTGAGGTATTCAGGTTGATCCGAGCAAGATAGAAGCTATTGTGAGTTGAAAGCAACCCAAGAATGTTTCTAAGATTCATAGACGCTTTGTTGAGGGTTTTTCCACCATTGCTGCTCCCATGACGAAGCTATTGCGGAAGAATGTTCCATACACATGGACAGATGCTCAACATGATAGTTTTGAGAAATTAAAGATAGCCCTGATGCAAGCTCCATTTTCACCCAATCTGAGTCGGAAAGGATTTCACAGTTTATAGTGATGAATCACACTCCGGACTTGGATGCGTTCTGATGCAGGATGGCAGAGTGGTTGCTTACGCATCCCGTCAGTTGAGGTCGCATGATTGTAACTATCCTACCCATGATCTAGAGTTGGCCATAATGGTCTTTGCCCTGAAGATTTGGAGACACTATCTCTACAGAGAGAAGTGTTATATCTATATAGATCATAAGAGTCTGAAGTACCTTCTTACACAGAAAGAGCTTAATTTAAGACATCATCGTTGGCTTGAGCTTCTCAAAGATTATGATTGTGAGATTGAGTATCAACCCTAGGAAAGCCAACGTTGTTGCTGATGCTTTGAGCCGAAAGGTTGTTTCAGACTTGAGGTCCTTATTTTCCATGATGAGTATATATGATGATGGTAGTTTACTGGCTGAGCTACAGATTAAGCCGACTTTAGCTGAGAAGATTAAGGCCAAACAACTTATAGACAGTTCTTTACTTTCTGTCATACAGTAGGTTGAGCAGGGATCTGCATCTACTTATACTTTTGACCAGGATGGGGTCCTATGCTTCAAGGGCCGTTATTTTGTACCGGATGATGACGAGTTGAAGCGATCCATTCTTAGTGAGGCTCATGGCAGCCCTTATGCTATACATCCTGGTGGAGACAAGATGTACCAAAATCTGAGACAGAGATATCCTTGGGCTGTTATGAAGAAAGATATTTCTAATTATGTATCTCGGTGTTTGACTTGCCAACAGGTTAAGGCATACCACTAGCATCCTTCTAGTCTATTACAACCCATTAGGCTTCCTGAGTGGAAATGGGAGCGTATCACGATGGATTTTGTTACAGGGCTACCTTTGACTCATTCCTAGAAAGATTCTGTCTGGGTGATTGTTGACCGACTTACTAAGTCAGCCTATTTTATTCCCGTACGAGTTACTTAACCTCTAGAGAAGCTGGCTAAATTGTATATTTCTAAGATTGTCAGACTTCATGGTGTACCCTTGTCTATCATTTCTGATCGAGATTCAAGGTTTACCTCCCGGTTCTAGAAGGCTTTACTGGAGACCTTAGGCACACGTTTAAATTTTAGTACATCTTTCCATCCGCAGACTAATGCTCAGTTAGAGAGGGTGGTTCAGGTTCTGGAAGACATGTTACGAGGTTATGTGATCGACTTTCGTGGCAGTTGGGAGGATTTCTTTCCCTCGGTCGAGTTTGTATATAATAACAGTTATCAGGCTAGCATTCATATGGCACCATATGAAGCTCTATACGGCTGTAAATGTCGTACTCCTATCTGTTGGACAGAGATGCATGATAGGAAGACCTTAGGCCCAAAGTTGGTTCGAGAGACCGATGAGACTATTAGATTGATTCGTGACCGTCTGAAAGAGGCTTTTGATAGATAGAAGTCTTATGTTGACCGAAGAAGGAAAGATATTGAGTTCGAGGTCGGTGATTGGGTATTCTTAAAGGTATCTCTGTGGAAGAAAGTTTTTAGATTTGGGTGCAAAGGCAAGTTGAGTCCAAGATTTATCGGGCCATACCGTATCCTAAAGAGAGTCAAAATTCATAATGTATTTCATGTGTCCACGATGAGGCAATATCACCCGGATCTGAGCCATGTTATTTAGGTTCATGATGTTGAGTTGAGGCCAGATCTATCTTATGAAGAGGAGCCTGTTCAAATCTTAGACTGAGATGAGAGAGTTCTAAGGAACCGACATATTCCTATGGTCAAAGTACAGTGGAGTAATCATGGTCTAGAAAAAGCTACTTAGGAGACTCTTAAGTCAATGGAAGAGCAGTTTCCACATCTTTTCAACTCAGGTAAATTTCGAGGCTAAAATTTTTTTAGGGGGAGAGTTGTAACACTCACATAACGTGGTTAAAAAATGAATGAAAAATGGTGCTTGATAGAATTGAAATCATGATCCTAGGTTCTAAATGCAAGAGTCTTAACCAATGAGATAAAACTATTTTCTAGTATTAGCTTGCATCAATTTATTTTTAAATAGTTCTTGAAAAGTTGAATCAAATAAAATAATAAACAATTAAAAATATCCCACCTGCCCCAATGGTCATTTATTTTTCTCATCTACCCAAATGACCCCAATTAATGCCCATCTGGAAACCCAAAAGTCTTGACCTTTCACCTTCCCTAAACACCCAAACCACCCAAAAGTTTTTCTATGTTTCTAGTGTTTTCCAGTTAAGTTCTGGCTGTTTGACGTCGCGTGTGAGAGCCACGTGCCACCGGGGATGAATTCTGGCCACTGCTTTGTTACCCAATAGTCGAACCAGTCTGACTCACCGAGCCAACTGAACCAGCCCAGACCGACCCTTATAGATTGGGCTTGTTTGGTTAAAATGAGTGTGGGCTGGCTTGTTATGGCCCAATAGTCGAGCCCAAATCATGGATATTTGACCCATCTAGCCTAAGCCCAAACTCGACCCGAGTCCAACCCAAGGTTGACCTGAGCCCAAATCCAACCCATGACCACCTTGACCCGGCTGAGTCAACTCGCCCGAGTCAACTTAGAGAGTTAACTCGTTCGAGTTAACCTAGTGAGTCAACTTGCAGAGTCAGCCCATTTGATTGATGATGTCAGCGTTGACTTTGATCTATGATGTCAGCATGACATTAGCGTTGACTTTGACCAAAAAGTCAACTTTTTTTAAAACCCCTACTATGTGTTTTTCGATATTTTGAGTATGTTTTTGAAGTTTGTTTCGCGAATTTCTAGCCCAAAAGCCTCGAATTGGACATTGAACCCAAACATGCATTTGTACTAAGTTATTTTATTTAAGGGAATTGTTGAATAAATGACTGATATACAATATTAATTGTTTTAAGGTACTAGAGTTTCTCCCGACCGTACATCTCCCCAGCCCAGCTTCTCTCGATACGAGCGACAGCGTGATCCCGTTGTGACTCGTATGTATCAGTACGTAGTGATTTATTATAGAAAAAAGATTATTCCTTTATTAATTTAAGAGTCATTATATCTTAGGTTCTAACACAGCATCTGAGCGTCACACTAGTGCTTAGTAGACCATCTGACTGACCCGATATTTTGAGGTGTGTTCCTTGAGTGTTATATACATGTTTTAAATGTTTTGTTTGAACCAATCATGTGCACATTACTGATAATTTCTAGTTTGCAAAACTTGACATGTTTCATGAATTTAAGTATGATTGTTTTATCTGTCTGCTTTATGCCTATGTACCTGATTGAACAACATGCTCTCTGGTTATCGTTTTACAGAAATTAATTGTATGCTTTAATATTTACCGTAATTACTTTTGCTATTGATTACTGAAATTGCTGCATAGACCGCTACTAGGGTACTTGGGATAGAGTATGAAGTTACCACAAGTTCAACCCTAATCCAGCTGGTAATTCCTTACCGTTCAGGTTCCTATGCTTCGGCTAGGGTGATTCCTCACCGTATCTAAAGTAATCCCTTAGGACGGCACCTACGCCTAATGGGCCTAGGTTAACGCCTTTATAGGTGCAGTTCTGGGGAAACTGCATACCAGAGTTTGGTTAGAGGGTAGATAGATAATTAAACGGAACCGTGTTGCTACTTGAATTATATGTTTTGAAATAAAAATGTTTACCGTATTGTTTTTAGTACATGTTTTTACTTGCAGTGTTAGGACACACTGAGCTCCCTAGCTCACACCCTAAATTTTCTCCCTTTTAGATATTTTGGATGGGCTACCTTGTACCTGACATTGGAGGATCGACACATTCTGTACTTCAGCTAGTTTGTAATGTTTCTATCTACCTACGCCTAATGTTTCTACCTTGTACCTCTTTGTTTAACGAGGGACTCAATGCTTCATTATTATATCGGTATTCTTTTAATTAGAAGTCGTTATGAATATTTTATTTATGGCGAATATTCATATGTTAAATGAAAATTTAATGTATTTTATTATTAGGGTTTAATACCCATTGGAATTAGGGTTTTTATTTTATGCCTATAAATATAGAGTTTGGAGAAGGCATTGTACACAACCATACTTTGAGAATATAATACAAGTCTCTCTCGTTATCGCTCATCTTGTTCTTGTTCATCTATTTTGTTCTTGCTCTTTACATTATTTACAACACGTTATCAGCACGAGGCTCTAATCAACTGAGGTCTTCATCGTTCGAATAAAAAAAAAAGTTACTGGAAAAAATTCGATTATAGGATAAACCAAAGATAAGTTTTTCCCTTATTTTTTTACTTACTGATTGTCTTTCTCTTTATGTATTTTAACTTATTTTTTTAATTTTTGAAAAGCATGGAAGTATGGTTGATTGTATTTGAGTATAGGGCAGAGATGAGTTTGTGACTACTCACAAATAAAAAGACAAATTGACAGGGATAGGGAGGTTGTGTTTGGTTGTATTTAATCGATATTGTGTACAATCTCGCTCAAGTATCGTGGTTCTTGTTGGTGGTTATCGAAAAGAATTTCAATTTAGTATTGGTGACTACATGTATCATATATTCAACTTAACTGTTAAAATCTGGTATGTTTTGCTTATTTATTTATATATTGATACAGTAGTTGGTTAATCACTCATATCAAGGTCAGTGTATTTTGATCTATTATTGATTCTTATTTCGTTCTAATATTGAATTTAGTTTAAAAATTATGGTGATAGAATGACCACTGCTACTTTAAGAAAAGTGAAGAAAGCGATGGATTTGATATGCCCTTGACAGTGATTATTTTGAATTCCCTAGGCTATATGAACCTCAACAGTTTTTTCCCATTTACTTTTGCTTTATATATATATATATATATTTGAATTTAGTTTTTATCATCATTTTTTTGAATTTGGCATTTTGATTTTTAAGGTTCATGTAACATCATGTTGAAAAGGTGTGATTGTTTCATGGTTCACCGAGGATGAACAAGGTTCCAGTGCAGTTCTTTATTGGATTGAAAATCTCAATCAAAAGAAAAAGACTGATGGCAAATTCAATACTTATTTTATTTGACATCTTGATTTTTAAGTTTGGTAAGTATTATATATATTGGTTGATCAATTATTCTTTAATATAGAGTTCTCCCAATTTTAACTTACAAAAATTCGCCTTGATCCAAGAATTTTTATGAGAGGTATTCCCTGAAGTGAATGCAAACATGATGTTTATTCCATGTGATTATTGGATTTGTTTCATTCCTTGAAGTGAATGCAAACATGATGATTTACTATATGATGTTTATTCCATGCGATTATTGAATTTGTTTCATTCTCTGAAGTGAATGTAAACATGATAATTCACTATATGGCCAGATAATAAAACTCAGTTATGTGAATGCAAAAATTTCAAATTAAATTGAAAATTTGTGATTAAAGTATCACTGATGAGGGTATGTAAAAAAAATACTTCACTTTTCACGCAATTAATATTGTCCTGTAGACACAATATCGTGAAAAAGGTTTCAAAGACCTATTGACTCTATTCCTTGAAGTGAATGCGACATTTTATAATGGAAAGAATAATTGCCACATTAGCAATTGTGGTTGCAATTGAGACCATGAACATAGGCATAGGCAAGATGATCATTTTTAGAACGCTTATACCTACCAGAAGTGAGATTATAAAGATGACAAAAGTATATTAAGAAAGTGAAATTTTTATGTTATCAATGCGATGACACAAACCATTGATCTTGTACTTGTCATACGCCGAAGCATTATGGACATTTTATCTACTATCATGAATGATAGAAAATATAAACAAGTTTTTTTTACAAAAATGGCGAAAATAATTATGGCGTTGTTGGTCCAACTCATTTGGATGTTGTTGATTTCTTCATAACCCCTGAAGGGAGTAATTCACCTTTTTATTTTATTTCCTTATAACATCTAAAGGAAATAATTGATTTTTAATTTATTTTGCTTTATGCTAATTTACTTTACATATTATTTATTTACGTTTTATATTATATATATAAATATTTTAAACATTTATTTATTATCCTTTGAAGAAATATGATTACTTTCGGAATAAAATATGCAATGAATTATGGCGATTTATGCTTAACAGACAGTGCAAGTACTCATACTATACTTAAGCATAAGAAATATTTTTCCCATTTAAATTTAAGGGGAAAATGTGAGTACTATATCTACTAAAATGTGCATGATTATGCATATTTTTCCATTTAAAAATGCAAGGGAATAATGCAAGTACTATATCTAGAAGTACTAATATCATAGAAGGCTCTAGAAGAGCAAATATGTTACTGCCAAACGGAACTCAGTTCCATATTCATAATACGTTATACTCGCCAAATTCGCAAAGAGACTTATTGAATTTTAAAGATATTCGCAGAAATGAATATCATATCAAGACTATTAGTGAAGGGGATGCTGACTATCTTCATATTATGAGTATAACCCAATGCAATAAGAAAATCTTGACAAAATTACATGCATTGTCATCTGAATTGTACTACACAAGAATTAGTACAAATTAAAGCTCGTATTATTGTAAACCAGAAGTTTACTGATAACTTTATTATTTGGCATGACCAGTTAGGCCATCCCAGTTTAGTTATGATGCGGAAACTTATTGACACTTTATGTAGTCATTGATTGAAGAGCTGACAGATTCTTCAAAATGATGTTTTTATGTGATGCTTGTTCTAAAGGCAAACTAATTATTCGACCATCACCAACTAAGATAGATTATGAATCTATTAATTTTCTAGAATGGATACAAGGTGATATATATGGGCCCATACACCCTTCTTATATATCATCTAGATATTTTACGATTTTAATCGATGCATCGACTAGATGGTCATATTTATCCTTGTTATCAACCCGTAACTTGGCAATTGCGAGGTTACTTGCTCAGTTGATAAAATTAGAAGCACATTTTCTAGATTATCCTATAAAGACAGTCACTTTTGATGATGTTGTTGGCATGCTATTTTACATGCAACATCAGTAATTCGCATCATGCCAACAAAATATCATAAGTTCTCCCCATTACAAATGGTTTTTGGTTAGGAACCAAATATTTCCCATCTTAGATTTTTTTGGTGTACATTATATATTCTAATTGCTCCAACATAACGCAAAAAGATGGGTCCTCAAAGGAGGTTGAGAATATATTTTGAATTTGAATCCCTATCGATAATTAAATATCTCGAGCTTCATATGAGGAATTCATTTACAAATCGATTTACTGTCATTTTAATGAGTCAGTTTTCTCAACATTAGGGGGAAAATACTCAGCTGAGAAAATAAATAAGTTGGAATGAATTATCGTTATCTTATTTTGATCTACGTACTCAACAATGTTAATGTGAACTGAAAGTTCAAAGGATAATTCATATATAAAACTTAGCAAATCAATTGTAAGATGATTTAACTAACCCTAAAAGAGTGACTAAGTCACATATACCAGCTATGAATGCTCCGATTAAATTTGATGTCCCGAAAAGACAAACTCTAGTTGCTAATGAGTCTAACTTATGCCTATATCGTAGTAGAAAAGTAGGTTCCAAAGATAAAAGTTCTTGAAAAAGAAAATGAGCTATATTTTATGATGGTCTGATCGAGGAATCAACGTATTATGAAAATCTCTAGAAGAGATTAAAAGGTCTCCAACAGAGACATTGATATAACTCAGGTACTTGATAATAAAGAGATCTCAATAGATTATGTCATGTCTGGTAATAAGTGGAACCGAAATCAAATTGACGTTGATAATACATTTGCAAGCAATATAACACTAGAGATTTTGATGTAGATCATGAACCATTGTCAATTTGACAATGTAAACAAAGAAATGATTGGCCAAAATAGAAAAAGATAAATTGAGGCGAAACTAAAATCTCTTTCAAGAGAGAAATATTTGTGAGATATAAATGGGTCTTTGTGAGAAAAAGAAATCAAAAAGGGGAAATCATGAGATATAAGCTCGTTTGGTTGCACAAGGATTCTCAAAAAGACATGAAATCGATTATGAGAAAACATATTTCTCGGTGGTGGATGCACCTACTTTTAGATTCTGATTAGTCTGGCAATAAATAGAATGACTTAGTTTCCGCCTAATGAA
Source organism: Hibiscus mutabilis (assembly GCA_019671005.1). Classification (NCBI taxonomy): domain Eukaryota; kingdom Viridiplantae; phylum Streptophyta; class Magnoliopsida; order Malvales; family Malvaceae; genus Hibiscus; species Hibiscus mutabilis. Next base: position 13,152,040 of record CM033717.1, on the reverse strand, counting down.
TGTTGTTACATCCTATTTGTATGAGCCTCTTGATAATAACATTTACATGAAACTTCCAGAAGGATTTAGACTGCCAGAAGTAGTTAATTCAAGTTCTCGAGAACATTATTCAATCAAATTGAACATATCTATTTATGGATTAAACAATTTGGGTGCATGTTGTATAATCGCCTTAGTAAATACTTATTAGCGGAAGGATATAAATGATTCAATTTTCCCGAGTATTTTTATTAAGAAGTTTTGCTCCAGATTTATTATTATTGTGTACGTTGATGATTTGAATATCAATTTGGGCGCATGTTGTATAATCGCCTCAGTGAATACTTATTAGCGAAAGGCTATAAGAATGATTCAATTTCTCCAAGCATTTTTATTAAGAGGTTTAGCTCCAGATTTTTTATTATTATGTATGTTGATGATTTGAATATTATTGGGACTCATGAAGAAATCTCCTTAACAATAAAATCCTTGTGCATCAATAGACATACATAGAAAAGTGTTTAAAGAGACTTTACATGCATACCCCACATACTTTGAGCACGAGGCAAAGCCGAAAAATAATTGCTACGAAATCATTACCTTTAGATCTTTCAAAACTCGATGTCTCTCCAAATCATATAAATAATTGTTATGCACGAGGCAAAGCCGAAATATGTATTTAGCTAAACATATCCAGAAGAAATGTGAATTCCTTTCACAAGATAAGATACAAACCATCTTGTATCTTGTGTAGAGATAATGCAAAATTTATATCTTAAGGTGGATACATCAAATGTGACAAAACAAAACATATTTCTTCAAAGTTTCGTCCTCCATGATTTTCAGAAGAATAGTATTCGATGAATCATTTCAAGCAGTATTTTGAAAGATTTATTCACTAGTGCATAATCTGCTTCAATATTTGAAGATTATATTCAAGATTGAATCATAAAGATTCAAAGATCTTATGTGATATTTTCATGAGGGAGAGTAAATACGCGTTGAACTCTTTTTCCCTTAACCGAGGCTTTATTCTAATAGGTTTTCCTGGTAAGGTTTTTAATAAGACAACATATTATGCGTATCAAAGATGTGCGTACTCTTTTTCTTTCACTAAGAAATTTTTTCCCAATGGATTTTTTTTATCTTAGTAAAGTTTTAACGAGGCACATTATCTTCATGGATATCCAAGGGAGAGTGTTATGAATATCTTTATTTATGGTGGACATTCATATATTAAATGAGACTTTAATGTGCTTTATTATTAAGGTTTAATATCTATTGGGATTAGGGTTTTCATTTTATGCCTATAAATATAGAGTTTGGAGAAAGCATTGTACACAACCCTACTTTGAAAATATAATACAAGTCTCTCTCTTTGTCTCTCATCTTGTTTTTGTTCATCTATTTTGTTCTTGCTTTTTACATTATTCACAACAGAAACCCGTTTTTTTGGTTATTTTTGTTTTAGAGGTTTTTTAATGTTATTCATTTATTTATATATATCATAGAGATCTCTTTATTCAGTTGGTATATAAGTTAATTCAACATCAGTTCGATTAAACTTTTATATAAACAAATTTAGTATTTTATAAATTATTAAATTATATTTTAAGATAATCTCATCATTTCAACTTATTATATAATACCATTAAGAAAACTTATATAACTTTTGAATGAACTGGTTTCATAAGTTAATCAAACATTAATTCAATTGGACATTTAAAAATATATATTTTATAATTTATTAAATAAGATTTTAAACTATCAACGAAGGTTGGTCTAAGTAGTAAGGAGGTTGGTATCGCTTAAGCATGTCTCGGATTTGAGGCGTTGTTTATGCAGAAAATCCTTGCTGAGAGACTCACTTACCAAAATCAGGTGTGCAACGTGAGCCAGTCCGAATTAATACCTGAAAATCGGAGGACAACCAAAAATAAGATTTTAAACTTAATTTTTATATTTCAGTTTATTATATAATATCATTTTAAAAAGTTGTTAACTAAAAATTAATGAGATCTGAACTTAAACGATAAGCTTGGAATTTTGTGTTTTTTTTTTAAGAACCTGGTCCAAAACTCATTTTGTTTAAACTTTTTTATCAATTATTTTTACTAAAATAAATTAATAATATATTATTATTTTAAATGAAGTTCTTTTAAAAAACTGTTTTGTCTATATAGAATAGGATAAGGTGATTATTATATTATTTTAAAATTCAATAAAAGAATATACCATATTGAATATACTCCATTTTTAATAATAGTAATTGGACCCCAATCCAATCCAATTAATGTGGCTAACCCCATAATCTCTTAATAGTCTTCCACTCTCGGTTGTAGTCCCACTCTCTCCTCTGTTCTGTTCTGTTCTGTTCTGTCCTGTCCCTTCTGTTCTCTCTTCAACTTCTCCAGCAGAAAGTACTTAATAAGTGAAAGACCAAAGAAAGAAAGAAAAAAAGGGGGAAATCCCCAGCTGGACATTTTCGGGTTTCACTTTCACCTTTTTAAACATCAAATACTAATGCAGGCAAAACACCACAACTTGTTTTTTCTTCATTTCCAACGGGAACTGAGGAATGCCCTTGTCTTCAATCTCTTTTGCCATTAATTTCAGCTCAAGCCCTGTTTTTTTGCAAGTTTTCCGTGTCTTTGTTTATGTTTTATAAAAGGGTAATATCAAGACATAGTTGAGCAAAAAGAAACAGCTTTATTGAATCATAATTATTATTGCTCAGAAATCTGGATAGGCTATATGAAACCTGTGACACAATGAGAGATGGCCAGGGAAACCCCAAGAAGAACAAGGTTATTTTGAGACAAGCCAGAAGCTCATTTTGATTCTTTGTCATTTTATGTAAACCATGAGATTGCTGTTTATGTTAAGGTGTATTTTCCCTAATGAAGGTTTCATGGCCCAAGACATTGGTCAAGAAGTGGTTGAATATCAAGAGTAAAGCTGAGGACTTTCATGCAGGTGATTTGGTTGGCTTTTTAAACCCTTTTTATATAAGTGATGATATTCCTTTTCTGAAAGTGAAAAATGTCTTGATTTTAGATTCGTTTATGGTTTCACTTTTTCAGATTTTGATGAAGATTGGAGACACAGCATTTCGGACAGGGAACCATGCACTATCAAGAAAAGTATAACAGGTTCGGACTCTGATTGCTCTAGTCTAGACAACATCTCTTGTTTGTCTCTCTTTTCCAAAATTTATAGAAGTAAGAATTTGATATTGTTTCAATCAGTTCCCCTTTTCTAATTAGTTTTACCAATGGATGGATGCTAGAGAGATTGAGCAAGAGGTATTCCGATCGAGTTCGAGCAAGTAAGATTGATCTCGATGGCTCACAAGTTAGAGATGTGCATAATTATAGGTATGCGTTGTATTCTTAACTTATTTCTGGTTTTGAGTTGTGTTGTTGAATAGGAGTTCGGTTTTTTTTGGTTCCATATGGGAGCAGGATTTTTGTAGCTACATGGAATGTGGCTGGAAAATCTCCTCCTAATCATTTGAATCTCGAAGATTGGCTTCATACCTCTCCTCCTGCTGACATTTATGTTCTCGGGTATGCGAAACTAGTCGGGATTTCTTCTATATCACGGGTCTCTTGAAAACACAAGTTTGATATCCTTTGATTTGGCCTTTTAGGTTTCAAGAAATTGTTCCTTTAAATGCTGGTAATGTTTTGGGCACAGAAGACTACGGACCAGCCATAAAATGGCTAGCTCTCATTAGGAAGACTCTGAATAGTCTTCCTGGCACCAGTGGTGGTTGCCACACACCTTCACCGACACCTGATCCGCTTGTAGAACTGGATGCTGACTTCGATGGATCAGCGATGCAGAAAGCTTCATCTTTCTTTCACCGAAGATCATTTCAATCCTCGAGTCGTAGCATGAGAATGCATAATGACCCGGAGATGTCACAACCTCAACTTGATCGTCAATTCAGTGTTTGTGATCGTATTATCTTTGGACATAGACCCAGTGATTATGACCCTAATTTCATATGGGGTTCCTCTGTCTCCGATGATGAGAATGGACTTGGGGATTCACCAGGTAACACTAGGAATTCGCAGCATTTTCCTATGTCCCATGGTGGATCTTTTCCCCTGGAGGAAAGCAATGGAGAAATGGAGCATTCAAGGTACTGTTTGGTTGCCAGCAAGCAAATGGTTGGGATATTTCTAACAGTGTGGTTGAAGAGTGATCTTAGAGATGATGTGCGCAACATGAAAGTGTCATGTGTTGGCAGAGGGTTGATGGGTTATCTCGGAAACAAGGTACATTTTCGCCTATGAAACTCCCTGATTTGAGAATATTTGTTTAATGTGGACTGAGGCATACTCATTTTTCCTGTTTTTTTTTCCAGGGTTCCATTTCTATCAGTATGTGTTTGCATCAAACCAACTTTTGCTTCATCTGTAGTCATTTAAGCTCGGGGCAAAAGGAAGGTGATGAGCTGCGAAGAAACTCTGATGTTATGGAGATCCTCAGAAAGACGAGATTTCCCAGGGTTCATGGAATGGTAGATGACAATTCTCCTCAAACGGTTCTAGAGCATGAGTAAGCAATACTTGTTCCAGTAAATTTACTGCATTATTTTCCAAAATTTGTCTTAGCCTTTGGCATAAAATTTTAAGCTTTGAATGTCTTGGCATAGTCGCATTATATGGCTTGGGGATTTGAATTATCGGATTGCTTTGTCGTACCATTTCGCAAAGGCTCTGGTTGAGATGTGCAATTGGAAAGCCCTGTTAGAAAATGACCAGGCATGTTATTCTTTCTTAGTTTATCTTCATGTCCATTTTTATAGCTTTTAGTTTATTGCATACCACTCGGACAAATTTATGGTGTTCCAGCTACGGATAGAGCAGAGGCGAGGCCGTGTTTTCGAGGGATGGAGTGAAGGAAGAATATATTTCCCTCCGACATACAAGTATTCAAATAATTCAGACCGATATAGCAGGGAGAAGAGAAGAACTCCTGCATGGTAATCTCTCTATTTACCTTGTACTTCATTTAAGCAATTGGGGAAATTCGAATCATGAAGTTTATTTTGAGCTGATCATGATAATACAAGCAAGTAAGCAAGGTGTTTTTTTTGTGAAGGTGTGATCGTATATTGTGGTACGGAAGTGGCCTCTACCAGTTATCTTATGTTCGTGGGGAGTCAAAGTTCTCTGACCATAGGCCTGTTTATAGTGTATTTTCAGCAGAGGTCGAGTCTATTAACTATGGCCAAGTGCAGAGAAACTCAAGTTGTTGCAGTGCCAGGATCGAGGTTGACGAGTTGTTGCCGCGGTCACATGGATATACTGAGCTCAGTTTCTTTTGAGACGATCTCTACCAATCCATATTCTATGCTAACCCTTCAGGAAAATGAAAAAGGACATGCAATTTTTACTCACCTCAATCGGTCAGGTACAGCTGCTGTAAATCATGTATTTTTTCTCCCTTCAGAATATCTGCTGCTTATTCTTATGCTTATCCATCGATTGCTACTTCGTTTTACAGGTGGAAATGCCCTATGGAATCTGTACCACGATGGCGATAAGGATGTACTTTTGGCCGCAATCCAGAGGAACGTTGGTCGTCCTTTCGGTATTTTGGATGTAGTTTCCGACTATAAATTCATTTTTCTAATTACTTTATACATGACTTTTTCCAATTGCAACAGGTACAGATTGTATATTTTCAATAATTCCTATCTCCAGAAGTCCACAGCATACTACAAATCAAATTCCTAGCTGCCAAACTGAAAAAGTCCAGCTTCAGATAAACATACATGAGCAAGCAGTAGTAAATTACAAGACAAGTTGCGGAGGTGTTCTTGTCCAAATTCCGTTGGAAACCCTTTACTTATTGTCTGGTTCTGGAACACAAAAGTCCCTGTAATGAGATGAAAATTCACTACTTGAAAAAAGATGAACAAGTTTTTGATTTCTGTGAACCTTCCTTTTCTGTTGCTGCAAATCATTTTACTAATAAAGTGTAGCTAGACTTGACTTTTGATTAATTATTTACTTAATATCTATTTTAAGGCAATGAAAACCTGAAACCTGTTCGCATCATTCAAGAGAAATAGAGAAAAGGAGGAATTTATGGTTTCAGATTTCAAGGGACAAAGCATTGAAGAATTGTTGAACTGTGGAAGTTAATTTTAGTTGGGACCAAAGCTGGAAGTAATGTGGTGGTTTGCTACTTGCTAGGGTAGGTCTTAGCTTGCTTACTGCCAATGATTTTCGGTGCAGCTGTTGGGTCTGGGTGTAACTTTTAACCAAACCAAACCTTTGGAAACTGTCACAAGCAAAACATTTATGAAACTGAAGGTGATATAATACAACTATAGCTCTGAGCCTTTCACCCTCTTCAACTTGACTGCACTGCTTCTAATAAACATTTCAAACATATTCAAAACTTCAAACGTAATATGCAACCAGGGATGGACCATGGGGCGTTTGCCTCTAAAAATTTGAAATTCGTATATAATTTAAATTTTTTTTATGTATTTTGTATTAAAAATCTATTTTCACCTCCAAAAATTTTATAAGTTTGCTCTTTATCACAGAGCCATTACCCTATTCCTAAAAAAAACAAGTGCAGTGTTACCGCTTATATATTCTAAGATCTTCCATTTCTTTTTCGATTTAGAATTAATGTCCCGCCTCTTCCCACAGGTGTTATTCTCCCCTACTCAACAATCAACCACACTCATAACGAGCCTTTATCTCATATACCACTTGTCACGTTCCGTCTATGACTGCAACTACGTCGAGTGCTTCAACAATCTCTCGACATTCATCATATTTAAATTCATTCTAACAACAAATTGTTGATACCCTTGAATGTGCAAGCTAAGATATCCATCGATTCCATCCTCTCGGTCGGGAAACAGGAACAGTCTAAACTCTACGGGTCTAAAACTAAGAAAAACATGCAGGGGGACCCCTTTACCCTTTCTTCTTCTTCTCCATAATTTAAGGATTCAGATTTTCAGGCCTGGAATTGCCATCAATTACAGTATCATAAATTAGATTACAAGCATTATTGTTGCTTTGAGATGGGGAAATTCCAACTTCAACTTTGGTGACGTGTTATACATATGAAGTCAATACTGCTGAATCACACAAACAGACAACAAGTATGTGTACCGTTACTGTCAAAAACTGTAATTCAACAGTAAAAGAAATGAAAAAAAAAAGAAACTGATTTTGATGCAGAAATCTATATGGAATTTGGCAAGAGTTGTAGGTGTACAAGGTGCAGGCAGGCAGAAGCAATGCAATGGTGAGGGAGCCGGCCGGAGATTGAAAGAGAGTCCTAGAAAGCTTTAGCGAATCCACATTCGAGACAGATTGACATGACAGTAGTCCAGCACTTGGGGGGACCCGGGAATTCCCCATGCCCTGCTTGCTTGCTTAACCCTTGCTTTCCTTATTTTTAGAACACTTTGTTCCTTAAATTCCAACATGAAATCTCCCAAACTTTGATAAAAGTGAACGCCAAAATTATTGAGCCGTATGGTGTGATAGACTGATAGTGAATCCAAAAAAATTAGGTTAATTTCAAGGCTTTGTTATATATATATTCTACAATGCTCGATGACCACCGCTGAGCACCACTAACGACAAGCATCGCTAAGCACTATTAAATTAATTTATAAAGATTAAAATCTAAAAGACTCTGTGTATAATTATAAATTATTTAAAATAAAATATTAATTAAATTATTTTCAATATATATAATATTTTTAAATTTTTAAAAATAATTGGATCAAATATCAACCTTAGTCAATTTAAAAAATAAAAACCTTAAACCCTAAACTCGAAACCTAAAACCCAAAACCAAAACCAAAACCAAAACCTAAAACCCTAAACCCTAAATTATAAACCAAAAACCTAAACCCTAAATTGTAAACCCTAAACCTAAAACCTTAAAACCTAAATCCATTGTTTGAAGTTAGGGTTTAGGGTTTGAGTTTTGGTTTAAGGATTATGGTTTATGGTTTTTTAAATTGACTAAGTTTGGTATTTGATCTAATTATTTTTAAAAAAAATTAAAAATATTATATATATAGAAAATAATTTAATTAATATTTTTATTTTAAATAATTTATAATTATATGTTTAAATAATTTATAATTATACGTTAAGTCTTTTAGATTTTTAATCTTTATAAATTAATTTAATGGTGCTCAACGATGTTCATCGTTAGTGGTGCTTAGCAATGCTCGTCGAGCGTCGTAAAATTTTCATATATATATATAAAGCTTCACATGTCTAACAGGATTTATACGGATAATTTGATAAGAAAATTTGATATGGATAAAAGGAAAACTAGAATTATATACTTTCTTACCCCATTCTTGTTCCAAAGCTTAAAAGTAGAATTAATCGAATCTTTAACTTTTGGATAATGTTCATAGTTGCTGCAATAAATATGTTAGACTCAATTAGGAACGAAGACAGAATTTTATGTTAAGAGTGTATCATAATAACATAAATCATTGCAAAATAACAACCATATTGACCAGTAAGAGAAATATACACATTAAATAACTTTTACCTCATTCAGTCTTCTTGTCTTTTTCTTTTCTTCCTTTCAACAAAAATAACAATGACTTGCAATTTACACCAATATGCTAGAGTTTTACTCGTTAGAGATGAAGAAAATGTATAGACTATAAAAACTTAACTTATAAGCTAACTCATGAAATACTTAAGAACAAACTAAAAACAATTTTAAAGAGAAGTAATAATTAAAAACATGCAAAACATCGCAAAGAGGATCTCCTTGTCAAAAGTAGGCATTTAGAATTGTGTTCGACGCTTTTTTATTAGATCAATCAATAATGTTACACTAAATATATGCCATCGATGAACGATAAAATCGAAACAAAGAAGGTGATCGCAAACAAAGCAATAAAACAAAAAAAACACCAATATCTATGTGAAAAACTCAAACGAGAAAAACCACGAGCAGAAGATGGGAACTTTTACTACGTTGGAAGAAGAGATTACAAGTATGACATAGTTTATGTGATACTACACAAATCCACGTTTAGGTTAGGATAATTCCCTCGGGGGGAATTACTACATTCCTAACAATAACTTATTTTCTCAAAATGGTAGAAATGTTATTCTTACTCTATTCTTAGGTATTACACAATTCCTACAAGCTTTGTAACACCCTCGAACCGAATGTCATATTGGGTTTCAAGTCCAACTCGTTACTATAAAATTCAACCTAGTTTAGCCCAAATCCACAATCTAATTTTCGTAAAATCCGCTAAGTTCAAATATTTCAAACATAAATAAATTAAAAACGTTCACATAAAAGATCCATTCAAAACACATCATTTAAAGCATTCGACTCAAGGTATAAATCCAAAATACGAGTTACAATAAAAACATAGGGCCCTACGAATACATGACTCAAATAATCTAAGTTATGTACTTTTGATGAGGCGATGCTGGAATCTTACATTGATGGTGCTCCTTTTATGCAACGTGCCAACCTACTAACCTACGAACGAAAAAAACGATTCTAAACGTTGAGCTGACAAACTCAGTGGATACACTTCCACTCAAACATGCTTCAAGCAAATCATAAACATGAACATGCAGCTAGAGATGATGACATGACAATAATACAACATATGGAGTTACTCCTAAGCAGTTAGATGCATCAAAAATTTCACAAAACAATCGTAAGCATCATACCACAAATCTAGAATGAGACCGGGTTACACAATATTAGGATCATACACTCATACTCAAAATCCCCCTCGAGTGTACTCGAACATGTCTTGTAACCCTCTCAACCCGACCTAGACGCCAAACCAAACCAAGTGAGTTATATTGGGTTTGCCGAAACAAATCCGAATCGATTAACTAAGCTTAGGTCCTTTATTATTTTTGTCTTGTCTAGACGCGACATTAAGTCCAAGCAACGAGAGAAATTTTAATTGAATCAGGCGTCGAATTGACATCCAATTGCACGCATTTACAATTTAAGGACCAAATTGCAAATTTGGAAAGTTGGAGGGACTTACTTAGGTTTAAGGTTACCAATCCTCAATTAATCAGTTTACATTCTTGTTTATCAAATTTCAACTCAAAACGATAAGCCAACTCATACAATTGCATTCAAGAACATCAGGGACCAAAACGAAAGAATTAGAAACTATGAAATAACACCTTAACTGGAATAACTGCAGCCCGTATCGATACACAAGCAAGTGTATCGGTACGCTTTTACATTCTCTAAATCTCAAATTCTAGTAGCCCAAAACCGTACCGATACGCATTCCCGCGTATCGGTACACCTTGCCGAAATGCACATGCCCGTACCGATACAAGTACTCGCGTATCAAAACCCAGCCTCTAACTATACTTACCCGTATTGGTACAAGGCCACGCGTACCGATATGCTCAGACCTGTAATGGCCAAATTTGTTGTTTTTTCATACAATCATAGATTTGAACATGCTTAAACATGCCTTAAACATATACACCACTAAACTAAAGATCAAATCATGTTAGGATATCAAAGAAACATGATCTAACACACCAGAAAATGCTACCTCCATTCTTTCTAAAAATTCACCCAACAATTATTGGAAAAATTAAATTCAAATTGCCACTCTTAAATGCCAAAATGCCACGTAAAATTAAGTAATTAGGCCTGACTCTCAATAGATCCCCAGGGGAGTCGCCAAGCTGTTGTGACCTTTTTTTGAATCGAATGTGAAAATGGCTTGACGATTGATATTTGAAAATAAAGGTTTTTGTCCTTTTAATTTAATCTTGAAAATTAGGGTTTTGTCCTTTTTATTAAATCTTGAAAATTAGGGTTTTGAAACTAGTGATTTTCCATTTTTAATTTAATCTTTAAAATAAAGATTTTTCATATTAAAATCGAATTTTCCCTTTATTTTATTTTAAAATAAATTTGGAGTCTCCACCGGTCACTTTGGTAAATCGAACACAATAAAAATAACCATATATTCTTTTCTTAAAATTCGGGTTCGGGAGTTAGTTACGTGTGGAGAAGGATTAGTACCCCCACAAACGCCCGCTATCGGTACCTTTTAATTTTACATGGCATTTTGAAAATAACAATTTGAATTTAATTTGACCGTAATTATTAACTGAATTCTTATTCCAAATGGAGATATCCTTTTACAAGAAAATATATTTTTACTTCGAACATGAGATTAAAAGCGCCTTGTTAGGAAGCACCCCCATTCATATTCATAAAAAATGTATTTTCAACATAAAAGGTTTTGAATGCATGATTCACTATTGTCTTGTTCATTTTAAGTTTAAACTTAATTAGGCACTATTTAATTAAGTTAATTAAACTATGAATATCATTTAAATTTAAAGGCCTTTATGAGACAACACCAATTTCTTGAATATCGTTCATCTCAGAACCCCAAGATTTAAATGATATTCACTAATTAAAATGGTTATTCTAATTATTTAAAGTGATAACCTAATTAAGGTTCTATTAAAAATAACTAAGTGATTTTATTTGATTATAGGTTGTAGTATATATTTAAATGTACCTCTTTAAGGCCAATTTTGAAATAACACCTCATTGCAAGCAAGTGAAGCACCACCCAATTTTGAACCCCAAAGTTACCATTTAAAATACACTAATTTACTATAGTGATCTCCCTAATTTAATAATTATTGTATCCTAATTGAACTTAAAACTAAGGCTTTTAACAATTAATTAAAACTAGGTGAATTAATTATCTAGATATTAAAACTATATGCCCAATTTAAAATATGCAATCATACATATAAATTAAACAACAATTAAATAATTAAATAATTTTAAAAAAACATGGACCAAATTAAAATTTATTGTAAACTAAAGGACCAAATTACAAGACAAGGTGACCAAATCGAAACAATTACAAAACTTAACGCTCAAAATGTGAAAATCCAGAAGTAGGGCGCGGGTCATCCGACCCGGCCAAAGAGCGTGGATCCTCTTTGACCTGGCTCCTAAACGACGTCGTATGGGCTTGCCTATAAAAGGCCCTTCCGAGTTCAACTCAGTCACTTTTCCCTTTCACCACTCACTCTCCAACTCGGCCTTCACTCAAATTCTCTAAAAACAAACACCAAATGCCCAGAAAAACGATTCAAATGGATCAAAAACACATTTTGGATAGTGTTCATCTGATGTTCTTCACTTTCGTGATGAACACGACGAACACCATTGTGGGCCACCACTACGTCCGTCGCTTTGATCCACTGCCACCATACTCTGATGGCCTTTTACCGCTCGTCGGCCACTGATTCAAACTCTGATCACTCCGTATCTTGCTCCGACGGTCGTAATGCAATTTCTGGCCACCATCGATTCAAACCAAAACCCTAAAAACTCTAATTTTAACTCTAATTTCTCTATACCTAACCCTGGCTCGACTGAGCCACCCATCTCCGACCGTTTCTAAGTCTAATCTACCCGTTCCTGGCCCTCTTCGACTCCACCTTGAATCAAACCCTCCGACCACCATAGAAACTATGATTCTGGCCTTTTCCTTATTTTACTTAACTGTTTTTATATTTTTTGAAGCTAAGATCTAACATTTTTTAATTATTTGTTCCAAGAAATAAAGATGGGAAGATGTTTTACCTTCCCGGCGTGTTAAGCGGATTCTGATGATGCTCTGGTAGTCGTCTCTGGTGACCTTTTCATCTTCCCCGACGTCTCCTCGATTATTGGTAAGGCTTTCTGACTTCCTTTCTTTTCCCTTAATTATTTGTGTAATAATTTCCCTTTAATTCCCTCTCCCCCACTAACTCTCTCTCCTCTTTATATAGACTGATGCAGGGTGACATCAGCGAAGCGCTTGATCCATGTGAAGGTGAATTCAGCCACTCACGGGTTGACACGTGTACTATTTTTGGCGGGCTGAGGAAGCACACTTGTGTTTCTTTGGGCCCTTGTTACCAGATTTGAGTAGAAAACTTGCATAATGGGCTTTGAACTGTATTTTGGGCTTTTGGTTGTAAAGTGGACACTAAAATTGTATTTAGACATTATTTGAGATAATATTTATATTTATATAGTTTATTTGTGTATTTTATTTATGTAAGAAATAATATATATAGAACCTCGGATAAAATTGGGTATTACAACGGGGTACCAATATGAGTTCATCGCATACCACTACTAGAGCCCAAAAACTACATTCTGAAGCTCGAAACTTTCTCCCAACACCTTCAAACCCTTATGTCAAAGCCCTAAATCGAACCTACAAGTTATAAGAAGTGATTTAGATGGTTTCCTACCGTTTTTACATAGTTTTAACATAATTCTCGAATTAAACCATTAAAGGGGTCTTTAACACCAAATATAACCAAACCATCAAATCAAGCACACAAAGCAATCAACTTATAATGCCCATGAAGGCAAAGGAGTTAAAGATGTACTAACCTTAATCCAAGCTGAAAAACAAGATTCTAGCCATAACTCTTTAATCTTTCTTCTTCCCTTGCTCCTTGGAGGTCTTCCCCGTTTCTTTCACAACAATAAATTATTGTAAAATGAATTACAACATTGCTAAAAGAATTAAGGCTGATAAAGGAAGAAGCCAACAACAAGGGATGTGGTTAAATCTTTCGATCTCGCTCAATTTTTCAACCCTCACCAAAAACTCATTTTCTCAACTTCCCACTATATTTGACCATTCTTACCTCTTTTTGTAGACCTTTGAATGAAGATAACAAAATTTCACCTCTTAAGCCATGATTAAAACACAAAGCGACCAATATTCAACCTTTCTTTAGGTGTGAGAGTTAAGGGATGAAAAATGTGTGAAGAAAGAAGACAAGGACACAATGGTGGGATCACTCACCCTCCTTTTGTGTATAGGTTTTAATGGGGCAACAACCTTCTTTTTAAAAAAATGTGTTGTTTGCAACATAAACCCCTTATATCCTTACTCCCACACACATGAGTCATAACCCAAACCCAATAAGACATTAAGCGGGCCCGATAAGTTGTCCTTGAGAACCCAAGGGGCCTAGCACTCGGCCCAAAACACGGAGCCCACATCTTAGGTGATTCGGCCCATGAATTTTGAAATCTAGGTTGTTACAACTTTGAACTAAATTACCTTTGAAATAATATTTTCTATTCATGTAAATCATTCTTTTTTGTTTCTTATCTAAAAATAATAAATAGTTGAAATAAATTTTAATATTATTTATTATTTAAAAATAATATTATTTTATTTAAATTGTAAAAATCTATTTTATTCAATTTTAAAACGCTTTACTAGTAGGTTTCAAATTTCAGGTTTTAAGGAATAGATTTAGGTTTTAAAAATAATGTAAATTGAGTAACAAAACATATAAATATAATATTTATAATAAATTATTAGTATATTTTTATTTAGTAGTGAATATGATAATTATTATTGAAGTTTATGAATTTGAAATTTTTTCTTTATTTTTCAAATATATAATGATAATAAATCACAAATATTTATACATTGTACATGCATATATTCAAATATATAATATTATAATATAACATTAAAAATATATTAAATTATTTGTGTAAGAACTTATAAAATAAAAATATATAAATTAAAACAATAAAAATATTTCCTATGAATTTGCATGCAAATATCTTCACTTTAATATTGGAAGTTCGACTTGTTAAAAAAATATATATCACAAAGATAATTTTGTAAAATATGAATTCCAATAATATTATAATTCACCAACCAAACATTATAATTTTACATTCCTATTAAACAAATCAAACAAAATAATATAGCATTTTATGCACTTATATAATTAAAAAGAATTACAACGGTGTCTTGGTCCTAATTAAAAAAACCCTAATGCTCTCTCCACAAGAAAACCCTACCATGCCGATCTTGCAACACGTATACGAAAATCCAGGCGGCCGACCGTCGGAGGACATTCCGATTGTCCCTGTTGTGCATGCAAGGGAGAGACTGGCTTCTCCAACGCAGTTGGATATGAATAGAACAGTTAAGAATGGTCAAAGTGATGGTATAGAAGGGGACAATGGTTTTCCTTCGGACATGGAAGCTGAAGGTGGAGGACATGACTCGCAAGCAGTGGCTTAGGGTACAAATCTAAACCCAAAAGAATGAGGCATGGCTGCAAGTGCGATTGTTGCAAAGGGTAAAGCAACCTATGCTAGTATGGTTTTAGAATCCTCTAAGAATGTTCATGAGGGTAGTGGTGCCTCCGAATTCAAGGAAACTGGAGTTGTTATTTTGGAAGAGGATGTGATCATGAATCACAATTGCGCTATTTTGTTTGTACAATTTTCAAACCATGTGCACTATCAGATTGACAATAACAAGCGCAATGCAATTATTGTCCGTTTGTTAGGGCGTTCAATTGGATATAAAGCTTTGGTGACAGGTATCAACGCTCTGTGAAAACTGGTTGGGGAACTTAACCTCATTGATCTTGATAATAATTATTATCTAGTTTGATTTTTAGCCGAGAAAGATTATACAAAGGCCTTAAAAGAAGGGCATTGGATAATCTATGGAAGTTACTTGACTGTCCAACCTTGGAGTCGCTCTTTCTCCACTGCAGAGAAACATCCTTCATAGGTGATTGTGTGGATTCGATTACCAGGATTGCCATATAGATATTATACTAAGGCATTGTTCCGCTGCATTATTGCGTTTATCGGAAGAGTTATGAGGATAGACTATAACACTGATGTTGGGGGGTGGGGCAAATTTGCTTGTTTGGTAGTCCTTGTTAATCTAAACAAACCTTTACTGTCTTGTATCTACATAGATGGTTCAATTCAAAAGCTGGAATATGAAGGTCTGAATCAAATTTGTTATACATATGGTGTATACAGTCACTCCAAGAAGGATTGTGTTCGTGACAAGGAGGTGGTGGTAAGTTCTACTACAAGAGACAGTGTACCGACTCTATTGAAGGAGAATTCTACTCAAAAAATTACCGAGGAGAATCATTTTGGGCCTTGGATGCTAGTCGACAATCGGTCAGAGATCAGGTGTGATTGTTGTATCCGGTAAGCCACATGATAATGCTTCTACTGGATCTCGTTTTGCAGGGCTTGAAGAATTGGATTAGGGTGCTGAGGATCCGAAAGCAATACCTAGTATGCCACCAGTGCAACATTTTGTAATTGAGGGAACTTCGACTGGACTGCATTCCAATTGTGAGTTTGTAGGAATGTTGCCTATTTGGAATCTAATCCAGAAAAAAAGAGTCGAGAAGCCAAAAAGGTTGGGCAAAGGGCAACTGTTGTTCTGATGGTTGAAGGACAAGCTTTCCACGTTATTTCGCATGCTCCCGATATTCGGTCTGGCCAACCTGGTGTTGTTACTATCGTTGAACAGGGTGATACTCGTGGTGTGGGTACTTCCTCGAAGGGCACTCGTGGTCGTGTTTTGGTTACAGAAGGGTTGTTAGAGCCTACTTATCGTGGTTTAAAGGTTAGTAGACGGCCTGAATCGCGTATTGCGTCAAAGATGTCACATGTAGATTTGGTTCAGCATATTTCGGCTTAGCTTGATCAGACGAGAGCGGATGGACCCTCATCCCAACAACATCATCTTGTTGAGTCGGACCATTCTTCTTTTATGGACCATTCATCGGATGAAGATGCTGATTATTCGATTGATTCACACTCTGGAGATACGGATGAAGGTGTTGAACATTCCCTACATGGGGGTATGGTCGAGCAGTAATACTCGTGTTCTTGTTTTTCCTTTTCTATGGATACGTTTATGTTTGGAATTGTCAGGGTGCAGCGAGCCTAACGTTTAGACGACATTTGAGATCTTTTGTACAGGAATTTTGCCTATGTCTGGTGGCTTTGTTTGAGCCGCGCATGAGTGGCAGGATCGCAGATACAATTATTTCTAAATTTGGCTTCTCTAGCTCATTTCGGATTGAATCGCATGGTTTTAGTTGTGGTTTGTGGTTATTATGGAATGATATAGTTCATGTTGATATTCTACAAATATTGAATCAGTTCGTGAATGGTATGACGTATAAAGTGAATGGCAGGACCAAGTTCCAATTTACAGCGGTGTATGCGAGTCCATCTGCGTCTAAACGTAAACATCTTTGGCATCAATTGGAAAGTCTTAACTCGGGTGAGTATATTCTTTGGATATTAGGTGGTGATTTTAATGTCCTTTTATCTATACATGAGAGGAGCGGTGGCGTTTCTCAACATTCATGTGGGAGCATATTGTTTGCGGATTTTTTGTTTGGTCAGGGTCTGACGAATTTGGGCTTTCATGGATGTACTCACTTGGTCTAGGGGCAAACTTTCTCAGCGGCATGATAGGTGTGTTGGTAACTATAAGTGGATCTCTTCTTTCCCGTCAGTTTTTGTTACTCATTTGGATCAGCTTGGTTCAGACCATCATCCCCTCTTGGTGTCTATTCGTGCTAATTGCCAAACACAGGGCAATCGGCCTTTCCGGATCATTAATGCTTGTCAGTCTTATCCTCAATTTCATGATTTTCTTACTTCAGTTTGGAGTGGTGCTCAATCGTTGGATAATGGAATTGCTAGTTTTTAAAGGGAGATTGTGTAACATCCTCGACCTGGATGTCACAATTGGGCCTCAATCCCAAATTAAAGCCATAAAAGTTTACACTAGATTTAGCTCAAACACATCCATTTCATAAAATTTATCATGTTTAAATACTTTACATAAACAAAATAGTTAAAAACGCTACATAGTATGTAACACCCCCTCCCTGGTCTGGTAGAGAACCGGGTCGGAAAGTGTTATCAGGAACGGAATCAGAGTTCGGATTCGGAATTGGGGTTAAATTTAAAACTTTTCAAACTAAAGGGGCTAAATTGAAAACGTCACAAATTAGTGACTCTAATCCGGATTCTTTATTACCAACTTGTAATTAGACTTCCCAGTTATTAATTTGTGAAGTTTCGTTGTTATCGGATATCTTTTACCTATCCATTTAAGCCATATAATTGTTAGTGACTAATTTGAAATCTTTTAAAACTGTTTCTTAAGCCTTTTAATAGAATTAACTGACACTGTACCGAAACACTATAGCATGTATCGATACGCTATGTTGAATTTCACAATTTCTAGGTTTGAGGTTAACGACCCCGTATCGATACATTTGTGCCCGTATCGATACGCTTTGACTTGGTTGACTCGTTTCAGTACGTCTAAGGTCGTATCGATGCAATTAAATTTTCAGACCTTAATGTCAAGATTCGTATCGGTACATTCCCTAGTGTATCGATACTCCCTGCTTCACCAAAGACCAATTATGCAAGGCCGTATCGGTACAGGCTTCCCCGTATCGATATGCCTGGCCTGTAATGACAGATTTTATCTGATTTGACTCCCCAAATGTTGTCCAATTATTGCCAAATTTTACTAGCATGCCTAAAATCCATTAATCTACTGTCATACCAAATTTTATAGCATTTCGAATCCATTTACCTAGTTTTCACTTTAGGCTCGTTTTAGGCTATTTTTGACAAACTTGACATTCTCAAACATTCCATTTCATGCATACATCACTAGATCATTATAAGGCTATTACACAATCATCAAAATGTTCATACAAAACATGTTCGGGCCATATGCCACTTTTACTAGGAGTTTATAGCAAAGGATAACATACGTATGAGGTGAAGATGTGACTTGCAACCGCAACCACACGATCGTAGCTTGGAATTGTTTAGGGTCCTGAAAAATGCATGAGACATACATGTTAGGCTTACATAGTCTAGTGAGGTAGTTATAACGAATACAATAATCAATTCATATTATGCATGACATGATGATCAAGTAATTTTGCATAGGCATAGTTCCATGTACACACTTTCATACTCATTTCACATACTCACATACTTTCATAATTTCATATCAAAGTACATAAACACATGGAATTTCCATTAGATTCCATTGGATACACGGATTTCCCTGTACACCACATATCAGAAATAGGCTTTAGCCTTGAGCCGTAGCTCCAGAAACATATCCCTTACACAATCCATCCTTATTTCCCCCGCATATAGGTCGTAACCCCGGACCGTAGTCCATCCCTTACTTATACGAGCTCAAAATAATCTTATGGGCATGCCAATTGTATCCAATTTCCATTATTTCACAAAGATCATATATTTCATATTTTCTTTCAATCCATATCATACCAAATATCAACGAGCCTTAGCTCCATACACATATCATATTCATATCAAATCCATGAATCACATGATTGGCATATCATAACCATATTTTCACATATCAAAACAGTGCGAGGTAATCACCGGATTTGCCAATCGAATCCAACATAGTAGCTCTAAGTGAGCCTTAGATCAAATGCAACATAATCACAAATAATGCAAAAGGGACGACACCATGCCTATCCCTTGACACAACTACACTCACCTTAAGGTACGAAGGCTTCTAGGATTCTTGAATCGTGATTCCTTTGTTCCTAGCTTTGATTGGGGTCGATGGATCGTTTTCCTCCTTGTTTTGAGCTAGGAAAGAAAATAGGAATCATTATAACCAAATTGACAATATAATTTAGGCTTAGCTTAGGATTTCGAATCGAAATTAAACTCTCATCTTACATGGGATTCAATAATCGAAAGAGGGCTTTGCCTTACCCGATGGATAGCTTTGCAACGGTACCTTCAATTTGAAGAGAAAATGAGCTTAGGGTGACTAAAGAGAGATATGTGTGCTTAGCTTGAGGTAGAGCAACAATGAAGGTGTTAGCTTGGTAGAAGACAAGGTATGGGTGTTTTTTTTTTTTGCTTTTTGGGAGCGGATGAACAATTCAATGAAGTTTATCCCTTTTTGTTTAGCTTATGACCAGAACACCCTAATCATTTTGCCACCACCCATTGAGCCAATAGGAGCATTTCCCTCACTTGAGGGTTTGCTAAGATCAAGGGTTTGTAATCCCTTAAATTAACTTTTGACTTCACTGAGTCATGATTTTTGATGAATTCAAGTGGGGTTGGGCAAACATAGAGGTGGCTCACCACCTTACATCATTCCCTTATCAAAACGGCATCAGATTTGCTCAAAATAGGGGACCCGTATCGATACGCTTCTGCTTGTATCAGTACGCTCCCGCTAAAATCAGAAAGTTAGTTATTGACAGTTAGGCCTTATCGACACTCATATAGGCGTATCGATACGACTAACTCAGATTTGCATATTGGGCTTCAAATTTTATACAAAGGGGTCCATTTACACACACATAAGGTCAAAATGAAGTTTCATTACAACAAGAGGGGTACAAAAGTCAATCTTCTACAAACGTTATTACGCCAGTTTCAAAATTTTCGATCACCAAAGCCCAATTTCAACTAGGCCAGTTTTCAGGATGGGACATGGCAGCTTCATTTAAAATACATAATTAAAAGCATTCGACTCATAAGTTAAAATCCAAAATAAGAGTTATAATACAACATAGGGTCCTACGAATACATAGCCCAATAATCTAAGTATTGTACTCGGACACAAGTCGATGCTGAGGTCCTACTTCAATGGTGCTCTAACGATGCACGCCAACCTACTAACCTGCGAACGGAAACAATAATTCCGATCACCGAGCTAACGAAGCTCAGTGGATATACTTCCACTCGACCATGCTTCATGCAAATCATAAATAAGAGCATGCAGTTAAAGAATGATATCATGGCATAACATAAGAACATTGACGCTACCTCTACCCGCCTAAACACATAAAATTAAAAGATACAATAATCTCACACAGAACGTATGCATCATACTAACAAACCTGAAGTGAGGCCCGGTGTCACACGGCCTCGAGAATATACACTCAGAGTGAGGCTCAGTGTTATATAGCCTCGAGAACATACACTCAGAGTGAGGCCCGGTGTCACACAGCCTCGAGAATATATATTCGAAAGCTCATCTCTTGGTGTTGCAACATTCTCACTAGGTATATGGATTCCATCAAGCAAGTAACCAACCATAATTTTACGTAACAACACAAAGTCCATCAAGGATCCATATGGTTACTACTACAGACAAGTCACCCATCATTTACCAAGTTAGGTTAGATTCTCAGTTTTACTCATTTTACCCTACTAGAGACACATTGGGCCCCAACACTCGAATTATATGTCATTCGAACTCAATTCATAATTTTAGGGCAGATTGCCCAGCGAGTACTGATACCCATATGAAAGTATTGATACACTTATATGGGTACCGATACTCACCAATTAGCATCGATACTTTGCCTGCATACAACATGGATTCATCTAACACTCAGCACCGATATACGGAGTCGTATATCGATACCCAAAAACTCTACTAGAATTTGGGTGGAACATAGGGTATCGATACTCACATACGCGTATCGATACCCCCTTTAAGCTCTTCTTGAGTTTTGCCATAAAAACAAGGAGGTACCGATACTAGTTCACCCGGTATCGGTACACGAGCCTAGAATCCAGTTTCTAGAGCTTACAAATCACCCTAATACTCCCCTAACCTTTATGTTGAAGCCCTAAAATAAACCTACAAGTTATAGAAGATGATTAAAGTGGTTTTCTATCCTTTTAACATCAAATTCGAAATTCACCATTAATGGGGTTTCAAGCTCTCAATCAACCAAAACATCAAACCAAGTATAAGTAACCTAACTTTATGATTTCTAGGAATACAATGGAGTTAGTAGTGTACTAACATTTCTTTTAAAGCTGGAAAACAAGCTTCCTCCTTAAGCTCAAGCCTTATTCTTCCCTTGGTCCTTAGAGTGCTCTCCAACCTCCTTAATACAATTCAATATTGTAAAGGGAGTTACAACACTGTAAAAAGGGAATAGAGATGATTAGGGAAGATTCTAAAAAGAAAATGTGATTAAATCTCCTATTCAAGTTCATCATCTTCAACCCCCACCAAGACCCATGTTCTTCCCCTACCACCAAAACCTTCTATTCTTACCTCAAAAGATAGATCGTTGGGTGATGATTACAACCTTCTCCACAACAAATTCTGGGATTTCAACCCAGCAATAAAGATTGAGCTTTTAATTTGTGATTTGAAGATGGAAGAGGAAGGGAGACATGGGGAAAGAGTTGGGGAACAAGAGTGATATCACTCTCTAACTTTTTTGCAGAGATTTAATTTCTACAGACAAGTCATACATCATTTACCAAGTTATTACTCATTATGCTCATATATTAGGTTAGATTCTCGGTTTTCTTAGTTTTACTCATTTTACCCCACTAGAGACACATTGGGCCCTAGCTCTCGAATTATATGTCATTCGAACTCAAATCATAATTTTAGGGTAGATTGCCCAGCGAGTATTAATACCCACATGACGATATCGCCTGCATACAACAGTGATTCATCTGACATTCAGCACTAATATACAGAGTCGTATATCGATACCCTCATAGGTATCGATACGCCCCTAAGCGTACCGATACCCAAAAACTCTACTAGAATTTGGGTGGAACATAGGGTATCGATACTCACCTATGCGTATCGATACCCCTTTCAAACTCTTCTTAAGTTTTGCCATAAAAACAAGGAAGTACTGATACTAGTTCACCCGGTATCAGTACACGAGCCTAGAACCCAGTTTCTAGAGCTTACAAATCACCCTAATACTCCCCTAACCTTTATGTTGAAGCCCCAAAATAAACTTACAAGTTATAGAAGATAATTAAAGTGGTTTTCTATCCTTTTAACATCAAATTCGAAATTCACCATTAATGGGGTTTCAAGCTCTCAACCAACCAAAACATCAAACTAAGTATAAGTAACCTAACTTTATGATTTCTAGGAATACAATGGAGTTAGTAGTGTACTAACCTTTCTTTTAAAGCTGGAAAACAAACTTCCTCCTCAAGCTCAAGCCTTATTCTTCCCTTGGTCCTTGGAGTGCTCTCCAACCTCCTTAATACAATTCAATATTGTAAAGAGAGTTACAACACTGTAAAAAGGGAATAGAGATGATTAGGGAAGATTCTAACAAGAAAAATGTGATTAAATCTCCTATTCAAGTTCATCATCTTCAACCCCCACCAAGACCCATGTTCTTCCCCTACCACCAAAACCTTCTATTCTTACCTCAAAAGATAGATCGTTGGGTGATGATTACAACCTTCTCCGCAACAAATTATGGGATTTTAACCCAACAATAAAGGTTGAGCTTTTAATTTGTGATTTGAAGATGGAAGAGGAAGGGAGACATGGGGAAAGAGTTTGGGAACAAGAGTGATATCACTCTCTAACTTTTCTGCAGAGATTTAATTTGTGACCGTAATACTCAATTCATTCATGCCTATGTCATGGCTGGCCGGAGAGCAAATAGGATTACTTCGCTTCAACGCATGGATGGCACATGGTGTACTGATGGAGTTGAATTGGCAGATATGGTGACTACATTCTATCGAGATTTATTCACAACTTCTTCAGATGGTCAAACTGAGTATTCGATTCGAGGCTCTTTCCCGACCTTGGACATGGCTGCCCATGATAGATTACTTTGTTCTGTGAGTAACGAGGAAATTAAACATGCGGTCTTTGATATATGGTCGTCGAAATCTCCTAGGGTGGATGGTTTGAATGTTGTTTTCTTTCAAAATAACTGGGATATCGTTGGGGAATCAGTTTGTAATTTTGTTCATCAGGTATTTGCTATTGGGTGTATCCCTGAACATATTAACCGTACTCTGTTGGTTCTTTTTTTGAAAGTTGCTATTATAGAATCGACGAGCCAATTCTAACCAATTGGCTTGTACACGATAACATATAAGATTATTTCTAAAATCATGGTGAATCACTTGAAGTCGCTATTGCCAAATTGAGTGTCAGAGAATCAGACCGGTTTTGTGTCAAAGAGGTCCATTACAGATAATAATGTGATCACTTAGGAGGTAATTTATTCTATGTGAAAGAAAAGTGGAAAAAATGGTGGATGGCGCTAAAAATTGATTTAGAGAAGGCTTGTGATAGATTAGAATGAGATTTTATAGAGAACACTGGCATTCCTGATCAAATGTGTATGTTGATTATGCAGTGTGTATCTATGATCTCATCTCAGATTATATGGAATGGTTCTTTAACGGATTCTTTTAAACCTTCTAGGGGAGTTCGCTAGGGAGATTCATTATCACCGTATCTATTTTTCCTGTGTATGGAATGCCTCTCTCAGGCGATATAGGGTGCAATTAATCATGGGAGCTAGAAGCCTTTTTGGACTTCGCTTCGAAGTCCAGCTATATCTCATTTGTTCTTTGCCGACGACATGATACTTTTTGCTAAGGCATCAATTGACCAAATGGCCGTCATTCAAGTTGTGTTAGATGAATTATGTCTGGCCTCAGGACACAAGGTTAGTTGTGTCAGGACCACGATCTTCTTTTCCAAGAATATGCTTGATACTTTGCTGCAGAGTATTAGTGGAGGTTCTTGTTACTCTAAGGTTGATGATCTTGGGAGGTACCTTGGAGTGCCACTGTTGCACCTCTGCATCATATAATTACTTGGTTCAGATTATTCAATGGAAACTTAGTGGATCGAAAGTGAGTAGTTTGTCTTTAGCTGGTCGTATCACATTGGCTAAGGCGATGTATGCTACTATTCCTACTTACACAATACAGACGGCGATACTACCAAAAAAGATGTGTGTAGAGATTGAATGGGTTATCCGATGATTTATCTGAGGCATTACTTCCACTAGAGGCGGGCTGTATTTGGTGAAATGGGATGATGTGTGTCAACCAGTTTCGAATGGGGGTTTGGGTTTTGTCAAACTCTCGACCGTGAATGAGGCTTTCCTTATGAAGCTGGCATTTAATTTGCTTGCATGGAAAAATGATTTGTGGGTTCGTTTTCTCTGTGCAAAATATAAATGTCCAGATGGTGTCCCTGTTGTGCTTAAGAGTATAAATTGTTCCTGTGTTTGGAAAGGCCTAAGCATAGTTTGGAACGATGTACGCGCTAATATTTTGTGGTTTGTTGGTTCCGGGCTTAAAGTGGATTTTTGGACCTTTAATTGCTTGTGCTTCCCCTGCACTTGCACAGTCCTTAGGAATGGTTTCAATTGCTGCCATGTCCACTTCTGGGGGCGATTGGAATTGGCAAGCTTTTGAGAGCATCTTGCTGCATGAGGTGATTCTTCGGATCGCTGCAACCAAAGCTTCATGCGTTCATTCGATACCTGGCCGAGTTGGTTTGTGACGTACTCTAGATTTTTAGTTTAGTGTAAAGACGACATATACGGAGCGGAGTGGTATTCCAATCGCCAGCTCAAAGTATGGACTGTTATTCATAAATTCTAAGGGTTGTCGCGTATTAAAGTGTTCCTATGGTTAGTTTGCTAACACAAAATTATGACAAATGAGAAACATGTTCGTCGCCACTTTACTGATGATAGTAGCTGCTCGGTTTGTGGGGCTACTCTTGAAGATGTAAATCACGTCCTTCCATTTTGTCTGCTTGCGTTACAAGTCTGGAGTGAGTTAATTTTTTCGGGTAAACTTCAGGCTTTCTTGTCCATGGATACAAAGTCTTGGGTTTCGATTAATATTGCAGGTTCACAAAGGTTTTCAAATGATGCTTCTCAATGGGATCTTTTATTTGCCATGACACTCTAGAATATCTGGCTAAGCCGAAATGGTAAGGTGTTTGAGACTGAACTTGTTGGGGAGGGGTCGATTATTGAGCGTAGTCGACGCTTGTAGAGCGCACGGGTAGTGGACGTGAGGAACATACGACTGGATCAGGATCTGTCCCTCCTTTGAACCATGGTCCGTCCCTTTGGGTACCGCTCTATGACCTTTGGATTAAGCTTAACACGGATGCTGCCCACTGAGACGTTGATGGTTATGCGCGATGTAGTGGTGTGGCACAGGATAGTTCTAGTGTTTGGCAATTTGGCTTTGCCAAGTTTATTGGCCTATGTTCCGTTGTGGATGCAGAATTGTGGGTGCCTATATTAGATTATCGTTTGTTTGGGATGTCGGTTATCACCAAGTTATAGTTGAGATGGATAGTCATGATGTTATACATATTCTTCAGAAGGGACATACTGGCCCAAACTCCTTGAGTTGGCATTTAACGGAATTGAGAAAACGTTGTTGGGAGGTCCACGTCCAACTTGTTCATCGTGGCGGTAATAAAGTGGCCGATTCTTTGGCTAAGTCGGCTCTGTTTGATAGTCTAGATCCTATTTTCTTTCTTACGCCACCAGCTTCGGTGCTTAGTATACTATAGGAGGATAGTGCACAGAGTTGATGGTGTAGTTTGAGTGCAATTTTCATTATGTTAGCCTTATGCTTTGTTTCGGCAGTTCTTTTGGAATAATGTACTTTTTTTTTCTTTATTTAAGTTTAAGGAGATTTTTAGCGAGACATATAGTAATATTCTCAGTGTATAATTCTTAGTTAATGCAATCATACATCTTCATAAAAAATATAATATAGCATTTCTAATAATGTATTAAGTAATGAATCATTTTATTTTAGTCAAAAAAGATAAATCATTTTATAAATCTTATTTTCAAAGATATTGTTTCGTTCCATGAACTAAAAATCTCTTAAAGTACATGAATAGCCCACAAAAATATATATGTGATGATTGCACGAAGAAGAAACAAAACAGAAACGAGGGGGGTGGGCCGTGGCAAAAAGAAATGAGTTTTAAAAAGTAATGTCCGAAGCCAGAATTTTTAGTTTGAAAAAGATCACAGTAAGTTGTTTTAAAACTGCAAAACATTTTAAATTCATTTGGGATAAATATCCAACACTCCATGGCACTGATGTAAACCTCGGAAGATGGACACAGCAAATGAAAAAGGACGTCTTTGAGTCTTCCCAAAACCGTTTCTTATCGATAAGGGTGTTCATGGACTATTAATTTTATCGAAATGATTTGTTGGCATGATTATCGAAATGAAAAGTTTGATGTTTTGTGAACTGTCATAATCTCATTTAAATCGATTCGATTTATTTTGAATTACAGATTAAATTTAGATTATTATGTTCGAATTGACATTGGATCTTGGAT
Source organism: Hibiscus mutabilis (assembly GCA_019671005.1). Taxonomy (NCBI): domain Eukaryota; kingdom Viridiplantae; phylum Streptophyta; class Magnoliopsida; order Malvales; family Malvaceae; genus Hibiscus; species Hibiscus mutabilis. Next base: position 13,124,979 of record CM033717.1, on the reverse strand, counting down.
CAGATATTAGTTTATTTATGGCATAAGGTCAAAAATAACTCCAATGTTTCACCATCTATTTTTTGATGCAAACCAACGTTTAATTTTCATTCAACTTTCACCCTCAGTAAATGAAACCGTCAATCAACAAGGGTCGTTTGAGACTGACGTGGTATAAAAGGATGACGTAACAATAACACATATCAAGTGACAAATAAAAAAATTAAAGATGCCATTTATTGATAGGATGACACGTGGCATACTATTGGTTTAATTTTGAACAAACCAAAATTATGTATCCAAGGGGGTTTGAAGCCATTTATTGATAGGATGACACGTGGCATACTATTGGTTTAATTTTGAACAAACCAAAATTACGTATCCAGGGGGTTTGAACCCAGATCGTTCAAAAAAAAAAAGCTATCTTCTAAGCCATTAGGCCAAGTAAATCTTCTATTATTCATCATTTCATAAATTATATTTAATTAGTTTTGAAATTTCAAATTTAACATTACAATTAAAATTAAGACAACATGGGTAAAAACAAACGGTTAACCCCATTCCCCCCCCCCCTCAAATTACAGGAACTCAATATGTTTAACAGCTTGGCATCTTTTTCAGATAACGAAATTTCAATAATTCTGAGGAGAAAAAGAAAAAGAGAGAAATTAAGGTAAAATAATGATAATGAAAGGAGAACTGAGGTCTAATTTAAACTCAACAATGAAAGATATTATGTTCACGTACGCCATGTTTTGACAATATTTCCTTCCACAACTCCAAGACAATATCTTTCGATATAAAAAAAAAAAACTGTCGAATTTATTCTATCCTTATATTCATGTAACGTTCGATGAATACACCGATGAAAGGATGAAGAAAAATGAAGCCTTCTCTGCAGTTTAGAATTATCTTAGCGACGAATCTTCTGCAAGCGCTAAGTGACTCAAGGTCGATGTTGTTAAAGACAATCAATTTTCGGTTCTTACCATGAATTAACGAAGAAATCACCGATGGAATCAAGTTCTGGTGGTCTGCGAATCGATTAACTCTAAAAAAAATTTGCCTCTAAAAAGGGATTATTTTTAGGGTTAATGTAATTTGGGGAAAAAATGATGTCAACCGTTTGCTTTTATCTCGTGTTGTCTTAATTTTAATCATTATTTTAATCACTAAATTTGAATTTAAAAATTACATTAAATATAGTTTCTACAAAATATATATCATATTAGTAACTTGGCTTTATGGTTAAGAAATGACTTTTATTTCCAGCAACTTAGGTTCGAGCCATTTGAAAGAATGTTTTTGGTTTGTTTAAAATCAAGCCAACAAAAATATACCACGTGTCATCCTATCAGTGGATGACATTTCTAAATAAATTTTTTATTTAACATCGCTACCACGTCACTTGACATGTGGCACTACCACATCATCTCTCTATGTCACACTGGCATGCTATGTCAGCCTCAAACGGTCAACCTGTTGACTGGCAGTTTTCATCTACTGAAAGCGAAAGTTAAATAAAAATCAAACGTAAGAATGTTTGTTTGTGCCAAAAAAAAAAGTGATAAATTGACCAAATGATAAAATATTAGAGGCTATTTTGACCCTATGCATTTATTTATAGATTTATCAAATTCTAATTTTTAAATTGATTACCATCTAATTCTCAAATATCTCTACCTCAGATACTGCACAATCTTCATCCACGAACAGATGCGTTATTCAAGCAAGCACAAGGAAGAAACTGTTGAGAATATGTTTATCCTTGGGCTTTTTAAATACAATCCAAAATTTTTAATTGCAATATTTGCCTACATGCTACCTCAAGACCTTGGCAACAAAATTATTGATGATAGGCAAGTGCTGCTGACCTACTGACCCATATTTCCTCAATATGTTTGATGCCATTAAAAGATGTCTAAAGATGGGGCATGCCCTTCCCGATCTTAGGATCGTATGTCTTCTCCAACACAAGACCTTGGAACCAGCTGCAAAACATGATAGCTGAAAATAAGGAGCATGCGGAACATGGGCAATGTCGAACTGTTTCATATAACAAATTTATGACTGTTCGTTATCGATTGGTAACCCACTTCATACAATCAATAAGGCGAATTTGAACTGAAAGCTACATTGAAACGTGCTTATGAGCAAAAGAATTTTGTTAATGATCATAAAAAAGAGTAGATGCACATGGGACGGATACCAAAAATCAAACTAAATGCCCGAAAGGAACTCACATGCAATAACAATTATGGCAGGGTAAAAAAATTTAAAAAGAAAAGCATTATAAATCTTCATTCCAATCCATACATGCACATATTTCCCAAAAAGCCATCTAGAATTTGTCATTCGCTCCTGATAATTTTGATACCATAACAAACAATATCTGACAAGTAGTAGCAAACAGAAGAAAAACAGAGAATATTATTTCAACTCTTCATTATCTTTCGGATATGTTAGTATACTACCACATACATTAGCAAGACAATGCTATACACAAATTTTTCCATAAACTCAAATCCCACAAAAATACCCCCCTCCCAGTGATTCAACAAAATCTTTCCCCCTAAACACTTTACAACGCTGGTTATACAAAAATGGCAATGAGTAAACAATTATAACAGTAATGAGTATTACGAATGGGAATTCTGGATCTTCTTAGTAAATAATCTAATTGCAAAAGATACAAGATAACCAAGTATGCATGTAAAGGAATGTTCTAAAAACTCACTGCCTATGCTCTATGTTTTCAAGTGTCTATTCCTTGCAATTCCCAATTTATTGCCTCTCTAACTTCTATCTACGTTCTGTCATTTCAAGAACTACATTTTACTTGAGTTTTGACCAGTTTTCAAAGTCTATACTTGCATTGATAGCTGTTTAACTCAACATTTTGCGATGCCGCCTCATTGGTCACTGGACTGAAATCAACTCACATGTTTATGATTTCTGGTAACCAAATCCTTCGATGAAACAATCATCTAGCCAACACGCCGAAGTTTGGTTTTTTCTAAAACATGGGAAAGTAGATTAAGTGGTGAAGAGCAATAATCATAGGAAAATTACCAACTGTAGGTCTTGGTGTTGTCCTAATCTTCAAGATCCCCGGGCGAGGAATTATAGAACCGGATGCTCCTATACCTCTAGAAACTCTCACCTTAGTTCCATCTTCAAGATGTTTATCTCCAACCTTACAAGGCTGCCTACATCAATAATAATCCATCACAAACACCTTTAATTGCTAAAAGAAAAGAAGATAACAATAACAATAACAGCAGATATATTTCAAAATATACAATCAGAATTTGAATCCAATACCCAGTAACAGGGTCAAGAACTTGAACATTTGAGGCATGAAGAGGAGCTTCAACAGTAAATATACCACCTTCATGACCTGGTCCTTGCTTAATGTGCTTAATATACCACCTTCATGACCTGGTCATAACGAGTCAATTTCATTAATTGTACAACTAAATAACTACGAATTTTGATCCTAACACAATTGTATCACGAATTTTGGTCCTAACGTAATTGTACGATTTTGGCCCCAATTCTCATGCTGTCAATTAGAAAAAAATTATATCACGTGTTATTCTTACCATATCAGCTATAGTCTCGCCTTATAAAAACAATTCATTCAATCACTTTTTATGTTATTATGTCATTAATCCACTCAAATAATAATTTTCAAAAAATAATTTTCAAAAAATAATATAAAAATATGAGTAGAAATTCATTTAATAAAAAAAGGCATGAAAAATATTAAAGTTAATAATTTTTATGATTGAGACCATAAATGATTTGGTTCGGAAAACTTATGATATATTTTTTCGCGAAATAAATAACACAAATTCCTTCGAATTGATATATGTTGGACTTGATACAGAATTTATTTTAATTCACGTTATGATGGAAACACTAAATAACTACGAGTAAGAAATTCCAATATGAAAAAGGTGAATTTGAGAGTTAGACCAACTCCAATCTTCTTAAATCAATATTGACTTAATTCTTTGAAGTCTATGGGTTCAAATACTCGAATTTTCATACTCAACTTGATCGTTACTATTCGACATCTTCTTGTATTCGTTTAAAATCATGATAACATACACAAAAACCACGTAAACACATATTAAATATTTTTTTAATAGTCTAAAGGTGTATAAGGTAATATATGTTCATACATATTTTTAACCTTTTGACAATATAAATATACCTTGTAAATAAAGTAATTTGAACTCATATCTCTTAAAATGAACATTACTCGTTTTTCTACCGGTCCATCGTGACACTTGTTGGGTTCACATTAAATAATTAATTAACTATAAAAATATAAATTTATATATTTACCATGAATCATTTGATGCTACTTATTAAAAAATTATTTAAGAGTTAAAAAGGTTAGTTTTTTATTTTAAGTTTTTTAATGAAAAGTTAACATGATGATCGTTAATATAAATCTACGTGCGGATAGTCAACAATTTCTAGAGTAAATAATTAAAGCTTTCAGTTGACATATTTCTCTCTTTACTAGGTTGTGGGTTCAAAATTTAGTAGGAACAAATTTTTTTCCCCTCCCCTAAGTAGAAACTGTTCAAATAAATAAATTTATGTGGATTTTTCTCTGGAAACAAACGTAAATTTTATTGATGAAAAAACTATAAGAAGATTATACAAAAGTTAAAATAAATTAATCACATCATCAGTCAATTTCTCTTAAAACCATTGAAGTGCAAAAACTATTTATTAAATAATAAAATATAATTATACAAGAAAATGAGTAAATTTTTTTTAACCAAACAACTTAAAAAATAAAAGATAAAAAGAAACATGATTGTTGATGACGAAGGTTAAACACTATGAACACTAAATGCATATGACAATGACGACACGTTAATAAGCTAACTTTATCACAATTAAATTTGCTACCTATATGACGTGATTGCGAGTTTATATTAATATTAATATAAAGAGAAACAACTCGAGGATCATTGCTTTAGTTAATGATACAACAAAATAAAATGCTAATTAAAGAGGTGAGGTCAAATACAATAACAAGAGGAAACAAAGATCATGCTACAATAGCGGACAAATAATTCACTATTTTCTTACGAAGAAGAAAACTAATTAAACAAAATAATATCTCAGATATGCAAAACAAAACACGGCAAAAATCATATGAAAGAAAGAAGCTTGGGGGCTTGATAGCTAGTATACGTTTTTGCTTCATTGTTTTATGTTGATGAGTGTACAGTTGGATTCTGTATAGGGTGTTTACAAGGTTGTTTGTAAGTATTGGTTCATGGTTGAATTTGGAATATAAGCACAAATTCACCCGAAAGTCATATGAAATAAAGTAGGAAAAAAGAAAGAAAGGGAAAAAAGTTTTCCAACCCTATTTTTTTTCTTTTAAAATAGTCACAAAACAGCGGCGCTCCTTCCTTTATTTTTAAATTAACCGGCAGTAGACAATTATTTAAATGTTAATTATCGATAGTTAGTTTTTATTTTTTAATTTTATTTGTTATGTTTGTAGTTTTTTTTAGTTTTAATAAGAAATTTTGTTCTTGTGACACGTGTTTTCTTTGCTTTTGTGGCGCACTTTTTATTTGCTTTTGTAGTTCGTTTTATCTGTTGTTTGGCACGATTTCAGCATACTTTTAGCAATCGTTTGATACGTATAGAAATCCTCACGGCGCTAATTTTCTGATTTGATTCTGTCCGTGGTCATAGAAAAGATTGATCCCCACTCGTTTGATGATTTGTTAGCCAATGTAATTAGAACTATATAGCGGAACAATCTGCTTGATAGTTTGGTTCGCTCACCACTCATTTTTTATCTCGTAAAGCGTCTCGTTTAGCTAGAGACAAGAAGATTCATGAAAGTTTCTGAGCTTTAATGGTATGCTAATTTCTATAGAAGTGTTTGCTTTTTTTTTTACACATTTGTATGGATTTTAATAGACTAGTCTATTTTTCTCTCTTTTTGATATATTGTATTTGTAATATCTTTTATGGTGTTTAATAAAATCTAAATCTCATTGTTTAAAAAAATAAAAAAGATATGATGATTAAATCTAAGACTAATATTATTGACGACAATATAAAATAAAATAATATTTTATCGTCAAATCGAAAGCAAACATACACATTAAATTTAAAATGGATGATACAAAAATGGGTTTGGGAAGGAGTAAATTTTATTTAATTGGCTATATGCATGTAAGTCCAAGTTTATTTAACATAATAAATGTAGTTAAATTTTGAAGGCGTCTCCAACCGCCTTAGCCCCGCACTTAGTATCGCACTTCATGTCACAAATGCTGTCGCTCTCCCCTCCCTTCCTGCATTCATCCTCGCAATCCTGTGCACATTTGCTGAACCCTTCTTCCTCCACCGCCCTCACCGGACTCCCACACATTGTCGCCGCCACTACAATGCTCACCAGCAAAATTACCGCCACAAATTTGTTAGCCATTTTTCTCTGTTTTAAATCCCTCTTCAAATTTGTTTGTTTTCTGATGAAATGTGCTAATGGGGGATGGTATTTATAAATGCATACAACACCTTATTTCACGTTGTGATCCGCACGGTGTGCAACTTTAGTGGTGGGTATTAGAGTGTTTGCCGTTCCTTTACTATATTTAGTAGTGCCTAAAATTGATTGTGTTCATGCATATGATCAAATGAATTTACTTCTTTTATCTGTGGTTCAAAAAGATACAGTTTGAACTTCAATAGAACTTGAAAATTGTGATTCCCATCAAAGTTACGATTACCGATGGAGGGTAATCGTAGGACGGATTAGATGCCGACGCTGCCGGCTGTAATACTGGTCTTATCCTAGGATTTACAGTGGCTGAAGGTGCTTCTGGTTCTTCTTTAGGTGGTGCAGCAGGTGTCAGGTCAGATTCTGAACTTAAAGGAGACGCTGCTGTAGGCGGAAGAGTTGGCGAAAGTAGAAATGGAACAGGACCTGGAGCTGGTAGAGGTGTACCAGAAGCTGCAAAACATGTTAAATTGGTTATTAGAGAGTGATTAGACTCAAAAGGGGAGATTAATTAATAAACTTTAAGGTGCACCTTTGCACTGCACAGGCACGCCAGCCATGTTACAAGCTCGGGGGAGACCGAGTGCCAGGGTTCTGTTTACGGGCAGCTGAAATGGTACGTTTGCAGCTAATAGAAGACAAGCACAATCCATGCTTCTGCTGATGAGTGACTTCAATGAACCGCAACAGTCTTGAATTGGCGACGAGCCGTTGCTACTGCTTCCGGTGATGAAATTCAAACATGGGGTGAAAGTGGTTATCATCGAGGCAGAGCAGGCTGTAACGATTTGTCCACTAACCGAAACGATTGAAAGTGTTGATAATATTGCTAGGAGTTGTACAACCTTGACACCTTCCATTGCTAAAATGAGTGTAAAAGTTACTGTTTGGTTAATTAGGCCATGGCAACGGAAAGATTTTATAGTTTGAGAAAGGGTTCAAGCAATTTGGAGGGACAAATTAGGCAGTTATGAAGTTCAACTACTACAACTAATTTCCTCAAAGTAATTGTTTTTAATATGACGAAATCATAGTTCGGCAAGTTAGTTGTAACTATGGGTTTTCATGATTTTAGTTACTTCTTATATAAATTGGGCGATGACACGAGCGTCGGGTATGAGTATATTAAATGTTAAATCCAAAAGAAAACCCCATATTTTTCATTGAAAGGGGAAGTATCAATTTCAATTCTTACCATCTTAATCTATTATATTTTAAAACAAATCAAGTAGCTGTTAGTATTGAACAACTCTCAAGTTCAGTAAGAGTTGTTCATCTAAATATACCAATTTATTTGTCACTTTCCTCCGAGGCTTTCCTATATAATTCCAATGGCTTCATTCTCCTTCTCACTCAAACCCCAAATCTGCAAATCCAATCAATTAATTAAACAAAGTTCCCTGATTCTTACACTCAAGACCGAGCTCTCTAGTTTCTGAACATTCTAGGCAGACAAAGGATGGCTTCTAGAGGTCTTGATATGGGAATGAGACTAGTCCTAGTCCTGGTGGCAATGCTATGGGCTGGAACCAACGCTCAAAGCTGCACCTCTGCACTCTCCAGCCTAGCCCCATGCCTCAACTACATTACCGGAAATATGTCTATCCCATCGTCTACGTGCTGCTCACAGCTGAGGACGGTTGTTCAATCATCACCTCAATGCCTTTGCTCGGCGCTTAATAGCGGTGCTTCGTTGGGAATTACCATAAACCAGACTCTGGCCACGCAACTCCCTGGTGCTTGTCAGGTGCAAACTCCACCAGTTAGCCAGTGTAACGGTAAGCCTTCTATGCCTTGCTTGCCATACTTAACTAGGGGATTTTTGTTTTTGTTAGTAACATGAATTGAAATTTCCCAGGTGGAACGCCTGGAACTCCGTCAGCAGCGTCTCCAGCTGGTTCACCATCAGATTCTTCAAATGAAACACCTGAGGGTGCCACGACACCATCGGAATCAGACATTCCTTCAGGTATGTTATATATCTTGAATATCATGGCAAGTTTTCAGACATTACTATGTATGATCAAGGGAGTAAGGGACAGAATTTCATGTCATTGCCTGGACAAATATGCAGGAACAGGATCTAAAACTGTACCATCGATTGACGGAGGATCGTCCGATGCAAGCATATCGAAAGCCTCCCTTCTTTTGGTTCTCTTCCTAGTCTCCATCGCATTCGTCACCAAATTCTGATCAGTTGGGTCTATGTAGGGAATTGTTGCCTGTTACAGTGTTGATGATGATGATTCTTTCTTAGTTTTCTTGATATGGTTTTTGTTTCCAGTGAGAGTGTGTTGTATCATTCTGTTCAAGTGATACTTATTTAATCATAAATTATTGAGGAACTGCCTTTCTTATTTCAGATTATTTGCTTAACTAAAGCTCACACCTGATGCAGCAGCCAAAACAAAATCAATTACTTAAACCGAAATAATACTGAAATGACCTCAAATATGAGATCATCGGTTTATCATGTCGATTGACATTAAGAGTCTATCGCATCAACAACTTGTGTCGTGACAAGGTACACTGTATTCGTAAGGAAATAAATTAAGTTCGAATTTTAAAGAAGAATAAAAAAAAAAGCTATAAACTCTAAACATAAACAGTAAAACAGATACAAAAGATATAGATTTGAAGAGACTTAAATCTGACAACTACTATTCCATCATACATGCATTTACACCGAGGACATTTATTTCCTTCAAATACAAGGCAAACGGTCTTTGTACCAGTCGATGTACATGTGACAGAAACAACACTATGTGTATGTGATCGAAAAACAAGGTACTTTCCACTTTCAAGAACTGAAAATTAATATGTGATCGGGAAAGGAACGCCATGTTTTCGTACTACGATTTGCAGTTTGCGAGAGAACGTTACAAAGCAATGGTAATAACTAATAAAGCATTGTCTTAAGTACATGATCAGTAATTAAGGGTCTTTACGAGGAATAGAAATCGTTAATCTTTTTGGCGTTTCTATTTATATGTCATCATTAAAAAAATTAGGGTTAAGCGCGTTTACTAATTTTAAATTAAACTGTTTATTTTTTTCATCTAATGTTCTCAAGGGATTTTTTTTATTAGTTTTTCCTTTGAAATTGTAAACAGTAATACACTATAAAAAAGTACGTGACAAAAATATATTTCTAAAATCATTTTTAAAAGGCTTAACTGTCAAATAGATGTCCAAACTATACACTTTTTTCACTTAAGTGCCCAAATTATTTTTCGGGCCAAATATGGTCTTAAAGTTTCATTCCGTGACCCATTTAAGGTTTTCCGTTAATTCCCACCGTTAAAGGACAAGTGTCATCTCCTGAAAATTCCCAAAATTATATTAAAAATAAATAAATTTTCTTAATTTTCAGAAATTCTCTAAGTTTTACAAATTTCACAAAACAATCCCAAATTCAAAAATCCCTAACTCCCCCAAACCTAAATCCCGATTTGGGCCGACTCCGCCGCTGATTGCCACACTGCCGCCCACTACATCAGTTTTCAGTCCATCATGACTATTTTCCCCACTATCTCGTCATCAGAAATCGACCGACGCCATACGGATCGTCGAAATCGTTGAATGGTTCCTTCGGACGATTCGCGACGAACAGCAGCAGAAAGGGCGACGAACGGTGTGTGGGTTGTTCGGCGAGGGGAGAGCGCTTTATTTCGTTGTCGGCAACGCGGCCAATGCCGGCGGGAGTGGACGGGTTTAGGGATTTGGGGACTATTATTGGAATATATGAAATTTTAGGATATATTTTTATTTTTATTTTGTTTTATTAATTTTATTTATTTTTAATATAATTTTTGAAATTTTCAAGAGATAACACGTGTCCTTTAACGGTAAAAATTAACGGCAAACCTTAAATGGGTCACGGAATAAAATTTTAGGACCTTATTTAGCCCGAAAAATAGTTTAGGCACCTAACTGAAAAAAATGGCATAATTTGGGCACCTATTTCCCTATTAAGCTTTTTTGAAAAAAATATATAATTTATACATTTTGAATTTCTATTTTTAAAATTTGATGTTTAAAATTTTGTGACAACTTTTTATTTTTTTTCAAAATTCTGAATATTTCTTTTTAAATTGTCACGACTCATGTGATTTTTTATCGGGCTACGTGATACATTCTTGTTGTGCTATATTATTTTAACAAGTAAATTTGACTGGTTGGTCAAACTGTTCATCTTTGTTTCATTATTTTTTTAGGTTAAGGGTTCTAGACAAGGGCGAGGCGCCAGGCCACCGCGGCCCACCTTTACGGTCTAATTTCCTAGACTTACGGTCTATTTTTTTTAATTTGACCCCAACAAAAATTTTAAATTATAATTTATTTTACTTATTTTGATATCATAATACAATTCTTACCTTAATGATAAAATGTGTATAAAAAAGTAAACATATTTTACTTGAAGTCAACAAATCAAATTATACTATTGACATTTTTAGTTGTGTTTTTTATTTCCAAATTTCTCTATAACTATTACAAATTACAATAACATTTTATTTTCGACCTTGTTAACTTTTAATTTCTAGCTTCACCCCTAATTCTAGACGCACTGGGAGCACACATTTCTTCTCCCAGAGTCTCATTCCCCTCCCTTCTAACCATATACGATATACATATATATTTCTTTATTCTTTTTTATATGTGTAAGTGAAATTTGTAATGTTATTTAATAAATCAAATATCATCAAAAATTATATAATATATTTATAATTTTGTTTTTTAAAATAAATTATGAGGATAAAGTATCGATGAGTGTATAAAGGAGTCAAGAAACGATGGAAAGAAAAAAATTTGGCTCTGTTTGGTAAACAGTTTTTTGAGCCAAAATTAGAGGTTTGAAGTATTTTTAGAGGTTTAACCAGTCAAATTCGCTAATTTAGAAGTTTGATAAATAGCGAATTATAATAACAGACTGGAGTGAAACCTCTCATTTAAAAAAAACTACTTTTAGGAGCTTTTTGAGTTAGAAGTTTGAATAAAATACTTGTAAAGACTATTTTTTCCTTGATAATTATAATTTTTTTCTTCTAAATAACATAAATTTGAATAACTAATCAAATTAAAAAAATAATTACTTAAATAAGAAATTAGTTTTTTATTGGAAAGTATGATTTTATTGAAAATAAGAAATCAATATATAGATTAATATATACATTTAAATTTAATAATTATTAAAATTATACTAAAAAGAATTTCACAAATAAAAAATAACATATACATCCTTCAAACATGCTTAGTAATGATATTAAAAAAATTAAATTTCATAATCCAATTAATATTAATAGATACAAAATATTAATAACTAATAAATTATTCAAACAAGTATTGAATATAATCATATCCTTATATGCTATTTTGTTTGTTCAAATAATCAAACAACTATCAACTATTAGTTCATTTTACCAAACACTTATATACAATCAACTAATGCAATCCGCTAGTCAAATCAACTAAAGCTATCAGCTATCAGCTATCAGCTAATGTAATCAACTATTAGCTATCCGCTAATTGTCAAACATTGCCTTTGTAAAAAGTGAAGTCGAATGATCAAAAATAAAATGCAAAATTGAAAAAAACAAGAAATTGTTGTAAAAAATTGAAGTTGCATAGGTTTTTACGGTAGTTAAAGAGCATGTTGTTCAAATTTGGTTAAAAATAAACTTAAAATGAAAGAGAAATAGAAGAAACAAAAATCTTACAAAGTTAAAGACTAAATTATAAAAAAGAGAAATTAAAATTACATAGTGATTGAGAAGCATGTAGTTCAAGTTTGGTCAAAATGAACTAAAAATAGAGTACAAATTGACTAAGTAAAGAAATAAGAGATCAAATAGTTGAAAAATCAAATTACTTAATTAAAACCAAAATAATATTATTTTAAATTTATATTTTTTTCAAACTTTACAAATGTAAACCTGACACGAACTTAAAATCCAAATTTAAAATTTAAAATAATTCAAACAACTCAAAATTTAAAATGATTAATTTTTTAAATTGAACTATTTTGCCCACTCCTAGAAGATATATGCATTTAGCTCTTAAAATTAAATTTTTTGTGATTAGTTGGGTAGTTAAAATATATTTTTTATATATAAAATTATATTGTAAAGCAATATGTCACGGGGCTAGATTTTGACTCTAGCTGATCCGTACGGCCTTAGACGTCTTCGACTCAAATCAGTCGATTCCTACGCCTAAGTCAGCCTTCAACCAGCCTTGTGAGTACTCCTGCTCAACAACGGCTTCGACAAGCACTCCAGGTTTTGATGGATCTTGTCACAGACACCACTTGTGTCGCGGGCTAGACCTTTGCCAGACGAATCGTGCCGGACCTTAGTCGCTTTCTCGGTTGAAACGTCGACTAAGTCACCCTGAAGCACCTTGTCACGGTCTTAGGTGAAGATCTCTCGACAAACACCTAACTCAACCAGGATTCTCGCTCCGGAAGATCAAACACTCCTCGAAGCCCTCGAACGAAAGATCGTTCTAAGCGAAAGCTAATCAAAGAACAACAGAAAGAGATTGGCAGCTAGAACAATGAAGAACACTCAAGAACAACAAAGAACAATAAAAAACACTCAGAGAGTTTTAGAGTAAATGCTTCTTGTATTACTCAAAGTGAAGTGAATTGAATTGAATGATTTACAAGTGAGGAGGGAGCCTCTATTTATAGTTGAACTCCCCTACATCCAACGGCTCAGTTTAAATTACATCGACGGTCGAGATTGATCTTATCTTATCTGATCAAATCTCAAATTCAAATCTCTAATTATCACAAACATTATCTACACATTATATTCGAATAAATGGATAATGCTTTGACCAAATTACCCTCCTGAATCCTCCATGGATTTGGCTAAGTCTTGTGGGCTTGCGGGCTCTTTAGCATTCTCCAAGTGCCGGGCCAAGTCTAATGATCTTGGCAAGCTCGTTACACCTCGCAACCCTTCTTTAGCTGGTTCTTGCGCTAACGCCTTGGTCCCAAAGGTATGGTCCTCGCCATTCTCCGAGTGCTGGGCCACATTTGGCAAGCCCGTTGCATTGCGCACAACCTCCCTATTTGTTGCTCGCACTAATGTCTCGATCCAAAAAGTTTGGTCCGTGACAATCTCCCCTACTTGACTTAGCGATGCCCTCGTCGCTGCACTCGAACGATCCTGGGCAGGGTCAACTTGATTACTCGTCGATGCCTCGGCTTCATGCAATTCCCCCATATGAACTGCTCGCCTCGCCTCAAACTGTCGTTGAACATCGCGTGCTAACACGCCTCTTGATACATCTCCCTTGTAGGAGCACTCTCCCACAAACTCTGATTTACCTCGACTCAGACCCACTTGGTCCTGCGGCAAAGACTTGGAAGTCGTCACAACATTGAACACAGACTGAACTCTCAGATTCGTCGACAACTCTGGCTTGCCCCTTTGAACTCTGAAAGGTCTCTTCCAATCTTCTTTTCCCCCGCACTGAAGACTAGGTCGTACTTGACCTACGCTCATCAACAATGGCAAATCAAAACCAAAAACACTAGGAATGTGTTTGAGATGTACCTTCTCCTCGATCACATTTACTCTAAAATGGGCCAGCCCTTCTTTCTCCTTGAAGTCTGGCCCCCTCTGCATTGAACCTTCTTCATCGAAGTTCTTTGCATGCATCGGCACTTTCGCCACAAAGTCCGTTACGATACTCTGCATCGGCACTTCTTCCCTGAAGTCCGTTGCTTCTGGTTGCATCCGCCCTTCTGACTTGAAGTTTGGTGCTCTCTTGCATCGATCCTTCTTCCTTGAAGTTCGGTGCTTTCTCTTGCGTCGACACTTCCTACCTGAAGTTCGTCGCTCGTTTCCCACCTTGCCATTTGGTGGTGTCTCCACGGTTACTATGTCCCCTAACGGCTTGGCCCCCTTCGACTCTACAATGGTCTCAAAAGCGATGCTCTTTCCCCGAACATCCTCGGTAAGCTCCTCGATAGCCTTCTCGGACATGGTTACCCCTTTCTGCTTTCGGTCCCCCTTGGCCTTGGCAGAACTCGACATTATCGGATCAAGCGATGCAGCCTCGCTCTCTTCGGGCTCACCCAACTCCTTGGATGGCTTGACTCGATCCAGGCAATCTCGCAATTTGTGAGGCCCCTTACACTGGTAGCACTCTAGTTGCTTCAACTTGCGTCGGCACTTCTTCCTCGAAGTCCTTCGCTTCTTTCCCACCTTGCCCATAGGTGGCATCTTAACGGTTGCTATGTCCCTCGACGGCTCAGCCCCCTTCGACACTGTATTGGTCTCAAAAGTAATGTTCTCCACTCGAACATTCTCGACAAGCTCTTTTCCAGCCTTCCTAGACATCTTCAACCCATTCTGCTCATGGTCTCCGCTTACCTTGGTAGAACTAGATAACTCGGAACCAAGTTTCACAGGTTCTTTACTCTTGGCCTTGTCCTGTCCCTCAGACCACTTGGCTCGAAACGGGCATCTCCGCAACTTATGAGGTCCCTTACATCGGTAGCACCTCAATTGCCTCGTCTTTACCCTCGGCTTGACAGCTTCCTCACTTGCTATCGCACCAAGTCTCATCGTCGGCTGGACTACTTTGGCACTCGTAGTCGAACCACGGCTCTCCCTTTGCTTGGCGGCATTGACACTCACAATCGCCCCAAGTCTCATCGCTGGATGGACTACTTTGGCACTCGTAGTCGAACCACGACTCTCACTTCGCTTGGCGGCATTGACACTCGCAATCGTCCCAAGTCTCGCTACTTCTCCCTTCGACTCGTCTGCTGTCTTCACCATGGCAGCTAGGCGGTTCTTCTCGGGACATCCCCTTATCAAATGAGGACCATCACAAAAGTAGCACTTCAACTTCTTGCTCCCCTTCTTCTCTGGCACGGACTTAGCCTCACCATTCCCCTTGTCTCTCGAACTGGGCTTGGTTGACTTTACACTCGCCTGCTTGCATCCTGCGGGCTCGGTCAGAGGTTCGGCAACAACAAAAGCCTCTGAAAGTCTCTGGGCATCTCCATGCTCTACTGCGAGCTTCACCCCCGGTCTAAATCCCTCTAAGAAGGTCTTGAGCACATCACATTCGCTCATTGCCGTCTTGCAACTGAGCAGCTCCCTCTTGAGCTCATCCACTTCTTTTCGCAAAGCTTCTATCTCAGCTTCACTCGCATTACTCCCTCGAAATGTCACCAACTTGTTGAGAACTTCTCGTGTCTCATCCTTGAACTGGTCATCTAGGGACTCTACTTCGTCAAGACGGGACTCGAAAACACCTTGGGTCTGCTTGGCCTCCTCCTCGGATTTCTCAAGTCTACAAACCCTCTTTCCCAACGACTCCAATTCCACCTTCATTGCCTCCACAGCATCTTGAAGGAAATTACCTTGTTGGTTCAACTTCTCGTACATCGAGTTGAGAACTTCTTGGATCTCCTTCGCGGTTTCCTCCTTGGAAGAATCATCCGCTTTTTGCAAATCCACCATCTTGGCTTCACAAGCACAACTCTCTCGAACTATCTCCAACTCGTTGAGGATGCATTGCGTCTCGTCATTGAACTTGCCCTCCATGGACTCTAACTTTTCAAGACGTGACTTCACAACACTCCGGGTCTTCTTGGCCTCATCTCTTAGAGTTTCCACTGCAGCCTCTAAGGAATCGCCACGCTCAGACATCTTCACATCCAAGTCATTAAGAGCCAATTGAACCTCCTCCTGGATCCCTTCTAGAGACTCTAACATCTCAATATCCAACGAACCCAGCTTCTCAAGGTTTACTGACTCCAGCTGTTCAAACACCACCTCGGCCTCCTTCTTGAAGTCCAAGAGTTTATCGACCCAAGCCTCCATAACTGTTATGAATTCAAGATTCGAGTGTACCTTATTTTCAAGACGGTTGCTCCTCTCGTCAAATTCCTTCAGAGTCTTTCTTACATCGTCCATTGTCAGTGTCTTCTTCTTTGGTGCCATCTCAATCACCACTTTGCCACGAACTAGTCTGATCCCTGATCACTTCGACTAACTCGAACGCAAACCACCACCACGCTTAATTGCAACTACAAGCTGGAATCCACCACACTTGACTGCAACTGCAAGCTGGCTCGAACGCAAGTCCCTTCCTCGACTCGCTCGGATAGCGCTTATCACGACACTTTTCTGATTCCACCTCTCGTGGCTCTCTCTGTTACCAACTCTCACGGCTCTTTCTGATATCAACTATTAGCAAGACTTCGCTTCGATGCCAACTGTCACGGAACCCGCTACCGTCTCTGATACCAACTTATCACCGCTCAGCTCTGATACCAACTGTCACGGGGCTAGATTTTGACTCTAGTTGATCCGTGCGACCTTAGACGCCTTCGACTCAAATCAGTCGATTCCTACGCCTAAGTCAGCCTTCAACCAGCCTTGTGAGTACTCCTGCTCAACAACGGCTTCGACAAGCACTCCAGGTTTCGATGGATCTTGTCACAGACATCACTTGTGTCGCGGGCTAGACCTTTGCCAGACGAATCGTGCCGGACCTTAGTCGCTTTCTCGGTTGAAACGTCGACTAAGTCACCCTGAAGCACCTTGTCACGGTCTTAGGTGAAGATCTCTCGACAAACACCTAACTCAACCAGGATTCTCGCTCCGGAAGATCAAACACTCCTCGAAGCCCTCGAACGAAAGATCGTTCTAAGCGAAAGCTAATCAAAGAACAACAGAAAGAGATTGGCAGCTAGAACAATGAAGAACACTCAAGAACAACAAAGAACAATAAAGAACACTCAGAGAGTTTTAGAGTAAATGCTTCTTGTATTACTCAAAGTGAAGTGAATTGAATTGAATGATTTACAAGTGAGGAGGGAGCCTCTATTTATAGTTGAACTCCCCTACATCCAACGGCTCAGTTTAAATTACATCGACGGTCGAGATTGATCTTATCTTATCTTATCTGATCAAATCTCAAATTCAAATCTCTAATTATCACAAACATTATCTACACATTATATTCAAATAAATGGATAATGCTTTGACCAAATTACCCTCCTGAATCCTCCATGGATTTGGCTAAGTCTTGTGGGCTTGCGGGCTCTTTAGCATTCTCCAAGTGCCGGGCCAAGTCTAATGATCTTGGCAAGCTCGTTACACCTCGCAACCCTTCTTTAGCTGGTTCTTGCGCTAACGCCTTGGTCCCAAAGGTATGGTCCTCGCCATTCTCCGAGTGCTGGGCCACATTTGGCAAGCCAGTTGCATTGCGCACAACCTCCCTATTTGTTGCTCGCGCTAATGTCTCGATCCAAAAAGTTTGGTCCGTGACAAATACAACTCATTGGGCTCTAAAATGGAAAACCTTCTTTTACTCTCTCTGGAAATCTTCAAAAATTTGAATTTATATAATAATAAAATTAATTTTAATCCATTCACTACACCAGATTTGGTATATAGCTGCGTTTTTAGGGAAACACTGCGAATATTGTATTTATCACGGCGTTCACATTACAATCGCCGCAAAATGACAAACTTCGCGGCGTTTTTAGCATAAACGCCACTAAAGAATAACATATAGTGGCGTTTATGTAGAAAACGCTACAATAGGTATAGTTTTAGCAACCAAACACCGCAATAGGTCTACTTTTAGTGGCGTTTGGTTTGACAAACGCCGCTATAGGAAAATAGAATAAAAAAATTAAAAAAGACACGATATTATGGAAACAGGAAAGAAGAGTAAAAGCAAAGAAGTTAAATCACGAGATTTTAAAAACCATTCAAATGCCAAGCCCCTATTTCTTTCAAACCATAGCGTCGCTGTCTTTCTCCACATCTTCGTCGTCGCTCCGGTGATCACCCCGGCAAGCCAAAGACACCAAGATGAAGCCCTCGTCCCCTTCTCCGTTTCTAACGATTTGGTTAGCAAAGAAAGGGCTCGAAATGAAGCGCAGAAGAGCCTAATGGCTCAGACATTGCAGGGGCTGCATCTGGGCTGTCCACTGTTGGATGGTCTTAGTTCCGAGCTATGTTACTCCCCGATGCATGGACCACATTTTGACCGTTCGGATCACCGGTCAGAGAATCCAGCCACCAGGAGCTTTTATGCTATCAAGAGGCGAGGTCAGGTGTTGCTGGCTACTGTAAATGAAGCAACAATAGTGCCATTTGTTAGTGGCCAAGTATGTTTTTGTCTCTTTTCTATTTTGTTTTATGGTATCACTAAGGTGAGACACGCCGACTTACAACTTTTTCCTTTGTTTTCTATTTCAGTTGAACAATTTAGAGCTTGTTGTCAATCTGGCTAAAAGAGAAAACCTTCCCGGTGCAGAAAACTTGGTAAGTGGATTGATTTGTGTAGAGCTTGATCTATGGTTTGTGGATCTTTGCATTGGATGTCAATTTTGGATCAAGAGAGCCTGATATATCAACTAAAAGTTGTACCTTTAATAGAAACTTTCTTCATGGATTGAAACATTTTTATGGGGTTTGTCATTTGGGGTTGAGAGTTTAGGGTTGAAATGTTATTTGTGCTTTTCTTGTTTTTTTTTCTTCAATATTTGACCACATGTATGTCTAATTTTGGGTAATTCTTTTATAGTTCTTACTGAGATGGTCCAATCAGACCATTGACAATTTATATTGTTCTAATTTTCATGTTAGTTCTGTGTTCATGGTATTCCCCTATTAATTTTTTGATAGTGATACTTATGAGAACAAATTTAAAACTTTTTTATCCTTAGTTATTCCTAGGTTGTTTGTATATGATTTATACAACTGCTTCATACTAATTTTGATGCTTTGGAGTTTTGTAATTTCTTTGATTGAATTGATGGTTCAGCTAGATAGAAGTCGGGATTGAGGATTGTCTACATATTGAATTTGAATACAATAAAAGCAAGTCCATTAAATTGCATGTCTCGACTCTTGACATAAGTTTGTATGAAATAGTCCAACTTATTTTATACCAAGTTAGAAGGATAGTGATGTGTTTATACTTGATTTTGGAAATAGGTACATTTGAAGGACGCCATAATATCAATAAATTATATGTTCTTCTTATTGTAATTAAGCTAAAAAATATGGAGCTTGAGAACAGGCATCGAAAGTATACTTGATCATGGCTTAACATATGATTGTCGAGGTAGCGTGAAGATAAAAGGTCATAGTCCACCTTCATAGAACTTTTTAGAGAGCGTGGGAATCTCAAAGGTCGACGGTGCCAATGTACAGGAGGCTACTGCATTTCAACCCCAACTTGATGCAAGAGGCTACTGCATTTCTTTTAGATGTTTTGAAGCCAAATCTGCCAGAGCATGCTTTTCTACAGACAAAGAATAATACATGTAGTTCAATATCATTATTTTCCATGCAAGTTTTAGAAATCAATCTAGTGACTTTTCCTAATGTTGCTGATGCCATTTTAGCAAATATAATGTCCAGTCACTATGATCGCCCTCGAATTGCACAACTTTGTGAGAAAGCTGGTCTCTATGTACGAGCTCTGCAGGTAATTGTATTATTAAGATTTCTACATGTTGCATTTTTGTGAGGTTTTATACTCTAAATACCTCCTTTGATTGAATTAACTCATTTTCTGCAGCATTATACTGAGTTGCCAGATATTAAACATGTCATCTTGAATACACATGCTATTAAGCCACGGGTACATGCTGTCCACTATCTTTACCTCCTGGGAAAATTAGAGACTACTATATCCTGGTAACTTTTTCAATAATATTTTGATTTTCAGGCACTTGTTGAATTTTTCGGTACTCTTTCACGAGAATGGGTTTTGGAGTACATGAAGGACCTTCTTCTGGTTAATATTATTGTAATCGATTGTATTGCCAACTGAACCGAATGTGCAGGTTAGTAAGTTGGGTGTCCTTATTTTAGAACATTATTATAATTGTGTTTTTTATTTGCTTTAAGACGTATACAATATAAATTTCTTACTTTTTATGTTTCATCATAGTGTTTACTCTTGTTTTCAACAACTCATATCAAAAGATTAACTTAGTTCAATTAGTTTGTACAATCATTCCTAAGATTTTGTAGTTGATTTACGGTACTGATGTTGAATGTAATGCATTTTAGATTATTATATAATATATAGTATGCTTTTAATTATTTGAGTTTTTTTTGGAAACATGGTGTTATTCGCGGTGTTTGTAAAAACAAACGTGTAATAAGGGTTTTTTTTGTGAAAATAGGGGAGGTGGGAGATGGAGTCGCCACCGACCACTTTGGTAGGCCAGACACCGTAAAAATCAACCAGATATTCTATAACGTTTGGGTTCGGGAGTCAATTACGCGTGGGAAAGGATTAGCACCCCCACAACGCCCAAAATTGGTACCGCGTTGATTTGGTGTTGTCTTTGCAAGAAAATCAAAATTCAAATTTTAATTTAAAATTTAATAAAAATGGTCTAAGGAGAATATTTCCTTATTTACGAAAACTGAGAAAGATAACACCTGAATGAGTCGGATACCACTTCCTAGCCGGTTCCCAAAATAAATTGGAAAATATCTCTTAATATTACCGAATTTGTTATTTTAAAAATATATACAAAAATATATTAAAAAGTATATATAATAATAACACAATATAATGTACATACATAAAATAATATACATATATTATATAATAAAAACAATAACGTACATGTACTTAATATATATTTCATAATATACTAAATATAAAATATAATATAATATACATATTAATATATTTTTTAATATAAAGTACACTAAATATAATAATAATAATAATAATAATAATACAAATTATGATATGTAATAGAGAACTGTATGGAATAATAATAATAATAATAATAATAATAACTTAAAAGGGATAAAAAACAATGACTAAATTAAAAGGAAAAAAATTGAAGAGAAGAAACATGAAGGAAACAAAATAGGAGGATCAAGCGTGTAATTTCTCCATCCGCTCGAAAACACGCGGATCTTGGCTCGGGTCACCCACTGCCCAAAACGGCGTCGTTTCAATATGCCCTTAAATACCCATTTTGCCCAAAAAAATCATTTTTCAACTGATAACTAAAAAAATCATCATAATTCTCTCAACTCTCTGCCGGTCGTCGAGCTCCGCCTGGTCGCTCGCCGCGAGCCGCTGTCGTCGCCGTGCACGGCGGCCGGAGTGCATGCAAAAGGAGTCAAAAGGCTCGGTTTTTCACCCTCGACATGGATCTAAGGTTAGATTCTCCTAAACTTCTTTTATTTTCTCAGATATAACAAAAAACGAAAGGTTTTTACTATTTTCTTACCCTTTTTCGATTTTTTTGTTCGATCTTTATTTGTTTTTTGATTCTATGGTTTGAATGGAATGAAAAAAAACAAAGAATTTTTTGTGTCTTTCTTTTTATTTTTGAACTAAAATCCCCTTTTACATCGATTTTCTAGGTATTTATAACCCGATTTTTACAATAAAATAGGTAAAAATCTCCACATTTGCTTGCCTTTTTAGATCTGAAATGATGACTTTATTATCTTTGTAGGTGGCGAGGCGGTGAAGCAGAGCGGTGGCCGACCATGTGGCCAATACTGGCGCGCGTGCAAGCCACGCATGTAATCACTCATTTTTATCTGATTTGTAAATATTGTGTTAATATATAATTAATATTATTGTTGCATGAGTGTTAGCAAGATAAAAATATATATATGTATGACATCTGTGAGTGCATGTATATATGTGTACGTATTAGTAATTATTTATATGTATGCTCGTATGTTATATGTTTGAATATTTGATTAATTTGCATGTATGTTGTGTGTATATATAATGTGTATATCTGCATGAGTTATGTGTGTGAGTATATATATGTTGGTATACGTATGTGTTTCCGTATGTATATGTATGCATGCTTGTATGTCATTAAATGTTAGTGATTTGCATGTACACGTATTGTATGTACGTGTGTGTGTTTGTATTATTATTATTATTAATGGACTAACTTAAAATGAAACCCATAAATTATAAACCCAAAAAAATAATAATTAAGGTCCAGTCCTTATACAAATATAAGACCCAAGTATATTTACATGGCCCATCTCGGCCAAGCCCAAACCCCAACCTAATTAACTAAACCCTAGAACCAAGTCTGATGACTTTTATTTCTTGCAGCCAACGGTCCAGATCAATCCAAGGTGATCATCCATCTGTCGCGCATGAAGACCACTCACCGTCCAGTTATCTCCCACGCACAAGACCATTCAGCTGCCATCGCCACGTGTCTCGATCCGGGGCCACCACGTCATCGCCCAGATTAAATCCTGGCCGTCCATCTTCAACCAATCAAAGCCGTTGGATCGAATCTGATCCAACGGCCAAGATTAAGTCTGGCCAAACGACACCTCCACCACGCTGCCACCATGCTCCCCACGTCGGCCGTACCAACCATCGTGCTCAGAATTTTGCCAGAAAACACAGAAAAATAGAGATCATGTCAGTGGCCAAATCACAGAAAATATGTATTTTGTGTCATATCCTTTACCAAATAGAGATCATAATATATATATGTATAAAAAATTGTAAGAAAGAATCGGTCTCGAGGTTCCAGAAATACAAAAAACTCAAAGTTTCTAGTGGTAACGATCTAGCTTTCTTTTTACTATGCATGTATGATTTTCATACAAAAAAGGGACAATAAACTAACAAGGTGAGTTTACCCTGATCGTCGACCCTCCTTCTCATCGGTGATAAGCCCACTCCTAGGGTGAATCGGTTGAGAGGAGAGATGACGGGGTTGTAAAAAGAAGAGTTTTTTTTTCGAGGGCTTCGGGTTTTTCAGATCTTGGAAAATCGAAGTGTTTTCCCTAAAGTCTAAGCGCATATTCAGGTTTT
The DNA here is from genome assembly GCA_019671005.1 of Hibiscus mutabilis. Classification (NCBI taxonomy): domain Eukaryota; kingdom Viridiplantae; phylum Streptophyta; class Magnoliopsida; order Malvales; family Malvaceae; genus Hibiscus; species Hibiscus mutabilis. The sequence continues at coordinate 13,101,605 of CM033717.1, read as the reverse complement.
AGAGAGGGGTGAGAGTCTTTTGGAAGTTGTTTTGGGATCCGCCACCGCCGGTGAACGACACTGGAGACGAAGGGGTGAGCGGCGCTGTCGAGAGAAAAAAAAAGAAGGCTGAGTTTTAGGTTTAATCTCTTTTTACCGGTTATAAAACAAATAATAACCCTTTGGTGTTTAAATGGTCTAATTACATGAGAGGTCCTTTTTTCTTTCCCACTTTTATTTTTGGTCATGGGTTAATTGCAACGCTAATCCATGTTCTTTGTTACTGCATTCTCTTTCATATTTTTTTATTCTAATTCAACATCTTTACTTCGCTTCCTTTCAATTTCAACCCCTAAATTAAACCGAAATCAGTTTTAAAAAGGAAAAATTGCACACTTAAACCCTCCGCATTTCTGAAGTTTTCAGTCCGAGCTTGCCCCTTGGTCTTATTACACTTCCAGTCCTTATGGGTTTTGTCAGGTTCTTAATTCGATCCCTAAATGTACTTTTTAATTTATGCCTTCTGTTTTTTATTATTCCATTTCAGTCCTTTTTTTATGTTTAAATATTTATCCTTTTTATGTGTTTTTAGCATGTTCATAGCGTTCTTTTGGTGTTGGTTTATGTTTTGTCTAGTATGTTAATTTATATCCATATAATTTGTGTATTAAAATGTGTTGTACCGTGTTCCTATGTTTTAATTTATTTTGTTCATGCCGTATTCATGTTTGTCTCACATGCTACGTTTTAGTTTAGGTTATATGTCATGTTCGTATGTTTACATGAGTTTTTTGATCTTTTTGCCTCTTAGGTTATATGATAGTGTGATATTGTTTGTCATATACAATGTTTTTATTTATGCATGAAATTTATGTCATATGTTAAGTATTAAATATTAGTTTTATTCTAGTATGTTGTTTTATTATTTTGGTATCATATTATGCCATGTATATATGTCATGTAGGTGGTAGTTGCGGTTCATCTTTATGTGTAAGTATGTTAGATTTAATTAATTTAGTTTTGGAAAGCATGTCTCTTTTTGCATGTTTATATTTGTATTTGTTGTTTTATTTTTAGGACATGTTACATTGTTTTTGTTCATGCATTTTGCATTTTAATATTATTATGTTTATGTCCTTTATGTTTTTTGTAGTTTCATGTCTTTGTAAATATTTGTTTATAATGTTTTTTGTTAGGTTTGCATAACGGAATATTAATTGTCAATGCGGTGCCCTTTTATCCGAGCGCAAACAGGGCCAGTATCAGGCGTAGTGATAGTGGTTGGGCGTTTGCTCTCGGATAACGAAGCCTTTAAAATCTACTCGTACTTATAACCAAATTTTAATTTAATCGTCACTTTAATCCGGAAAATCTAATATTAATAAAGCGGTAATTATTAAAGTACCAATTTTGGGCGGTGTGGGGGTGCTAATCCTTCCCCATCCATAACCGACTCCCGAACCCAACAGTTTTCGAATCTCTGGTTTTATGGTGTCCGATCTACCTAAGTGGCCGATGGCGACTCCCTTTCTTTAAATAAAATACGGTATTTTTAAAAAACCCCACGGAATAAACATTTTATATCCGAAAAATCATAAACACCTTCGGAAACCTCGTTTTTTAGCGAAAGGGGACATCGCTACAGATGACGACTCTGCTGGGGACATTTTTGTTTTTCAAAAACAAAGTGAGAGTCAAGCTTTTTCAAATAATTACCGCTTTATTAGTATTATAAGTTCCGGATTAAAGCAACTATTAAACTAACATTTGGTTATAAGTGCGCGTTTATTTTAACGCATTTAAAATTTGGCATATAAACCTGTCATTTTAAGTGGGGGAAACGCTAATGCTTTCATGGAGATATCGTTCTCCCGTGTAGGCCCTAGCAAGTATCCTTCAGGGCTCGAGTACCTTATGCTTTAGTAAGGATATCGTTTCTTCGTGCAGGCTTAAGCGAATGGGTCCCCCTGAATTGAACCCAGTTGAAAGGACTCTATAATGGGTGATGATCGGGGGCCTTGGTACTCTTAGTAGAGGACAACGAGGACAATTCGGGTACCTCCTAGAACCAAAACTGCATGTAGAGAACACATAGAAACTCACCCTGTTAAAGCCATGCGGATAACCTATGTGTCTTAGATAGAATGTAAATAGGATTGCCTTGTTTGTTTATCACATTTAATTTGCATTTTTATTATGTATTTATCATTTTTGTCTGGTACTGACTTGTTTTCTTTTTGTTTTGTTTTTTTGCATATCATCGCATTCGCATTACACAGGGCATTGATTCCTGAGTGGTTTCTCCCATAATAGAAGATTGTTCATGATGGACCAAAGGTTCTTTGACCTGAAGGAAGGGGGTCTAGTTCCGGAGTTCCATCCCAAGACTAGGCCAGGGACAGCCGAAGAATAATCATTCAAGGACTCCAGAACAGATTCGGTAAGCAGTGTCAGTTCTGGTAACAAGCAAGATGAAATACAAGAACTAAAGAAGCAGATGTCCGAGATGATGGACCAGATGAATGCTATGATGAAAGGCAAACAACATGTCGAACTCAGAAAAGACTCGATCGAGGATCAGAATATCGAGACAGACAACACCTTTAAATATGACAAATTGAATCCCTTTGTGATCAATCTCAAGAAGCAGACAAGTAGCGTATCTGGGGTAGATACCAAGGGAACATAGGCAAAACCAGGGGAAGCTCGAGAATCCAATGACATCAGAAGGCATTATCCTATACCCATGAGATACACCGAGTTACTTCTGTTGCTTGTCGAAAGGAGCCTTATCATACCAGTGAAGTCTGTACCAAGGAAACCTCCTTATCTGAAGGGTTACAACAGTCGTGTCTGGTGCAGCTACCACATGGGTGATTCGAGTCATTACATTGAAAATTGTAAGGCCCTGAAGGACATAGTTCAAGATCTTATCAGAATAGGAGTTTTGGGTTTCAAAGACAGACAACCCCGATTCTACAGCGAGCTAGCCGTTGCCCGAGGGGTAAAGTCGAAGGAGGGTCAATACCCAACCCAAGGTTCGGGTAACACAGAAGTGGGTCACTCAAGCGGGATAAATTTAGGAGTCAAGAATAAAAGCGTCTCAGAAGATGAACTTGCACGCAAGTACGGCCAGCTCGAGCATGAGAGGCACGATTTGAGCATGAAATTGAAGAGTGTACAAGACGAGTACCAGAAGCTGCACTTTGAATTCTAGAATGTCGGTCTGGGTGACACCGCGGAAGAGTGGGTCAATGGTATGATTCAGCTGAGGAACGGTTCAGAACGCTGGAAGCAGAAATGCAAAAATAGTAAGAATAAAGTCAGATCATTATCACAAAAGCTGGAAGAAGCTGAGAGCCAATGCGACCTTCTCCAAAGTAAGTTGGAAAGCAGTCTGGCCATGGAAGATATCCTAAAATCAAGCTTGCAGCAGGAAAGGAATGAATCACAAGCCTTTTAAATGGAAAACGTAGCACTCAAAGAACTGATAGCGAGGCTCGAGACTTCTTTACGTACTAGCGAGATCCGTACTGGAGCAGTGACCGTTAAGCTACAAAAGGCTGAGCAAACAATACAGGAGAATAACTGAGACATGAAGATCATTATGACTTAAGCCCGACAAGTGGCTCAACAGGTAGCAGACTTAGCCGATGCAGCAACACCAATAAGCCAGAATATGGATCCAGTGTTGGACCGCGAAGGAAAGCTGACAGGACTGTTGAATGAGGTCAAGACATTAGGTGCCAAGGCTCACCGCTATCTGTAAACCCCTAATACCAGATGTAATGAAACCTTTTGGTCTGAATGAAAGATGTCCTATAGGGACAAATCACTTGCGGAATCAATGCTTTATTACATTCATGCATTGCATTTGCATCACGTCCTTTGTATTGTTTAATAATTTTATCATCACATGGCACTTCATTATTTAATACTTGGGGTTCGATGACAGATTTAGTTTAAAAATTGAACGAACCGAAGAGTCAAGGCTTGACCAGCTAGAAGAAAGAATCGAGAAAGAGCTGAAGAAGAAAGAAAAGATAAATGTTTTCAATACGAGGGAACTCTGCCTAGTCCCTGATTTGGTCATTCCTCCGGATTTCAAGGTTCCCAGATTTGCGCAGTATGATGGAACCAGCTGCCCGAAGATTCACTTAACCATGTTCTGTAGAAAAAATAGAAGGATACATGAAGAATGAAGAGTTATTGATCCATCACTTCCATGATAGCCTGACAGGACCTGCAGCAGTGTGGTATAACCATTTGAACAGAAACCAAGTTAGGTCATGGGGTGACCTCGCTAATGCCTTCTTGAGTCAATACAAATATGCTTTAGATTTAGCACCCTGTCGTCAGTTTCTTCAGAATGAGAAAATGAGACCAAATGAAAGCTTCAGAGAATATGCACTAAGGTGGCGATGTTTGGCGACCCAAGTCCAACCTCCTATAGCGGAAGAAGAGTTGACTCACATGTTCCATGCAACGCTTCCCTCTCCTTTATTCGATGTGATATTAGAGAAATCAAGAAACAGATTTGAAGATTTTATGACGATTGGAGAGAGGATAGAATACGCAATTAAAGAAGGAAAATTGGGGTCTAAGGACCAAATCGAAGATAAGATAGAGAAAGCTAGAGAAGTAAATGAGTGTCATCTCCAGGGTTCGCGTGGCCGCAAAAGAAGAAGACAGACTGACACATCGGGGTCATCAAGGAAAATTCCTTGGACGAGTGCAAATTTGGAAGTGTTCAGAACATCTATCTCAGACATTTGGCCTCATTTGGTAAAGGGTCACTATCTTGCTCCTAGGCCGATGAAGATTGCACCTGATCCGTCTGCCCATAGTTTCGACTCGAGTAGTACATGCGAATTCTATATGGGGGCACCGGGGTATCCCACCAAAAAAAATGTAGACCTTTATTGGAGGAAATCAAGAAGCTGATCAATGATGGAACCGTGACACATGAGCTGATCCAGCAGTGGAAGACCAAAGATGAGGGGCAAGTTTGCATAGTGTTGAGGAAGCCTGAGATATCTCTACATTAGAAGACTTCCCTGAAGTAATACAAGGAATCAACTTTACCACCTGTAGCCCACATGGGGTAAAGATCTTTTGTGAATAGACATGTTTGTTGATTTTTATTCCAATGAAGAACGTGTTTCGCTTAACATACAATGTTCTTGAAAGCACATAGATATATATTTTCTAGCTGTTGCAGGACACTGGATATCAATTGCAAGATGTGACGTTAGATAGATGTTGTGATAACGATGGAGTGTGATCTTCCCTACCAGACTCTGGTAAGCAAAGCGAGATTACTACTCTTTCGATGATGTTCAAGGACGAAAAAGCTCCAAGTGTCAACCATGTAGAGTTGCTTGAAATTGAAACTCTAGGCATAATCTTCTAGGTAATAAAGAAGTAAAAATAAGAATTAAAAAAGGGGAAGAATTGAAGAAAAAGGAAGAAAAAAGAAAAAGAAAGAAAGAAAAAGAGAAAAAAAGAGAAAATAATAATAAAAAGCACTCCTATGTTCGAAACCTGGTAATAGGCTTGTTCGGATAAGAGTGTGAGAATTTTGGGGCACTCCGCTGAAGTGATAAGGTGGAGATACATCATCCAATTCAAGAAACTTTAGCTTCATGAGTGATGATAATATTTTCAAATCGTGACTATGCCGAGTAACTTGGGGCAGTGTTGTTTGCTCCATTTCGTTGTCCTCAAGACAAAGGACTGTGACGAATTGATTTCCTCAAATAATGATAAAAGCGTAAAAAAAAACGAGAAAGATGAAAGAAGAAGAAAAAGAGAAAATGAAGAAAAAAGGAAAAAGAAAAAGAAGGAGAAAAGAATAGGAAAGAAAAGGAAGAAAAATAAACGATAGCATAGGTAAAATTAAATCTTGCACCACCTAGAACTCTATTCTTAGATTAATATTTCTGCACTCGAGTGGTCATACAAGCCCACCCTTTTTGGGGGCGGAGTAGATAATGAGAATTGAGAAAGAGTAGTATTCTGCAGCAACACGGTAATCATGAGGATGAACCGAGTCGCCAGGGAAGATTTCACATCCTTGAATTGCTGAGTGGTTGAACCTAAGCCGCTCTTGCACTTGATATCCAAAGCTCATATGCTGTGTTTTCAAGATCCTGTATGTTAATCTAAATGATACCCTTCAGTGAAATGCCAATCAACAAGTTGACAAGCTAAAGCAACAAAGATTTCCATGTATTACTTCAGGGACAAGATCCAGAACACAAGGCTGCGGATATTATTGGAGCACCTAACCAGAAACGACCCCACAATGTGTAGGATGAAGATGATGACAAGAGTATAGGTGTCAGACAGCTCAAGAACAAGAAGCGGGTTTCAGCAATGATGCCTTGGCTGGTTCAAAAAAATAAATGACGAACCATGATGAGAATGAGATTACAAAATACATGGGACAATAAGAGGTAAACATCGAGTCTCCAAAGAATTAAAGCATAGAGATTGACAAATGGTTCCCGTCAAGTGGCAACAAGAAGATTAAGGTTAAGTTCAGAATATAGAAGCATTTTTCTCACCCCGATGATGAAACTAACAAATACTCAGAATGTTGGGTCAAAGGAGTTGGAAGGTAGCCGAGCTCATGATCGAATGGGGCAATACAGAGAAGAAAAAATGGTAAGAATCTCTGCACATGAATGATATAGAGTTTGTTGGTGAAGTGGACAGAGACCCCGAAGAAGATAGGCAAGTGCTCGTCCAAAAGAACAAGAGCGGGTACTCATTTAACAAAAATTGACAGAAATGAAGATCAAAACTGAGCATACTGCAAAAAAAAAGAAACTGAGAAATTTGAAGAATGACTTTTCAGGGTACAGGATTTTAAAACATGTCTAAAAATAAAAAGAAAAAGAGAAAGAAAAAAGAAAGAAAAAAGAGAGAGAATTATATCGCGAAAGGGTTAAAAGACATGAATCAGATAAATAACAAATTAAATGACATACTGCAACAGGAGAGAAGGAAAGAAATCTGAGAAATAACCTTCTAGGGCGTAAGACTTTAGAACAGAAAAATGATGATAAAAAAAGAAAGAAAAAATAAAAAGAAGAAAAAAAGAATAAAAAGATAAGAAAAAAGAAAAAGAAGAAAAGAAGAAGAAGAAAGCACGACATTGCATGAATCATATAGATAGAGGCATGTCAATTTTTGCTTGTTCCTAGACAGACATTTGAAGAATTGTCAAAGAATTTACTAAAGAAATGAATGATCGGCATCCATAGCAGCGTGAGGCCCAGATATTAAATCCTTCGGGCCTGATGCGGCAGCATTAGTAGCGTGAGTCCAGAAAGATCGGCAGCCATAGCAGCGTGAGGCCTAGATGTTAAATCCCTCGGGTCATCGGGAAGTCCTTCGGGCATGGTGTTAAGTCCTTCGGGCCACCAGTAAGTCTTTCGAGCATTGTGATAAGTCCTTCGGGCCATCAGTAAGTCATTCGGGCATGATGCGGCAGCATTAGTAGCGTGAGTCCAGAAAGATCGGCAGCCATAGCAGCGTGAGGCCTAGATGTTAAATCCTTCGGGTCATCGGTAAGTCCTCCAGGCCACCAGTAAGTCTTTTGAGCATGGTGATAATTCCTTCAGGCCATCAGTAAGTCATTCGGGCATGATGCGACAGCGTTAGTAGCATGAGTCCAGAAAGATCGGCAGCCATAGCGGCGTGAGGCCCAGACGTTAAATCCTTCGGGCACGATGTTAAGTCCTTCGGGCCATCAATAAGTCTTTTGAGCATGGTGATAAGTCCTTCGGGCCATCAATAAGTCCTTCGGGCATGATGCGACAGCCTTAGTAGTGTAGGTCCAAAAAAGTCAACAGTCTCGTAAAAAAGGAAAAAAGAAGAAAAGAAGAAAAAGAGGAGAGAAAAAAGAAAGAAAAGAGAAAGAAGAGAAAAAGAGAAAAAGAAAAAAGGAAAAAGAACAGAGAAAAAAGGAAAAAGTAGAAAAAGAAGAGAAAAAAAGAGAAAAGGGGAAAAAGAATAGATAAAGAAGGAAAAATAAAAAACGGGGAAAAAAGAAGAAAGAGAAAAAGAGGAGAGAACTATCGAAGACAAAGGTTATATAAAGGAGAAGCCTACATTTTCGAACCCCTAGTGAAAGGCTCCATATAGGAAGAGCCCTAACTCCAGAGTCTCAAAAAGAACCAAAGGTGAAGAGGTTCTATATAGGGAGAACTTAAGAGCCTGAAGATTCAGCCGAGGAAAAGCAGAGAGTTCCAGAAGAACACGTGATTTCGAAGTCGTGAGCAGGGAAGTCCGATAAAAATGAGTGCTTTTGGTCTTTGCTTTGTTCTCGTTTCACAAGAAGAAACAAAGAGGGGCAACTGTAATCACTCATTTTTATCTGATTTGTAAATATTGTGTTAATATATAATTAATATTATTGTTGCATGAGTGTTAGTAAGATAAAAATATATATATGTGTGATATCTGTGAGTGCATGTATATATGTGTACGTATTAGTAATTATTTATATGTATGCTCGTATGTTACATGTTTGAATATTTGATTAATTTGCATGTATGCTGTGTGTATATATAATGTGTATATCTGCATGAGTTATATGTGTGAGTATATATATGTTGGTATACATATGTGTTTCCGTATGTATATGTATGCATGCTTGTTTGCCATTAAATGTTAGTGATTTGCATGTACACGTATTGTATGTACGTGTGTGTGTTTGTATTATTATTATTATTATTATTATTATTATTATTATCATTATTAATGGACTAACTTAAAATGAAACCCATAAATTATAAACCCAAAAAAATAATAATTAAGGTCCAGTTCTTATACAAATATAAGACCCAAGTATATTTACATGGCCCATCTCGGCCAAGCCCAAACCCCAACCTAATTAACTAAACCCTAAAACCAAGTCTGATGACTTTTTTTTCTTGCAACCAACTATCCAGATCAATCCAAAGTGATCATCCATCTGCCGCGCGTGAAGACCACTCACCGTCCAGTTATCACTCACGCGCTCGTGCATCACACGCGCGAGACCATTTAGCTGCCATCGCCACGTGTCTCGATCCGAGGCCACCACGTCATCGCCTAGATTAAATCCTGGCCGTCCATCTTCAACCAATCCAAGCCGTTGGATCGAATCTGATCCAACGGCCAAGATTAAGTCTGGCCGAACGACACCTCCACCACGCTGCCACCATGCTCCCCACGTCGGCCGTACCAACCACCATGCTCAGAATTTTGCCAGAAAACACAAAAAAAATGGAGATCATGTCAGTGACCAAATCACAGAAAATATGTATTTTGTGTCATATCCTCTACCAAATAGAGATCAGAATATATATATGTATCAAAAATTGTAAGAAAGAATCGGTCTCGAGGTTCCAGAAATACAAAAAACTCAAAGTTTCTAGTGGTAACGATCTAGCTTTCTTTTTACTATGCATGTATGATTTTCATACAAAAAAGGGACAATAAACTAACAAGGTGAGTTTACCCTGATCGTCGATCCTCCTTCTCATCGGTGATAAGCCCACTCCTAGGGTGAATCGGTTGAGATAAGAGATGACGGGGTTGTAAAAAGGAGAGTTTTTTTCGAGGGTTTCGGGTTTTTCAGATCTTGGCAAATCGGAGTGTTTTCCCTAAAGTCTAAGAGCATATTCGTGTTTTAGAGAGGGGTGAGAGTCTTTTGGAAGTTGTTTTGGGATCCGCCACCACCGGTGAACGACACTGGAGATGAAGGGGTGAGCGGCGCTGTCGAGTCTGTTGAGAGAAAAAAAGGAATGCTGAGTTTTAGGTTTAGGTTTAATCTCTTTTTACCGGTTATAAAACAAATAATAACCATTTGGTGTTTAAATGGTCTAATTACATGAGAGGTCATTTTTTTCTTTCCCGCTTTTATTTTTGGTCATGGGTTAATTGCAACGCTAATCCCTGTTCTTTGTTACTGCATTCTCTTTCATCTTTTTTATTCTAATTCAACATCTTTACTTCGCTTCCTTTCAATTTCAACCCCTAAATTAAACCGAAGTCAGTTTTAAAAAGGAAAAAATGCACACTTAAACCCTCTGCTTTTCTGAAGTTTTCAGTCCGAGCTTGCCCCTTGGTCTTATTACACTTCCAGTCCTTATGGGTTTTGTCAGGTTCTTAATTCGATCCCTAAATGTACTTTTTAATTTATGCCTTCTATTTTTTATTATTCCATTTCAGTCCTTTTTTCATGTTTAAATATTTATCTTTTTTATGTGTTTTTAGCATGTTCATATCGTTCTTTTGGTGTTGGTATATGTTTTGTATAGTATGTTAATTTATATCCATATAATTTGTGTATTGAAATGTGTTATACCGTGTTCCTATGTTTTAATTTATATTATTCATGTCGTATTCATGTTTGTCTCACATGCTACGTTTTAGTTTAGGTTATATGTCATGTTCGTATGTTTACATGAGTTTTTTGATCTTTTTGCCTCTTAGGTTATATGATAGTGTGATATTGTTTGTCATATACAATGTTTTTATTTATGCATGAAATTTATGTCATATGTTAAGTATTAAATATTAGTTTTATTCTAGTATGTTATTTTATTATTTTGGTATCATATTATGCCATGTATATATGTCATGTAGGTGGTAGTTGTGGTTCATTTTTATGTGTAAGTATGTTAGATTTAATTAATTTAGTTTTGGAAAGCATGTCTCTTTTTGCATGTTTATATTTGTATTTGTTGTTTTATTTTTAGGACATGTTACATTGTTCATGCATTTTGCATTTTAATATTATTATGTTTATGACCTTTATGTTTTTCGTAGTTCCATGTCTTTGTAAATATTTGTTTATAATGTTTTTTGTTAGGTTTGCATAACGGAATATTAATTGTCAATGCGGTGCCCTTTTACCCGAGCGCAAACGGGGCCAGTATCAGGCGTAGTGATAGTGGTTGGGCGTTTGCTCTCGGATAACGGAGCCTTTAAAATCTACTCGTACTTATAACCAAATTTTAATTTAATCGTCACTTTAATCCGGAAAATCTAATATTAATAAAGCGATAATTATTAAAGTACCAATTTTGGGCGGTGTGGGGGTGCTAATCATTCCCCATCCGTAACCGTCTCCCGAACCCAACAGTTTTCGAATCTCTGGTTTTATAGTGTCCGGCCTACCTAAGTGGCCGGTGGCGACTCCCTTTCTTTAAATAAAATACAGTATTTTTAAAAAATCCCACGGAATAAATATTTTATATTCGAAAAATCACAAACACTTCAAAAACCTATTTTTTAGCGAAACGAACATCGCTACAACGCACAAAAGTGCTTGGCTTGAGGGGCGGCGGCGGCTGAGGATAAGAAGGGGTTTTGATTTTTTTAGGGTAGTTAAGGTTAGGTTTTGTTTGGTAATGGGTTATGGATTGTAATTTTTTTTGTTTTTTGGTATGAGTTTGTAATGGGTTATGGGTTGGGTCATAATATATTTGGACATGGGTTTGGTTTAAAAATGGGTAATTGGATATGTATATATTGTAATGGTTAATTGGGTTGTAAATGGGTCATAATAATAAAATGATTTTTTTTTATTTTTTGTTTAATTTGGCTATTGGGCTTAAAGGCCCGGACAAAATGGGTTATGACAACTGCCCCTCTTTGCTCATTGCTGCATAACAGGAATGGAGCTAAGATAAAAGAATAACCATTTTGTCTGGTCAGGTTTGGGTTCCTTCTCTGGCCACTGCCTTTTCTTCTTTGGCTCCACTTGATCTTCTCAACCGCTCTTGTAGGCAAAATCTTCAAACTGGAAGATCCGTTGGGGAAGCAAAATCTTCAACCTAGGGTGATCTGTTGGATGAGACAAAATGAGTTCGGCTTGCTACGAATCTGACGACGATGCAATACCTGAAGAAAATTTGACCCAGCTACAACACTAACGAAGAGGCAAGGTCTACAAAACTTGATCCAGTTGTAGGACAAACGATGAGACAGGATCGAAGGATGAAGGTTCTGATATTTGATCCAGCTGCAACACTGACGAAGAGGCAGGATCGAATGAAGGCTTTGAAGTTTGATCCAGCGTAACACTGACGAAGAGGTAGGATCGAATGAAGGTTTTGATGTTTGATCCATCTGCAGCACCGACGAAAAGACCAGACCAGACATAATTCTTTCTTTCTTTTTCTTCTTATTTCTTTTATTTTTTCTCTCTTTTATTTCTTTTTTTCTTTTTGTCATTTTTTCTTTTTCTTTTATTTATTCTCTTTTTTTTTTTGCAACAACATTTACTAGGAGAGGAAAAAGTTAGTAAATTTTAACCTAGCTACAACACCGACGAAGAGGCAAGGTCTATAGTCAATAAGGTTGATCCAGCTACGACACCGACGAAGAGGCAGGATCGGGAGTTAGTGAATTTGGTCTAGCTACAACATTGACGAAGAGGCAAAACCTGTAACACCCCCTTCTCCTATCCGTACACCGGATAGGAGTCGAAAATGCTATGACTTCTTTATTCAAAGATTAGGGTAATTTAAAATTTTCAGAAAACTTCCCGATGGTCACCCATCCTAAAATTTCTCTAGCCTAAGCACGCTTAACTTTACTTAAAATCGACATAAACTATTTATTTAAGTTCTAATCATGAATCAATTATCTTAAAACCTATAACAACTTTAAATGCCAATCTCAACTCGAATAAGTTTAGCAAGCATACATGCTACTATAAAAATCAACCTCAATTAGGATGTCATTACTGTGATTACCTTATGAGCTTTCCAATATTGATGCAATGCTTTTCTCCCTCTCATCTTGATTTACCTACGTGTGTACAATCAAACAGACGCTAAGTACGAACTTAGTGAGGCAATAAAGGAAATTAATAACAATAATTTAAACTTTATTCAAGTTCATGGCTACGTTTATATAGCATGATATATGTCAATGTCATAAGATTTTTATGTATGCTCGGTTATCATAATATGCCTTATATGCATCATGATCACTATATAAATATTACCATCATACCAATCATGTATCAACATAATATAAACCGGATATAAATTTCTTATCGATATACTTGCCATTTGCCCTGAGTGTTCATATAAATATGTCCCGAGAGTTCATATAATCTCTAACCCGTTTACCATTTATTATCCCTTTATTTATAGCCCGATTATCAATGATTTCCCGGTTTCCCAATTTCATAGCCCAAATATAACCTTGAGGACCCTGGTACGCGAGTCATATATGCACCGAAGTGCTAACCCGCACGTTTATAAGGTCGTGCTAACCATTATCCCACATGTTTATAAGGGTGTGCTAACCATTATCCGGCACGTTTATAAGGTTGTGCTTACCATAACTAAGTGTACTTTTAACATTATAGTGTTATCCTGAATTCCTGATTATGCAGCGTGCTGTTGGACTCTATGGCATGCCAACTATACCCTGTCCCTCAATGACTCATTTGGGCAAAATTCCCAAATTTATTCCATCCATGGCAATGTATATCAATATAATTTAATATTGTGTAGTTCATACCCGAAATAACATTCATAGCATACCATCATCAATAACTAGTGATCAATGTATTTGTTTTCAACCCTTGACATATTTAAAATATGTCAAATGTATGATCAATGACATAAATATCATGCCAACATATAAATCATGTAGACTTATCGCAAGTCTTACCAATGATGTATAAAACAATCATGTATCATGTTATGTATGCATTGCACTCACCTAGGCCATTTATTAGCACGCCTTACTAAATTCTACTCGATCATTTCCTTTATAGAACCTCGAACTTTCTTTGATTCGGCCTTGACTTCATTATTCACATGAATAAGATAAAATATTTGTTAGATTCAAATCTAACAATACCTTAACCATGCGGTCTAATATAATCATTCGAATATAAAATTTTCAATTATTTTCCCTTTCTTCCTTGTATTTTTCACAAACTCATTATGGTCCCTAGTGACCAATTTGAACTTCTAATAATTCTTATGAGCTTGCTAACTCACATTTAAATACCAAATGTTTCAAATTCTATTTTCTAACAGCTTGTGCTACCTTTAAATATTTACTTATACTGGGCAGAATACATACCAGATCTTAATTTCCTTTATACTGGAAAAACTAGATTCGATAACGGCTCTAACGGTATAAGCCACATAAATTAATAAAATGTACAAAAATTATGAAAATTCTTCAAACTCCCGTCACAGACAGAAACTGCTATGTAAATTTTCTGACCTTCATTCGATTAAAATTCATATCTTTTGACTCAGAACTCGAAATCAGTTTCCATTTGTTGGATACGAAACTAGACAAACACATCTTTACAACGGTATAAAATTCATCATCTAACCATTTTTGTAGAATTTATGGTGAATTTTCAAAGTCATTGCCAAAATTCAATCTTCATCATAGCCTTCCATAATCAACTTCTAATTTATACTAACTTCTTCTTATTTTTCTACTTATCAATTTAGTCCCATCACTTGTTTTAAAACATCAATTTATCATCTTCTTTATCAAATAATTATTCAAATAATTCCCTCTAATTTTTTTTCTTTGCCCAAAATAGTCACTAAAATGCAAAGGTAAAGATTTAAACTTCTTAACTTTGCAATTTAGTCCTCAAATCAATACTACTACCTTAATTCTATTATTTTAACCAAAAATCAGATTTAATCCCCATCCAAGAATTCATTGCCTATTTGGTCACTTGATTTTGACAATTTGTCAAAATGGTCCCTAATTCAATTCAACATCGGTTTAGCATTCTAACATCAATTTCACATCTCCAACATCATTAATAACACAAATACACTCCAAATTCTAAAAATTCAGATTTGGTCCTTCAACTTTTCAAGTTGCCAAAACTGGTCCCTACACAATTTAACTTAGGGTTTTGCTTCCAAACAACAATTCAAGCTTACTAGATCATTATTTCAACATCACAAACCCTAAATTAAACTTAAATCCATAAACCCTAATCATCTTCATAATAATCAAAACATGTAAAACTTAAATCCCAACTCAATATCATGATTTTAACATCATACTAGCTTGATTTCAACTTGAATTCAATCATGGAATCATAGAATCTCAAAAGCCTCAATTTGATCCATAAACCCTAATTTCTTTCTCATGTAAATTATCATCAATCAAGCATGGATTCCATGAATTATTGACATCAAAAGATAGAGCATGAAGAGTAGAACAACTTTGTGGTTGAAGAGATTACCTAAAAATCGAGTTTCGGGGCTTGAATCGAGCTTGGAAAAACTTTTCTCTTTCTTTCCCTAGCCCTCGCATTTTTGGCTGGAAAAGAACGTTCATCTTTTCACCATTATTTTACACATATATCTATTAAATGAATATTAAATTCATTTAATAGTGAAATTACAATTTTGCCCTTTTATCCAATGGTTGAGATTGATTTTATCATTAACCAAGGGCCAAGATTTAATCTTCCATTTTCTCTTTCCAAAATTTCCCTTATAAATTTTTAAATATTTCAAAAATGCCATTGGGGCCAAATGACCAATTTGCCCTCCAACTAGTTTTTATTTACTAGTTTGTCATTCTTGTAAAAATTCAACTAAATCTAGTTGGAATCCAACCAAATACAATAAAATATTAATAAAATATTATTTTATGAATTTTCCATGTCTTTTAAATCAGTCTCCAAAATTTCCATTCGATCCAATATACCGATAAATAATCCTTTACTCAAAAATAAACTGTAGGATTCATCTTGAATCAAACTAAAAATGTTTCCAACACTTGGAAATGACTTTTATAACCTTTCTCTATCATAGGGCAAAATTTCATAATTTTCCAGTTCGATCCGGGTATCCGAATTCCACTTAAACTTTAACTGCAATTTTCCCAATAATCGAAATATCTTATCGAACCAATAATCCGGCATTTGATTCACACCCTTAGGTGATCTGTTTATTTGTGAAATAAAACCCTTAACGTTGGGGAAATTACAACTTTAGTCCCCAAACTTTTCCAAAGTTTATACTTTAGTCATAAATTTTCCAAAATTTACATTTTGGTCATTACCTCTTTAAACTTCAATTCCCATTCCAATTTTCCTTGGAATTCAACCAAACTTTAAGAATACCTTATTCAATTCACTATATATCACATGAGACCTTTAAACCTTAGAAATTTCCTTTTGAAAACCCATAATTAAAGAAATCCCAACTTTCGCATTTTTGTCATTTTAGTCACTAAGTTAGCTTTTAAGCTAATATCTTAGTACTAAATGACCCTTAATCAACTTAGTAAATTTTGGGGTATTACAAGACCAGGAGTTAGTAAGGTTCGACCCAGCTACAACATCGACGAAGAGGCAAAGTCTGGAGTTAATGGGGTTGATCCAGCTACGACACTAACGAAGAGGCAGGATTGCAAATTAGTAACTTGGTCCAGCTACAACACCGACGAAGAGGCACGGTCTAAAGATAAAAAGTTTTGATTCAGCTGCAACACTGACGAAGAGGCGGGATCAAAATTTTGGTACATTTGGTCCAGCTACAACACCGACGAAGAGGCAAGATCAAGATTTGACCGAGCTGCAACACCGACGAAGACGTACGGTCTAAAGATAAAAAGTTTTGATCCAGCTGCAACACCGACGAAAAGGCATGATCGAAATTTTGGTACATTTGGTCTAACTACAACACCGACAAAGAGGCAAGACCAGCATTTGACCGAGCTATAACACTAGCGAAGAAGCACGATCTAAGATGAAAAGTTTTGATCCAGCTGTAACATCGACGAAGAGGTAGGATCAGAGGATGAAGCTTCTAATTTTGATTTTTCATTTTTTCATTTTTTAGTTTTTTTAAACATGTTTTTTTCTTTTTTGGATTTTTTCTTTTTTATTTTTTGAGTTTTTTTGATTTTTTCTGATTTTGAGCTACAACTAAAAGAATGAGATAAGATCTGACAAAGAAGTTTGGTCTAGCTGCAACACCGACGAAGAGGGAAGACCTGGATAGGGTTTGATCCGCTACATCACTAAAGGAGAGACAGGATCTGGACTAAGTTGGTCATCCACCACTGACGGAGAGGTAAGATCTGAAGAATGTAGGATCCACTACACCATTGACGGAGAGATGAGATCCAAGGGAAAATTTGATCTGAATACCACTGACGACGAAATAAGATCTGTAAAAATTTGATCTGCCACACCACTAATGGAGAGGCAAGATCTAAAAAATGCAGGATTTGCTACATCACCGACGAAGAGACGAGATCCGAAAGAAAATTTTGATCTGTTGCCATCAACGGAGAAACGAAATCTTCAAAATGTTTTATCTGAAATGATACACCCAAATGAAAATTTGATCTGCAACACCACTGACAGAGAAACAAAATTTTCAAAAATTTGATCTGCAACACCACTGACAGAGAAACAAAATTTTCAAAAATTTGATCTGCCACACCACTGATGGAGATGCAAAATCTTCAAAAATTTGATCTGCCACACCACTGACAGAGATGCAGAATCTAGATTAAACTGGCCCCCACCATTGATCGGGTAAAGTTGATTCTACTACTTCATGGCAGAGAGTCATAACCTGAAAGTAAAATGAAACATTAGATAGTAATCTATTCGGAAAATTTTACCCATGTTATCTGGATGTTTAACTTTTCAGCGCATTCGACTTCATTTAGGGCTAAAGGTTGACCATCACGTCGTTGCCCCCATGGTCGAGGTTCTTTGGTCTTTTTCTTAGACTTGTTTGTACGTTCAAGCCATAAATAATTGCATCATGAATGCCCTTAATTGTATGTCTAATGGATATGTTTAGCCTAAATGCATGATGACTTAAATGCATGTAGTCAATGCAGATGGTCTCAATGAACATGTGAATGAAAGTTTTTGTTTTGCCCCTCAAAGGGATGCCCCTGAGTCTGTGATAGTCAGATCTTTACTTCTGATTAAATAGTGCTCGATGCCTTGTATGTAAGGATTCCCCCGGTCTTTCTTGGACTTGATTGTCTTTTTGGGAGTTACACCATCAGAGGTATGTCCCTTCAATAAATGCTTTGTAGCAAATCTGAACTTTATTGCTTAAAAATTATGACGCCCCATGTTGTGGTCATATTAAATTAGGTGTAAGTCATATATAGCTTCTGATTTGTATGGGTACAATCAAATTAAGATGAACAAAATATATTTTTCATTAGAACTTGTAGTTTTTGGCCCTTACAAAAGGTTTCCATTGCCATTGGGCTTAGGCAAATGAGATACACAAAAGAAACATCACTTTGAAAGAGATGAAAACTACAATGGGGCCTACTGTGGTCATAATAGTGTAATATTATGGCTCATTAAGCATGGGCTACTTTCATGCATGTCATTCTCAAAAAGACACCGTTGACATACTCATGCACTTTCATGCTTTGGTAGGGGATCTTTGTTTGTGGCTGTCCCAATTGAGTCATCAAAAGGTTCCCATTGCCGTTGGGCTTAGGCAAATGAGATACACAAAAGAAACATCACTTTGAAAGAGATGAAAACTACAAAGGGGCCTACTGTGGTCATAATAGTGTAATATTAAGGCTCTTTAAGCATGGCCTACTTTCATACATGTCATTATCAAAAAGATACCATTGACATACTCATGCACTTTCATGCTTCGGTAGGGGATCTTTGTTTATGGCTGGCCCAGTTGAGTCATCAAAACTTACCACCCCAAGCTTAATAAATTTTTCCACAAGCCTTTTGAAGCTTATGTAGTTCTCGATTGAGTGGCTTACTTACCCCGCGTGATAGTCACATGTCACGTTGGCGTTCTATCATCTTGCGAAAGGATGTTGTACTGGAGCTTGGTAGAAAAGTGTCATCATATGGTTGTCGTACAACTGTTTGTACAATTCTCCATAGGAAACTGGTAGCGAGGTGAACTTCATCTTCTCGGTATTCTTTCTTTGTCCAGAATCTTGGCTTGAGGAACTTTGATAACTTGTATCTTTGGGTTGTATCACTGTTACTGGCTTCGAAAAACCAACATTATATACTCCTGAAGAATTCACTTCATTATCTCTCTTCCCATGCGATGGCTTTTTATGGGACGAACTTTCACCGACGTCGATCTTACCATTCTTAATAGCATTCTCAATGAGCTCACCAGATAGTACTAGGTCCGCAAAATTGGTAGTTGCATTTCCTATAAGGCGACCTATAATTGGGCCTTCTAGTGTTTGGATAAATATGATCATTGTCTCATTCTCACCAAGCGGGGGTTGAACTTGTGCCGCTACGTCTCTCTAACGTTGTGCGTATTCCCTAAAGCTTTTATTGGACTTTTTCCTCATGTGTTGTAAGTCTAACAGTCTGGCATCATATCACTGACATGCCGATATTGCTCTAGGAAAGTCTTGGCCAAGTCTTTCCATGATTTTATCTGATGACGACTCAATTGATTATACCATCTGGCAGTAAATCCAGTTAAACTGTCTTGAAAACATTGGATCAATAACTTATCATCTCTACCATATCCCGTCATCTTTTGGCAAAACATGGTAAGATGAGCATGAGAACAACTCGTCCCATCATATTTCTCGAATTTTGGGGCCTTGAACTTAGAGGGTAGCACCAAGTCTGGGACAAGGCTAAGTTTATTAGCATCAAATCCACTGAAGGTGTCCACTACCTCCATGGCTTCCATCTTCTCCTCAAGCCGATTGCAATGATCCTCAATCTCTTTAGAAGTCTCCATTTTTGATTTTTTGATTTCGACCAATTGATCCATTTATGAGATAAAATTTTTAGCTAGATTTCCCCCGGGCTTAACTTTCGATGTAGTGGGTATATTCATAGGGGAGGAGGCGCCAGCCTGATGAAGTAGCGACTTCTATCGGGAAAGTATTATCTAAGGGTTAGGTTGAACCTTAGCATGAATAGGAGTAAACCCTGGAGGATACGCAGGGCCTTCGCTCTCATCAGTGGGATTTTCTGTAGGATTTGCAACAAAAGCCTCTCTTTTCTCGGGGAGTTTATGTCCTAGCATTTGTGCCATCTGGTCTAACATGTCTTGTTGATATTTCTTGATTTGTTCCCGCATATCTTGTTGGGCTTTAGCTAACTAGTCCTCCATCTTTTTAGCTAAATCTGCTTGAATATCTTTTTGAGTTTGCTCAATCTGGTCCAATCTATCTTCATTCATCTTGGTTTTATGTCGAGTTCCGTAGGGGTGCTGAATCGGCTGCCTTTTTGTTCTATCCAATATCACTGTCACGGGACATCCCAAAAATTAGACTTAAATTTTCATAAAAATGAATTCATGTAAATGCCAGGTACATGTCCTAAATGCAAATGTAATGTTGAAAACGAAAAATTAAACATGCTTCTAAAGATGTTATGTACATAAAATGGATGTGATATAAATATGAAATTCGAAAAAAATGCAAAATGGGTTAGTGTCGATGAAAATGATTAATTACATAAATAAATAGAACAATAAATATGTCAGACATTTGAACGATAAAAAAACTGTACACAGATAACAGACAAAAGCACCAAAGCCTAACAGGGTGACCGCTAAACGGGCAGAGTTTCACATGGCTTAAAAAGATTGGCTCCTACGGCTCACTAGAGTGACGGTACTCGAACTTTCGCTAGGACATCGATTCGGGCGAATACGATCCTCATACCATACGGGGGTGAAGACCCCACGAAATATAAAAGCCGAATTTCGAAAATGAATTACAACACTATACAGAGGTGGAGACCCCACGAAGCGAAATAATCACTCCCACTTAACAAGGTGAGGAGCCAGTGTTGAAATCTCATGCATGAATGCCGAAGGATTAAAAATTAAATTAAATCGAAATTTCGTTTTCTTGCAAGACAACACAAATTCAACATTGGCCCGACTCTCTAAAAAATGTCCCCAGCAGAGTCGCCATCTATAATAAGGGTTTTTTGTGAAAATAGGGGAGGTGGGAGATGGAGTCGCCACCGACCACTTTGGTAAGCCAGGCACCGTAAAAATCAACCAGAGATTCTATAACGTTTGGGTTCGGGAGTCAATTACGCGTGGGGAAGGATTAGCACCCCCACAACGCCCAAAATTGGTATCGCGTTAATTTGGTGTTGTTTTTGCAAGAAAATCAAAATTCTAATTTTAATTTAAAATGTAATAAAAAATGATCTAAGGAGAATATTTCCTTATTTACGAAAACCGAGAAAGATGACACCTGAATGAGTCAGGATACCACTTCCTAGTCGGTTCCTGAAATAAATTGAAAAACATCTCTTAATATTACCGAATTTGTTATTTTAAAAATATATATATAAGATATTAAAAAGTATATATAATAATAACATGATATAATGTACATACATAAAATAATACACACATATTATATATAAAAACAATAACGTACATGTACTTAATATATATTTCATAATATACTAAATATAAAATATAATATAATATACATATTAATATATATATTTTTAATATAAAGTACACTATATATATAATAATACTACAAATTATGATATGTAATAAAAAAACTGTATGGAATAATAATAATAACAATAATAATAATAATAATAATAATGGTAATAATGCCAGTAGTAATAAAAATAATATATATATAATAATAATAATAATAATAACTTAAAAAGGGATAAAAATAGTGACTAAATTAAAAGGAAAAGAAACTAAAGAGAAGAAAAGTGAAGGATACAAAATAGGAGGATCAGGCGTGTAATTTCCCCATTCGCTCAGAAACACGCGGATCTTGGCTTGGGTCGGGTTGAGGCGCGGGTCACCCACTGCTCAAAACGGCGTCATTTCGATATTCCCTTAAATACCCTTTTTGCCCAAAAAATTCATTTTTCAACTGATAATTAAAAAAAATTATCAGAATTCACTCAACTCTCTCCCTCTGCCTCTGCCGGTCTCGAGCTCTGCCTGGTCGCCCGTCGCGAGCCGCTGCCGCCCGCCGTTGATCGGCGATGAAAAATCGTTGTGCACGGCGGCCGGAGTGCATGCAAAAATAGTCAAAAGACTTGGTTTTTCACCCTCGACATGGATCTAAGGTTAGATTCTCCTAAACTTCTTTTATTTTCTCATATATAACAAAAAACTGAAAGGTTTTTACTATTTTCTTACCCTTTTTTGATTTGTTTTTTTTGTTCGATATTTATTTGTTTTTTTTATTTTGTGGTTCAAATGGAATGAAAAAAACAAAGAATTTTTTTGGTGTCTTTCTTTTTATTTTTGAACTAAAATCCCGTTTTACATCGATTTTTGGGGTATTTATAACCTGATTTTTACAATAAAATAGGTAAAAATCTCCAATTTTGCTTGCCTTTTTAGATATGAAATGACGACTTTATTATCTTTGCAGGTGGCGAGGCGGTGGCCGGCCATGTGGCCAATAGTGGCGCGCGTGCAAGCCACGCACAAAAGTGGTTGGCTTGAGGGGTGGCGGTGGTTGAGGATAAAAAGGGGTTAGAATTTTTTTAGGGTAATTAGGGTTAAGTTTTGTTTGGTAATGGGTTTGGGTTTGTAATGGGTTATGGATTGTATTTTTTTTTGTTTTTGGGTTTGAGTTTGTAATGGGTTGGGTCATAATATATTTGGACATGGGTTTGGTTTAAAAATGGGTCTGATGGGTATATATTGTAATGGTTAATTGGGTTGTAAATGGGTCATAATAATAAAATGATTTTTTTTGGTTTAATTTGGCTATTGGGCTTAAAGGCCCGGACAAAATGGTTTATGACAAAACGCAATTAAAGAACAGTTTTTCGCGGTGTTTTCAAACACAAACGCCACTAAAGAACAGTTTTCGCGGAGGACAGGTTTTTTGCTGCGTTTGGTTTCACAAACGCCACTAGAGAATAGTTTTTCGCGGCGTTTGCAAACACAAACGCCGCTATAAATCTTGACTTGTTTCGGCGTGGCAAAACGCCGCGAACTGTTGCGGCGCTGGTTTTAGCAGCACTTCTTGCGGCATTTTTCTAAGCGCCGGAAATATTTTTAGCGACACTAAAAAACACTGCTATAGAGCTAAAAAAACGCCACGAAAAACTATTAAAATTTATAATTATATTTTGATCCTTAAAATACTGACTTTCACCCTTGTAGAAGCATGTTAACGAAAGACAATTATCTTTTTGGTGTTGGATAAACTTCGATTCTATTAATTCAAAAAAAATGAATAATGGAATTTAAAGAGTAGTCTCACTAGGACAAAAAATTTCTACCTTTTTCGGTGTTCAACACTAAAAAATTAAATTTTAAACCCTAACCTTAAATTCTAAGCACTAAATCATAAACCCTAAACTTTAAAAATACACTTTACCCTAAGTTCTTAAACTCTAAACCTAAACTCTATCTTTAAACTTTAATCCTAAACTTATTTTTTTAGTATGTGGCATAAATAGGGGCACCGAAAAAGGGTAGAAGATTTTTATTTAGTCTCACTAGTAAAGGATAAATTGTTTCTTTAAATGATTTGTGTTTATCTTTCTTATTTGTAAAGTGTGTATGAATTGTGTTTAAAATTTAATAACATCACAAATATCAAGAACCGGTTCGTATGGTAGAATGAGGTGTTAGGTCTTTTAACCTCATATCAAGTCTCTGTAAAATCTAATCAAAATACTAGTGATAAAAAAAAAGACAAATATAACTATGAAATGAAATTAAGAATGTAAAAAAATACTACAGCATTACAATTCTTTTACAGTTACCTTTCTTTCACCTAATCTTTCTGTACATTGTGTCTAATATTCCATGTTATAGAGTTTCTCCTATCATTATGCTTGTAGTCTCTTCACCAAAGCTTTTTTGTATTTTGGAAGTATATCAAAACTATTATACTCTACTAACAGTATTTTATAAAATATTTTTTAACTTAAAATCAGAGAGCTTTATTAATAAACAAAAGAAAAAGAAAAACATAAATTTTCAAAGGTTTAATAACATTAAAAAATAATAAGAAGTAAAACGACAAATTTAAAAAGAAAACTAAATGGTTGCTCTAGTCAGATTAGACACTTTCTCTTTGTACCACTAAATCTCTGAAGTCTATTGTAGGAAGAGTCCCTGGGGAGTTGTCAAAGCATGAACTAGATGAAATTTCTACTAGAAAACTGTAAATTCCTTTCGTGTCGGTTCTAAAAGTGTCCATCCGCTCCACTTTTGATAACATCAGTAAACAACCACAAAAGGAGATGAAACTATCCATGACCACCGACAAACATAAATTAGAAATAAACATCGTGAGGAATACTATAGGAGCATCAAACGGCTGCAAAGGTATCCAGAAAACGTGTCATAAAGGTAGAGAAAATGTATGTCATGAAGACAAAAAAAAAAAACAAGCGCAACAAGAAGTGTAAAAAGAAGATAATCAAAACACAAAATTTTATTGAAAAATAAAAAATAAAAAACTTAAAAAATAAAAAAAAATTATGAACAAGATAAAACGTCAACGATCGATGACCAACACTAAACTGGTAACGCTGCCGACGGCGGAAACAAAATAAAAAAAAAAAAGATAAGAATCTGAGTTGGGAGAAAACCTAGCAGCTAGGGTTTTCTCAACTTTTTAAGTGATATTCCATCGTAAATATTTTTATTTTTTCTAACACGTTATATTTTCAAGAAAAAAATATATTCTATACGATCACGGCCTTGCATTTAAAATGGCAGTAGGTATAAAGTCCTTCGGCCGCCTTCAATTCTAAGCATCTACATAACTTGAGAATACACACCTTGCGGACCGACATTATTGAAATCTCATTAATTTGCCATGTTCCATAGTTGGAGTTGTTGACCAAAGATTCTGTTAAATGAAGTAGGCAAAACTTAGTTGAACTAACATAACCCTTTTGTCACATTCCCCCTTCATAAAACCAAACCCCCACTCTTCTCCCCCACAAACCAACTTCCTCATCATTAACAGCTCAACACTTCAATCAACCATGAAGGGATCGGCAGTAGTTGCAATGCTTTTCATAGCTGCAGCAGCAGCAGCAGCAGCATGTTTATGGACAGAAGGATCAATGGCGCAATCGAGTTCGGGTTGCACCAATGTGCTGATTAGCATGTGTTAAGTACGGTACGGGGTTATATGGTAATTGTACCGGGGTTATACTTATATATACATTAAATTGTAATCTAATTGTATTATCAAGTTAATAAGAAAAGAACAGCCGCTCATTGCTCCCCGAGGACGTAAGCATATTGCTGAACCTCGTTAAAATCTTGTGTTTTTGCTTGTTTTATTTCCTGTTCGTCTGTCTGATTTCTCAACAGCATGTCTCCCTGCCTGGATTATATAGAAGGAAACTCATCGGGACCGTCATCTTTGTGCTGCTCGCAGCTCGGTAACGTTGTGAGGTGGAACCCTCGGTGCCTCTGACAGGTCCTTAACGGAGGTGCTTCGTCGCTCGGTGTCAGTGTTAACCAGACTCAGGCAATGGCTCTTCCGATTGCTTGTAATGTTAAGACTCCCCCTGCTAGCCAGTGCAATGTTGCTTCTTCGCCTTCTGACTCTCCATCAGGGACATCAAATTCTCCTTCATCTGGTGGTGGTTCGAAGAGTAATGTTCCGACAACAGACGATACCACATCGACCGGGAACTCCACGAAGCTGCCATTTTCACTGCTCTGCCTCTTCTTCTTGCTCTTCATCGCCTTGGCGTAGGCTTCAATCCTTATGTCTCCATCTAAGTAAATTTGTCACATTTTGCCATTGGTGGACTATACACAAGGAGTGCAGCTTCTCTTTTCATTTTTTTTTATTTTGTATTTTCAATAATGTTATTAATTATTAGGAGGAAATGAATAATTTCTTGGAGATTTGTATCGGGTTTTTTGGGTTTGTTTTTTCTTTCAGATTTTTTGAATAAAGATATCTTTCATTTTCATAAACAGAGTAGCATTGTAACATATATCATTATTTTTCTTGATACGTTCAACATATATCATTATTATCTATTTGTCGCTTGAAATTGAGATCATAATGTCAATTTACCAGTGATTAAGAAAATTAATTAGGAGATTATATCATATCATAAATTATTTAGGCGATAACTACAATATAAACACAAATCGTCTCCAAAACCAGATGAGTTTTCGTGAAGTGGTCCTCATGTGTAAAATCGAAACCTAGTTTCGTGCTCAAATTTGTTGAAATGGAAGATTTATGGTTTATGTTGAAACGAACAAAAATCATTTGCTTTTTTTTATTTTTATGTCTAACACTAAAAATTCAAATTTTAAGCTCTAACCCTAAATTATAAACCATAAACCTAATTTTTAGTGTGGTGAATAAATAGGGACACCAAAATGACAGAAGATTTCTATTTGAAATGAAAAAATTCTGTCCCTATTATGCTCTCATACAAAAAAAATTAAATTCTAAGCTCTAACCTAAATTCTAAAGGCATAATGCCAAAAAAATGCTCCTACCGTTTGAATGAATAGTCACTTTGGCCCATATTCTTTTTTTTGAAGCAATTTAACCCTCAACGTTTCATTTTAGGTCAAAATGGCCCCATCTGCAGATGAAAACTGTTAGTCAATTGACGATAAACAACTTGAAATGGCTTGAAAGAATGACACGTCAGAAAAAAAATATTTTATATAATATTTTAAAATTATTTTTTGACTCATGTGTCATTCTATAAAATCAACATATTTGTCTCTATGATAATGCTATCGCGACGTGCACTGCCTTGTTGGTTTTTCAAGTCATTTATCATCAGTTGACTAACAGTTTTCATCCGTAGAGAGGCCATTTTGACCCAAAATGAAACGTCAAGGGTTAAATTGCTTCAAAAAAGAATAGGGGCTAAAATGACTATTTAGTAAAACGTTGGGGGCATTTTTTGACATTATGCCAATTCTAAATCATAAACCCTAAACAATACACCCCACCCCTAATTCCCTAAACTTAATCCTAAATTTTAATCTTAAACTTTAATCTTTATCCCTAAATTTAATTATTTTTAGTATAAGAACATAAATAGGGGCACGAAAAAAAGTAGAAGATTTTCATTCGTATTGAGAATGCAGTCGAGAGAATTGCAAGATAAAAGTATTAGAATATAGGAATATTACAAAATTAATAAAATAGAAACTAAAATATAATATGATTAAGTACAAGAATATTATAAATTATTGAAATAATAACTAAAAATAAAAACTTAACAAATAAATTTCAATAATTTATACTCTTTTCACAAGTATACACAATGTTTTCCATGAGTTGCACATTCAAAGTAAATAAATCTAAGACTTGAACCCATAAAAGTTTCAATGAAGCCAGCACACCCTAGTATTTCTTTTTAAAATTATTTTTTGACTCATGTGTCATTTGATAAAGTCAACATATTTGTCTCTATGATATTGCAACCGCGACGTGCACTACCTTGTTGGTTTTTCACGTCATTTCAAGTCATTTATCATCAGTTGGCTAACAGTTTTCATCCGTAGAGAGACCATTTTGACCTAAAATGAAACGTTAAAGGTTAAATTGTTTCAAAAAAATAATAGAAGCTAAAATGACTATTCAGTAAAACGTTGTGGACATTTTTTGACATTATGCCAATTCTAGATCATAAACTCTAAACAATACACCCCACCCCTAATTTCCTAAACTTAATCTTAAATTCTAATCTTAAACTTTAACCTTTATCCCTAAACTTAATTATTTTTAGTATAAGAACATAAATAGGGGCAAGAAAAAAGGTAAAATATTTTTATTCATGCTAAGAATGCAGTTAAGAGAATTGCAAGATAAAAGTATTAGAATATAGGAATATACAAAATTAATAAAACAGAAACTAAAATATAATATGATTAAATATAAGAATATTATAGAATTATTAAAATAAAAACTAAAAATAAAAACTTAATAAATAAATTTCAATAATTTATACTCTTTTCACAAGTATACACAATGTTTTCCATGAGTTGCACATTCAAAGTTTCAATGAAGCCAACACACACTAGTGTTTCTTTTTCAAAAATTAAAAACAACTTAAAAAAAATAAGAATGCAATATATCAAACAAACTACACGAACACAAGCAAAATACTATTTACAATGATTCACTAGCAACAATAATTACGAAACAAAAAACTAAAATTCAAATCAACATTCAAGAACATCTAATATTAGGATGAGTATAGAACGGACGACACACTGTTAAACATCACTAACACAATACACCGCTGAATATCATTAATTTTTAATGACTTTTTAATGATTTTAAAAATATTAAAGGCTCGACATGCAATTAATCATATTTCAAAATAAAATTAGAGATTATTGCATGAATCATTTTCACCACCTCATCCATAGTCCTACCCAATTAAATAAAATCACATTATTTTTTATTTTTCACATAATATTTTCTTATAAATTAAAAATTACAAATCATCATCATTTTTCTCATACCGCATATATTAATTATAATATGTTAATGAATAAAATTTTTAAAATAAAAAAACCCAAAAACTTAACCACACGAATCGAAAGAGACAAAAATAAAATAATTAATTTTAATATGTTAAAAACACTAAAATTAATATATTTGTTTGAACTGTGAACAAATTAATAAAAAAAACCCCTAGGTCTCCATACTTTCTAGTGGACGTTTCAATAAAGTATGAACGTTTAGTGGAAGGATTCCAAATGGCCATGTCTTCGACTATATTACGGATGCAAAGTAAACCATTGCAGGAACCCAAAATCTCGACTCCATCGTAAATCATCAAAGGGTGTTCGAGCTTGGCGAAAGGGTCGAGGGAAAATTTTAAGGATTTCTAATTAATTTTTTTGCAATTCAAACGAATATGTTAATCTCGGGATTTTTAATAGATTGAATTAATTATTTTATTTTTATTTCTTTTAATTCGTGGGTTAAGCTTTTGGATTGTTGTTTTTTATTATTATTTTAAATATTTTATTCATTAATATATTAAAATTAATATATGAGGTATGAGGTAGGAGATGATGATTTGTAAATTTTAATTTATTAGAAAATAAGCTTAAAGGTTCAATAAGCCTATAAACTTTTGTAAAAAAATCAATTAAGCTCTTAAATTTTTTTGCACTCAATTAAGACCTCAAACTCAAGAAAAAAATTAATTTAACTCTTTGATCAACGTTGATCGTTAACTTTAACGGTTTTATTTTTTAAAAAAATTATGACACATGTCGCAACATGACAGTGCCACTTGTTGTTTTTAATTTTTTTTAAATTTTTAAAAAATATATAAAAAAGAAAAAAATTCTAAAAATAAATAAATTCTGGAAAATTCTAAAAATTATTTTAAAATATAAAAATATAATAATATTATTATTATACAATTATAAAAAATAACTTTCAAAATAACTTGTATTGTTTTATATTTTTTTAAAAATATTTTTTTAATATTTTTAAAATATAGTTTTAAATATATTTTAAAAATCAAAATAATTTTTATTGTTTTATATTTTTTCAAATTATTTTTATACTTGTATAATAATATTTTTTATTTTATAATATTTTAATATTTTGAGCAATTATTATTTTTAAATAAATTTCAAAATTAAAAAATAACTTCATATTTTTAAAATATTTTTTTAAATTTTTCAGAATTTTTGAAAAAAATAAAAATTTATTCTGTTTTTAGATATTATTTTAGAAAATAAATTTTAAAAATTCTTATAAATGATAAGTGACATTATCCTATTGCGACACGTGTCAAGAGAAATTTTTTAAAAAATGTTAAAGTTAATGGTCAACGTTGGTCAAAGGGTTAAATTGATTTTTTTTGAGTTTGGGGGCTTAATTGGGTGCAAAAAAATTTAGGGGCTTAATTAATTTTTTGCAAAAATTTAAGGGCTTATTGAACTCTTAAGCCTAATAAAATATTATGGTTTATGGTTTAAGATTTAGGGTTAAAATCCCAGATGTACTAGTACTAGCAAATGTCTGCAGTTGCATGTTGAGCTTTGAGATTTTTAATAATCATTTAAAAATTATTAAAAATTATTAAAAATTAGGGTAAACTACATGAATAGTCCCCAACTATGACCCAATTCTTTGTTGAATCCTTTGCCTATCAGAAGTTACAAAAATGATCTTCTGACTTAAAAAAATAACAAATTAGTCCAATGTCATTAAAAATTTAACTGTCGATGATGTGGCGGTTAAAAAAATTGGCATAATAACACATTTAACCCTCAAATTTTACATATTACGTTAATTTAATCCAAATTTTAAAAAATTAACCCTTATATTTTAAATTACACCAATTTAGTCTCATTTTAACTCATAAATCCTTAAAAAACACCACCATCAACCCATTCACATTACCGCCCAGCTAATCGTTCCTGAACATCTATGTAGTCACCTCTCTCAAATCCTGAATCTTGAATGAACCCCATTTGAATGCATTGAATTAACCACAACCAAAAATCCACTGCTACAAATATGAAAGCTGCTCATGAGGTTATGTTTCTCTTCTTTTCAGCTCGTCTTCAATTTCAAAGAAGCTACAAGCATGGCACACGTAAATTAAAAAAAAAAAACCTTGCTTCAAATGCTAAATCCCTTTGCTTTTGTCCCTTTATTTTGTGGATTTAAAGTTGGGTTTCTTGATTTGAAGATAAATGGATTTTGAAAAATGGTTCCATTGGCGAATGATGAAGATGATGATTTTGTTCAACAAGAGCCATTTTCTTTGAAGAATTTCATTGTTGATGAACGTTATAAATGGAAGAAATCAACGCTCAAAATTCGTCTTCACATCAAGAAAAGAAACCCACCATGATTTAGTGCTTAAAAATAATGTAGCAAACCCGCTGCAAATCATTCTTAAAAACTCAAATAAAAAGAAAAGAAAAACTCAAGTATGAAATTGGTTGTTTGGTATTTCCCAAATTTGCATTGCAAAATGCCTCAATGTTACCGATCCCCTCCCAGTAGCTATCATACAAGTAAGGGGGATTAATAATTGCACTGCAAGTGTATGACGGTGTGAGGATAAGATCTGGATGGGACGACGTGGGTAAGCCAGAGAAAGGCTTGAAGAGGGCGAGTTAAGAGAAAGTGAGGCATTGCAGGACGATGTGTTAAGGGGATAATGAGAGGGTCAGCGACCGCAGTGAAAAATTCGACTATAGAGGGTTGAGAAGGAAGTTGCAAAGCCAAGGAAGGCGGAGGAGGAGGCAGCTATGAGGAGAGAAGAAATAGAAAAGAAGATGACTGAATTGATAGAATACTAAAATTATATCGATTATTTTTTAGAATTAGGGTCAAATTGAAGTTAGTGTAGAACTTGAGGGCTAATTATGTTATTATAACAATTTTTGTTAACTAACACGTTATCAACCGTTAAATTTTTAACGGTATTGTACCAATTTGTTATTTTTTTAAGCTGATGGATCATTTTATAACTTTTGATAGTCAAGGGACTCAACAAAGAATTGGGTCATAATCGGGAGACCATTCATGTAGTTTACCTTAAAAATTAATGGTGTTCAACGGTATATTGTGTTAGTGATGTTTACCGGTGTGCGTAGCTCGTTCTATTATTTTCCCTAATATTATAATGACGATTTGTCCTAATTTAATCAAAGATTTGATCAATCTCAACAAATTAATACTTATTGAAATGTTAGGAGTTTTGTGTAAAATTAATATTCTAAAATCATTGAAATATAAAAAAAGTTAATATTTCATAAAAATCTAATCTATCACAAATAAAACCACTGTAATACCCCAAAATTTGCTTGTTAGTTGATTTATATTTGCTTTATATGTGCTTGGTGATTAGTTTGCAAAGTTCTTAAAATTGATAGTTTTAGTTTGGTGACTAAAACGTAAGATTTCAAAGTTTGGTGACAAAAGTGAGGTTGGGAAAATTATAAGGACCAAAATGGTAATTTTCCCAATAATAAATTTTATGGTAAAAAAAAGAATCGGATTTTTGGTACGAGAATTGTGTAAAAAGCTAGTAAATGTATAAGTTTTGGTAAATTTTTCGGGTAAGTATTCGAACTCGGAAAATTATGAAATTTTAATTGGAGCCTTAGTTAGACTCAAGGAACCTTGTGCTGAAATTTGAGAATTTTCTGAGACTGTTTAGATTCGATCATATTCGATACCTTATTAATTATCGGTATTTCGAATCGAGTCTAAATTTTAAAAATAGGCCCCATTGGAGTTGAAAAATTTATAAAATATTCATTTTGAATATTTTATTATGTTCTGGTTGGTTTCTTGAGGTTGGTTGGATTTCAAGTGAATTAGTTGGATTTCAAGTGAATTAGTTGGATTTCAATTAGTTAGTTGGAAACTAACTAAATTGCTAACTAGTATTTAAAGTCTAGTTAGATGTTGATAAGGGAATTTAATATTCCATTTTTTTTATTTCAAGACAAGTGGCATAGTATGATTTAATATTGTATTTAATGGGTAATAATATGCCAAATGACATAATTGTGTAAAAAGGAAAGAAAAGAAAAAGGAGATTGAAAAATTTTCAATTCTTATCAATTGAAAGCTGCCGAAATTTCAAGTTAAAAGGGGGTAAGGATTTCAATTCAATTTTGGTGCTTATGTGGTTGATTTTTGGCTTGAGCTATTAGATAGAAAATTTTTCCTCTTGAAATTCTCTATCTATTGATATAATTTTTGCTTAGTTTCCATGTGTTTTTGTTGAGTTTGGAGGATTGGTTAGATGAAGAATTATGGGGAAACTATGGCAAAATTTTGGTTTGAGGTTGGAAATGATGAAATGGAAGTGATTCAAGTATATTTGTGTTGTTAGATTAAAGAAAAAAAGTCTTGATTTTTAAAGAGGAAATTTTAGGGTTTTTGATAAAAATTGAATTGGAAGGTGTTGTAGAAGAAAGAATTGTTTAAAATGATGATATAAATGGTTTGGAGTGAAATCCCTAATTAATTTGGCATTAGGGACCAATTTGAAAATTTTGAAAAGTTTGGGGACTAAATTATAAAGTTTGTTTTTGGAGTGTAGTGGCTTGAAAAAAATCAAGTTAAGTGGTTTGGAGGCTTAATTTGAAATTTTTGGTGACTTTGGGACTTGATTGTAATTTTTGGAAATATTAGTGACCAAGTTGGAAATTTCTAAAGCTTAGGTCCTTGAGTGTATTTGATGAAAAATGCAAGGATTTAGTTTGAAATTGATGTTAGAAGCTTGAAAATGTCCTTAGGGACTAAAATGCAAAGTTTGGAAATTTTTATAAAAAGTGTGAAAAAAAATTGGTTCGAATATGGAAATTTTTATCGGATCAATTTTATTGATTTTAGATAATTATTGGTTATTTCCATTATTATTGGTGAATTGGGAATATTCTAACATATACTTTGAAATGGTATATGTTATGATTTTTGTAGATAATCACCAAATCGGGGACATAATAATCGAAAGGGGAAAGAAAAAGTCTTTGGACTGAAATCGAGTAGTGAGGCATTTTGATACAAGGCAAAGGTGAGTGCATGCATGTTTTTATAATATGTGATAGGAAGACTTGCGATAAGTCGACCTAAAAAGGTAATTATTTTTTTTAAAGTATGAAATTATTTTAAACGATATTTGTCTCGTATTTTTAAAGAATGGCAGTATATTGTAAAATGAAAATGGGCCTATTGGAGTATGAACTATTCCTTTACGATTGAGTTACATGATTTAAATTATAATGCCATGCTAGCCATTATGTTATTGCAGGAAATATTTTTATATTTGCTCTTGGTCATGAGTAGATAGTATTGTGGTATACCATTAGAGTCACATGATTTCGACATGTCGCTTGTTTTCGATACCTTCGGACATGATTTAAATTATAATGCCATGCTAGCCATTATGTTATTGCAGAAAATATTTTTATATTTGCCCTTGGTCATGAGTAGACAGTATTGTGGTATACCATTAGAGTCACATGATTTCGACATGTCGCTTGTTTTCGATACCTTTGGGTGTCGCTCGTTTTCGATACCTTCGGGTGTCGCTCGTTTCGATACTTTATTGTGTCGCTTGTTCGATACTCTAATGTGTCGCTCGTTTCATCACTTCGGTGGCGCTTGTTTTCGTCATTTAATTATGGCGCTCGCAAAGAATAGTACTTTTAGTACACGACTCGTATATTAGTCACTCAATATTACCTTGGGCTATACGATTTTTAATTGATGAATTAAATTATGTTTCAACATAATATGATATGTTTTTTTCTGCATATTATGAAAAGTATTATGAAATTTAATAGGTTTTACAAATATCATAAATTGTTTATGGTTTATTTCATGTTACTTACCTTATGCCTCACTGAGTATATTCTTAGCGTGTATTTCGGTGATACATGTAGGGTTGCGGAATAGCTAGTGGGATAGCTTTTGCATCGATCGATCGGGTATTAGGGCCTACAACGCAGACATGTTATTTTCTTGTATCTATGGCATCCTATTTTGTTGTATTTAGTGGCATGTAATTAAGTAACCTGTCAGTGTTGTAAAATTTTAAATCCGGCTTGCCTTGTAATAGTTCGAAATTAAAACACGATTTATATAATTATAATACTTTATGCTTATCTTTTAAATTGACAATATTAGTATTATGAGTTAAAACAATAAATAAATAAATTTGTTAGCCTAAATTTAGCATGGTAAGTATATTGTATATTTTATGTGACATTCTCGATTCATATTCGTGTACGGATACGGGTCGGGGTGTTACAACCACAATCTTAAATATATAAAGATTAATCAATGAAGCTCGAAAAGAATAATAGTAATAAAGATCTCTTATCAAATTAGGAAGAAGAAAATTTTTAAGATTGAAAAATATTGTGGTTTTGAAAGATTTAATTGGTGGAGAGATATTAATTTATTATGGAAGAAATCTGAGCACTTATATAAATTATTTTTTATGGAATTAATTAATCTCACAATCTTTTATGTGACTGTCTATATCTGATATAGCAAAAAACATCATTCCAAGAGAACCCACACCAAACCCAGAGGCAGACGCTCTCATGAGCATGTCGGGGCCATAGCTCCCCTTAAAATTTGGGATATTAATTTTTGGGTTTAAATTTGATACACAAAAATTTTACACAAGTTTGTCTATTTCTACTATAAATTAAAATTAAATCTAAACCCTAAAAAATTAAACCTCAAACCCTAAACCCTAAATGCTAAACACTAACCTTAAATTTTAAACCCTACAACCTAAACTCCTAAATTCTAAACCCTAAACTAAACCCTTAACCCCTAAAACTAAAAGATCTGTGTAAACTAAAGTTTACACCGACTGTGTATTAAATTTTTTCTCTTAATTTTTAATCTTTTAAAAAAATTAAAATTTTTAATTTAGTTTCTTTATAAATTTATAAAATGTTATTATATTATAAAATTTTTGAATATTTTTTAGATGAAAGTTACTTGTATTATATTTAAAAAAGCAAAATTCTGCTACAAAGTAACAACTTTACGATCTATACCAATCCCCAAACCACCTATACTATAATGTCCCAAAGATTTTTAAATATTTTTAATTAAGTTACCTCTTAAACTTTTAAAAATTTTCATCAAATTTTAAAGTCTTAAAATTTTATATTAAATATTTAAACTTTTAAAAATTCTAAATAACCCCCTCACAATCTGAGTTATCAAAATCCACCCCTAACCAAACCCCTCCTCTATATAAGAATTCTTCATCTTCTACGTGGTAAGACTATCCTATCTTATTGATATTTTCCAAATATGTCTACACTCTCCAAACAGTCCATGATCATCACATGCAGTT
Source organism: Hibiscus mutabilis (assembly GCA_019671005.1). NCBI lineage: Eukaryota > Viridiplantae > Streptophyta > Magnoliopsida > Malvales > Malvaceae > Hibiscus > Hibiscus mutabilis. The sequence continues at coordinate 13,065,796 of CM033717.1, read as the reverse complement.
CGTAACACATCGTGTGAACTGCTTTAATCCTTCGATGGTTATCAAGATTCACCAATTTTTTTTATAAAATCGATATGAATCGCAGTGATTCGGTGGGTTATGATTTACGAGTTTAAAAATTTTGGCTACTCGAACCGAATTTTATTTTATTTTTTGATTAAATAGAGAATTATTATATTCTCATATTGGGATTCAATCTCATATAAGATGGGGCAATATGAACATTCTTAGCCACTAGGTCAATTATTAGATCTCCCGAATTTTTTTTATTTAAATTATATTTAATTTTAATCATTTTATAATATAAAAAATAAGTATCTTATACTTAACATAGTGAAATACCTTTAAAATATTATAAATAAATTATTAATTATATTTTATTCAATTGAAAAATATTTGTTAGATAAATATTCATGAAAAAGACATTAAAACATGGGTAAAACTTTAATACACGGGTTACACAAGCTTGTGTATTTACTCTATAAATCAAAATTAAACCTAAACCCTAAAAAACTAAACCCCAAACCCTAAACCCTAAATTCTAAACACTAACTTTAAATTCTAAACCCTACAATCCAAACCCCTAAACTCTAAACCCTAAACTAAACCCCTAACCCCTAAAACTAAAAGGTCTGTGTAAACTGAAGTTTACACAGATTGTGTATTGAAGTTTTTCTCTTAAAACATTATCAAATAATGTTTAAAAGCTATAAAATAAAGTTATTTTATCAAAATAAAGCACAAAATCACAAAACACAAAATCAATATGATAAAATAAAAATTAATTCGAATCAAAAATTGATGGACTATGAGAATAATTTACCAAATCAAACCATATATATACCAAAAAAATATTATGTGTTTATAGTGTACAAATTTACCTAGTTAATGAGAAGATGATGTTAATTTATTAAAAGTAAAGTTAGGTATATTTAATTTTATTTTTTACTGAAATATCTAAATACATATACTATCATTAAATCAAATATATAGAAGATAAAATGGGTGTCATAATCAAATAAACCATTTCATTACGTTCCATTCTTTTGGCGGTAACCTAACATTATATGTTTTTCTTTTCTTTTCTTTTTTTATTTTCTTCATTTGTCAAAAAGATGAATTGACGTAATGCAATATTATACCTGCATACATACCCTTTTAATAAAAAAATTGTTTTAAAAATTTTAATTTTAATTTTATTAAATTGATTGTTTAATTAACTCGTGACAATAAATCCATTAGGTAATTTATATTAATAAAGTATTAATCTCCATCGAAAGTTGGAATATCATGAAAAAATTATTCTAAATTGTATGTGGCTAGCTAAGATAAAGAAACAACAATCCACTCAATTGAATAGAAGGGGCCTAGCTAGCTAATGCCAACTCCATTTGTCAACTTTGTTACCGATCATCATCTATTGTTATATTATATGAGAGAAACAATCAAAAGGGATTTGTCCAAATGCATCATGCCTCGGTCAATAAACATAATATATATATATTGTCTTCTCGGTTTTTTAGGTCTTTACCCTAATTAATCCCGACTGATCCGCGTCGCACATCTGATTTTGGTAAGCGAGTCTCTTAGCTGGAATTTTCTGCATACACAATACCTCGAACTTGAGATATACTTAAGCGATACTAAACTACTTATCACTCGACTAACCTCCGTTGCTAATAAACATATTATATTAATAATAACACAATGATATCGTTGATTGAATGAACACGTACACACAAATTAGGCACAAGTGATATTCAATAAATTGTAGTTACTGGATTATTTCTCCATAGGACCACTTCTTCCCTTGATTTACTAAAACTTAATGCTATATTAGCTGAGGGGAATGGATCATCTGCCAGTGAAGAAGATGACTCTATTGTAATTCTCCTTCCACTTGTGTGTCGCCAAGTGGCACCGGTGACAGCTGGAATCATGCCACCTAAGCCTGAATCGAAAGGGATGTGGCAGTGCCTGTCAAGATAAGAAATTCATGGTGCTGATAAGGTTAGTGATATATATTTGAAGAAAACTAGGTATTCCTGGTGACACGAAGCTTACTATGAGAGAGACATCATCGAGTTTTCGTAAATGAAAAATGTGGAACCGTAGAATATATATTATTTTGCAGTATGATGAAAATTTTGGAAACTGGAAAGTGTTGTATTAATATGAATGTCCATAAACTTGAAGAATACGTAACTTTGACTTAAGGTGAGATGAATTGCGGCTGCAGCTCGCTAATTAACCTTGATTAGCATAATACACCAAGCCTGAATCAGCTTGAGATTTTTTAAATTTAATTATTAATCTTCATACGTCTTTTGTTTTTCTTTTACACATATTGTTATACTTTCCTCAACTTTTATAATATGTCTCTGTCTTATGACATGTTTTTATCATTATTATAGCGAGTTTTTAGTGTTCGTACGTTAATTCTCACAATACTTGTTTCTGATTTGTGTTTGTTGGTGGTTACGTAGAGTTTGATCCCTTGTTGGGTTATTTGCCGATATAATCTGTAGCGGATTATCTTTTTTGAAAATACGTGTGAAAGGTGGTTGCGATTTTGAGGATTTGATCTAGTTCATGACCATTCCTATAATAGACTGTAGATATTTTTTTGTGCAAAGAAAAAGCGTCTAATTCGACTAGTGCAAAGTTTATCTTTTATTTTTAGACCTCAATTAGGTTATATTTTAGTTTTATTTTGTTTATTAATAAAATTGTCCAATTGATCGTTGATGTATTAAAATTAATTCTATTCAAGACCGAATATATTCGATGAAGTCCTCGAGCTATAATAAGTACAGAATTTTATAAAACACTACTTACTTTTAAAAGATATTTAGCAGCATTAAGGTTACTGCTCCTATTCCGATTTATATATCGATTTCACTAAAAAACTGTTAAATAAATAAATAAAACTAACGTAAATAACATATTAAATTTATAATTATGCGGCCTCTATAACGTATGAATTTATTAAAAGAAATAAAAAATAAATAAATAAGAAATTAGCTGTAGTAAGATGACCTTACCCATGAGTGAGTTGAGTAGTGTCACAAGTTGATGGAGTTTGCATTAATGCATGATACCTAACACATTATAATGTCACATAATAGCTGTGTTATTAGAATTTATTTTAAATAAACATAATAATAATGACACTTCCTCAAGGTAATAATCATGGTATTGGTCCGTCATCATTTTTTGTAAGATCATCTTTTAGTATAGTATTTGTAAATTGTTCGTAGACTATTTCTTTGCTAATTATTATACTCTCCAAAAATACCTGATTTATTAATTATTTAATTAATATTTGTTGTCAAGCTTTTGATATAGTAGCTAATAATGCCAAAGAGATGTTAATGCATGCTAGTAAATAAACAATATTAGTAATTGTTTGCTTTGGTTAATCATTTTATTTTATTAATGATTGTTATGGTGAAAAGGATAGTTGGACCCATGCATACATAACCATATGCTCATCATTCCTTGGATGACTTCCCCTATTAGTAGTAACCCACACATAATTGGGCCCACGGTTTGAGTCAGCCTCGTAAGATAGGGCCCAATCTAGGTCCCACTTTTCTCTTCAATTGATTGACTTGATCAATTTCTAAAACTAAAAATAACAACGGCTGTGCCTGAGTTTTCTTTAACAAAAAAACAAGACGTCAGTTTTCATTCAAGGAAGGAATGCATAATGAAATACAGCTTAAAAGATGAAAAGAAATTAGGTGATTATATTCATAAAAATTATACATAAAAATATGAAAATTCAAAGACGTGAAAAAGAAGAAATTAATTTTTTTATTATGCCCTTGATCATATATTGAAATATAACAATTAAATCTCTTTGACTATCTAACTAAAAGCTTAAGTCGTGATATATGAAAGGTGATAATTACAAACCAATCTTGCATATATATTCTTTCGCTAATAGTTCTAAAAACATCAACAAACTATAACAAAATGGAATTTAATCATATAAGATTATCGACTTTCTCTAATTAAGAACGTACGTCGTAATAATCTCTATATGAATGTCAAAACAGTACAAATGTAAAAGAAAATTATGCCATAAGACTAATGGACAAAAGCACATCAACATGTGCAGAAAGGAGAAATTTAAAACATATAGGTTCGTATTAGGAACAAAAGAATAAAGAAAATAAGAATTATTAGTGATCGACAAATAACACAAGATTAATGTTGCCATTGCCAACGTAAAAAAAAATAAGGAGAAGCAGCAATAACCACGGTAAATTTTAGTTTCTAAGGGAATGTGTTTGTAGGAAAGATTGATAGGGAATTATATTTATATTTAGAGTTAAATTTTCAACAATGAATTTATTTATTTTAATGAAAGGGGTTTGTTACTATGAGCCTCATTAAAAATCTCCCTAACCTAGACGGAGGAAAAGAGTACTCATAGTAACAAATTACAAAACCAATCGAAAAACAATATTAACGAAATTAAACTAAACAACCACAAAGGCATGAACCAAATTAGCCATGATCAATCGAAGCTACAACATCGCCACTAGCATGAACTACAATAGCATCGTCATGGAGCATCCTCACAATAGATAATGGAGGGTCTAAAAACCTGTAATAATTCATCGGAAGGTCCTTTGCTAATTTGGCTAGCTTATCGGCTACAAGATTGCACCCTGACTCACCTAACTAAAATGCACCTCCCAATCTTTCCTTAGAAGAATAGCAAGATGCACTCTAAGGGAAAAAGCTATTTTTATCGGATCATTATAGACCAAACAATCATATGTCTCCTTACTATCCATTTCCATAATAACACGAGGGTAGCCAAGAGACAAAGCTATCGATAATCCCTCGTAAATGGCCCATAATTCTACATCAAAGACAGAGCATATACCAATCTTTTTAAAGAAACCAAAACACCGCCGCAAATCCTCATCTCTCCCAACATCGCCACAATACGCAACTCCTGTAGAAGGAATTCTAGCACCATCTGTGTTCACTTTAATCCAACAAGATGGAGGCTTTTTCCAATGATGTGTGCCAACACCCGATTGTGGCATTAATCGAGCGATAGGCATCGTGGCTAGGGCTTGTACCGCTTCATTGCTCATGCGAGTACTCTGTTGCAACAAACTCTCCAAAGAACAATCCTTCACGGCAAAAATATGTTGGTTGCGGCGCAACCAAGCGTTCCATAGTAGGGCCCAAACAACGAATCTCAATTCTCAGCAGACTGAGGGAAATAAGAAGCGTCAGCAAGTTCTTGTGTATCCAATCTTTCAAATCGAACCCAAAAAACTCATCAATTTTATCCAAATTTATTATTTGATGCCAAGCAGCTCCACACAACAAACAACAAGGGTCATTAGCTAAATGTCGCTTGACATGTTTAGCGTTAGTCAGAATCCGACGGTGAGAGACAGTCATCATGAACATTTTAATTCCCGGGAGCCCACGGTACTTACATAAAGATAGCAAAAAATGATCATCCACATGACCAACAAGACCCGAGCATAACTCATACGCGGAATGTACAGAAAACTTACGCGACATTTCCAATTTCCAGCCCGATAAATTAGCTATTCTCGAAAGAACATGTGGCTTGATCGATGCAATGTTGTGAACAACATTTGAGGGAGTACTTCATCAAACTCATTCCACATTCAGTCGCCCTCCTTGTGAACCATATCACACACAAGGATATGTTGTGAACTTCCATTATCCTCATCAATTCTAGACTAACGTAATGGTCCAAAATTTCCAACCTATGCATCGTCCCAAAAATCAGGCGAAGACCCATCGCCAAGGCTCCACACAATGCAACGACGAACATCATCCCACACCAATCAAATCCCTTTCCATAACCAAGAGCTCCTACATTACGACAAGGATGTGGGAACAAGATCTTGAATTTTTTTTCGCGTGCAACACCCTAACCCAAAGTTTGTCCGTACACGAGATGAGTATGAAAAAAAGTTTCATGATAAACGCTTCATTCACTTGAGCAAGGTTACAGAAACCCAAGCCCTCATTTCCAATATGCATGCATATGTTCCCCCAATTAACTGGGTGTAAACCTCTTAATTCACTTGTATGACCCCAAATAAAGTTTCGAATTATACGTTCCAATTCATCACAAATATTCTTTGGAAGCATTGTAGATTGCATCGTGTACATTAGAATGACCACTAAGACCGACCTTGCTAAGGTAATATGATCGGCAAAGGACAAAGATTTTACCATCCAACCAAATAGGCTATCAAAAGTCTTTAGTATAAGATATTGGTATGTTGATTTTATCACACGACCATGAACGAGAGACACCCCTAAGTATTTGCCCAAGTCATTGACACGTTGGAACCCAAAGTACGAGTTAATATCCTCCTAAAGTTGCACATGTACATTATGAGAGAAGAAGATACTAGTTTTAACAATACTCACCTTATGCCAGAGCTATTACAGAAATCCTCAAGAGTACGCAGAATAACACCAAGCTGATCTAAGGAAGCTTCCGCAAACAGAACAAGGTCATCAGCAAAGAACAAATGAGAAATACCAATCCCACCTCGAACAAACTGAAAAGATTTCCACGAACCACATTCAATTGAGTGGTCCAGACATTCCATACAGAGCACGAAAATATAAGCCGAAATGGAATCCCCTAAGCGGATACCCCTTGACGGTTTAAACTCAACAGTCTTGAACCCATTCCACAGAATTTGTGTTGACACAAATGAAATACCAATTAGAATAATCTTCCGCATTTGAATAGGTAAACCAACTTTTATAGTCATCCAACCTTTACTCCATTTTTAACCCGCATCGAATAGATAACCTCTTGTGCAATAACCATATTGTTCGTAATAGATCTCTCTTGGACAAAGCTGGTCTGGTTCTTCGCAACCCAATTTTCCTTAAGAGGTTTAAGTCGATTCACATTATCCTAGCTGAGGATTTTGTACACAACAGTACACAAACTGATTGGTTGAAATTGAGATACTATTTTTGGCGAGCTCACCTTAGGGATCAAAACCATGAGAGTTCGGTTCATATTCGGATCAACTTCCCCTGTGATGAACATGTCCTTAATAACATGACATACAGTCGCACCCACCACATTCCAATTCTGTTGATAGAAAAAAAACATGAAAACCATCTATATCTGGTGCTTTAGAAGGTTGTATTTGGAACAAAGCTTGCCGAATTTCATCGTCAAAATTAGGCTCCTCAAGTATGAGTTTGGTATTGTTATCTAACGGCTGAAACCCACCACGAACATGGTAAGTGTACCCAACTTCTCCCATACTGGTAAAGAGATCCGCAAAAGAATAGATGGACATATGCTACAATTTCTCTTGGTCGGAGCACCACAAACCATTATCCCCCTTGAGCAACACAATCGATTTGGCTTTCCTTTTCCCTTTGACAATAGCATGGTGGTATATAGTGTTCCGATCATCATGGAGATACCAATTGCACTCCGCCTTTTGCCGTCAAAGACTTTCTTCACTAGTAAGGAACTCATCAAGCTGAATTCTAAGTTTATTCTCAAGCTTACTAAGAAAAGTAGAGTGATAGGTATTCAAAGATTTGTCAATCCCTCCTAAACGGGTAACCATATGCTATTTTTTTGCCAATATACCCAAAGATATTGTTATTCTAATGCACCAAATTCTTCTTCAAAGCTTTGAGATTATCATCATGCGAGAGAGTTGGGTCCTGAGAATTTCACAAGATATCTTCAAAATTAGAATGCTCCTACTAAGCAAAAACAAAACAAAAAGGTTGCTCACTCACTATCCAAATATCTGGCATAATGTTGATGAGGATCAGCTTATGATTTGACTGTAGCCTATCAAGATGATGTACTAGAGAGTCTGGGAAGAGGTCGAACCATGCCATTTTCATAAGATAACGGTCCAAGTGTTGAAAGAGGTCCCCCTAAACCATGTAAAACGCAACCCTTTAAAATCCATGTAACATCCCCTTCCCAGCCCGGTAGGAAATTAGGTCGAAGAGTGCTACCGAAGATGAATTTGGAGATTGGAGACTTTGATCGGAGATCAAAATCTTATTCAACGTGTCTTTTTAATCTTCTTTTACGACTTATCAAACTAATTCATAATTAGCTTACTCAATTTGGGGTTAATTTTAAGCATTTATGAACTTAGGGACTAAATCATAAATTTACCAATTGAGGGACTTAATTGGAATTTCTTTTTACTAATATTCAATTAAACTTACCAATTATTACCCTGTGAAGTTTCGTTACTAACGGATATCGTTTACCTATTCAATTAGGCTATACAAGTTTTAGTGACCATTTTATAAACATCTTAAAACTGTGTTTTAAGCCTTTTAACATAATTAACTAACTCCGTACCGATACCCTAAGGACCGTATCGGTACGCTAAGCCAAATTTTCATTTCCCAAATTCGAAGGAAACATGTCTGTATCGATACACGTAGCCCCGTGTCGATACGCGTTGACTAGGGTTGACTGTTTCGATACACCTTAAAGACCGTATCGATACAATTTATTTTTCAGACCTTATTTTCCAATTTCGTATCAATACACCCCTTATGTGTATCGTTACACCATGTTTTATCAAGTCCAATTATGCAAGGTCGTATCGATACGCCATCACCCGTACCAATACGTTTGTCTTGTAATGACATATTTTAGCTGGTTTTTAATCAATTTAACCTGTTGAACGTTGTCCGAATTTGACCAAATTTTACCAGCAAGTCCAATATCCATATTTTTAATAGCATACAAAATTTTAGAGCGTTCTAAGTCCATTTACCAAGTTTTCACTTTTTAGGGCTTTTAGGCTCATTTTACTAGTTTAACTAACTCGCAATCATACCATATTAACCATTAAGCATTTGGTCACCTTTAGAATATTACACATACATAGTAAAACACATTTATAACATGTTTAGACTAGATGCCACCTTACTAGGAGTTTAAGGCAAAGGATAAGAATACATATGGTTCGTAGGAGTGACTTGCAACCGTAACACACGATCGAAGTCCGAAATTCTTTAAGGTCCTGAAATGCATAAGACACATGAATGTTAGGCTTAAATAGCCTAGTGAGCTAGTCATAACAATGCACAATAAACTTATTAACTACATGAATGACATATGGGCATGCTTGATCAATAATTCACATATCATTAATCATATAAGAACATATTCAAGCCATTAGTCATGTTTTCGTATAGCAATTGTAAATCATAATAACGTATCATTTCTTTGGACAGGGTAACCAATAGATACACAGATTCCTTTGTACACCACACATATTAGAAATAGGTTGTAGTCTTGAGCCGTAGCTCCGGATAGTCCCTTACACAACCAATCCTTATTTCACCACATATATAGGTCGTAGCCTTGGACCATAGTCCAATCCCTTACTTGGTGAGCTCGAATAACCCTATGGCATGCCAATTGTATCCAATGTCCAAGATCACATATTTCATCATAATTCTTACCGTTCGGATCATATCATATCAGCTAGCAAATCAAGCCTTAGCTCTAGATAACATCTCATAGCACAATTATATCAAAATCCATATACAAGCATGAGTCAGATATCACATATGAACTTACAAATATATCAAACATTATTGAAGCTTACCATGCTTACCATTAAAGTCCTCATATGCTTGTTCTATTTGAGCCCTTAAACACAAATGCAATCATAACACAAAATAAATGCAACGGGATGGCTCTATGCCATCCCTTAACACGACTACACTCACCTAGTATTCGGAGACTTCGAGGTTCTCAGATTTTGATTCCTTTGCTCCTAGGCTTGTTTGGAGATGACGAATTGTTTCCTTCCAATTTTTGAGCTAGGAAGAAATATATGGAATCATTACAATCACAATATAGTACTCGCTTCGAAGATTACGCTTAGAATTTAGATTTGAAATTAAACTCCAGTCATCCATGGATTTCGAAAATTGATTGAGGGCTTTTATTTTTCGAGATACAAGCTTTCAAACGCTATATCGAGATTAAAAAAGATCAGAGATTGAATCGAGGTGCTTGCTTAAGCTTGAGGTTGAGGACAACAATGGTGATGCTTGCTTGTTGGAATACAAGGGTGGGATTTAGTTTACGGGAGGTTCAAAATGAGGAAGAGAGCTTTTGTTTCTCATTTTAAAACCATTTTTCATCTTTAATCATTCTCCCACCAACATATGGACCAATAGGGAGCTTTCCTATTCTTGAGGGTTTGCTAAACCCAATTCAATCACCTTTCCTTCATTTCATTGAATTGTCAATTGAATAACAATTAGTCACATTTTCTAAGGTGTTTCACATGGGAGGGGCAAGGAAGGTGGTGATTCATCACCTATCCCCTTTTATCTTTAATTTAATATTCAAAGTAATTTTTTTGCAAAGAACCGTATCGATACACCTTATGGCCGTATCGATACGGCCAAGCTAAAATGGGTAAGTTCATTATGGCAGTTAGGTTGTACCTTTACAGGTCTTATTGTGTCGAAACACCTAGCCAAAACTGTACGGATACCAGTCATACCGTACCAATACTCCTAGCTTGAAAACAACATTTCCAACTTTGAATTTCTTACATAAAGGTCCTCACAACTTACATCAAGTCCAAACAACTTTCATTACTTCAAATTGAGTACAAGGATTAGAAGATTACAGTTTCGAGCATACCCAATACAAAATTTCCGGTTACCGGAACCAAATTCTAACTACGTTGGTGTTAGAGACGTGACAATTCTTCTCCCCTTAAGAAAATTTGTCCTCAAATTTTCACCTTAGCTGAATAAATAGGGGTACTTCTTCTGCAACGTCTCTTCTGGTTCTAACGTGGCTTCTTCTACCGAATGACTTCTCCATAAAACTTTCACTAAGGGCACGAACTTGTTTCAAAGTCTCTTGACTTTTCGTACGAGGATCTGCACAAATTATTCCTCATACGTCAGATTGGGCTGAATCTTCACAGACTCTGGTTCGATCACATGGGAAAGGTCCGATCGGTACTTCATCAACATAGACACATAAAAGACATTATGGATTCGACTTAACTCTTTAGGGAGATCTAGTCGGTAAGCAACAGGTCTAAGTCTTTCGATCACTTCAAATGGACCAATGAAATGAGGACTTAGTTTCCCCATTTTGTCAAAGTGAAGGATCTTCTTCCACAGAGATACTTTAAGGAAGGCTTTCTCACCAACTTTGTACTGAATGTCCCTGATTCTCAAATCAGCATAGGCTTCCTGTCGGTCAAACGCAGATTTGAGCCAATCCCCGACAATGGTCACCCTTTCTTCGGTTTCCTGAAGTAAGTCAGGACCTAACACCTTACCTTCACCAAGTTCGGTCCAACAGAGAGGGGTTCTACATCTTCTCTCGTAAAGGGCCTCATAGGGTGCCATTTGAATCGAGGCTTGGTAGCTATTGTTGTAGGCAAATTCCACCAAAGGCAGGGATTTCTCCCACGTATTCCCGAAGTCAATAATGCAGGCTCGGAGCATATCTTCTAGAATCTAAAAGGAAGAGTACACGAATCTATAAGAAACTAGTCAAGGAAGTTCAAGCCATTTAATTTGTCATTCTCAAGGACGAATCACAATGATAATGTGTTTGAATTTGCCATAATAAATCTACAACGATAAAACAATTTATAAGTACCTTTTTATCATGTTTATAAAGTAATAAAATTCCCACTATTAAAAACCCTCAAAATCGAAAAACTTGGTAAAAGTATTTCTAGTGGGTAAGGATCTATATTTCATTTCATTCTAAGTCAGCTTTGGCTTTACTCCTAGAATTCAATTATTTAGATAAGCAACACTTGCTAATTACATCTCATGTAATTCCTATATTTGATGAACAACTATTTGTCCAAAAAGAAAGTTCATATGGTCTAATAGAAAGAACAAAAATGAACAGTGCACCAGGTAGGTAACTTATAAAAAGAGAGGTGGTGTATTGGGCACGCTTAAATACCAAGTCTTTCAAAGAACCAATCCTAGACATGCACTTTTGTATTGTTTTTCAATCACCAAAGTTCTTGAATAGCCATTAATCTTTAGGTTTCTAATCTTATTCGAACAACCAAGTTTAACCAATATTACTAATAGTGAAATCACTTGCTTATTTTTCGCGTTTAACCAAGATATATCTAAGTATTTTGCTTTGGCAAAACCTACATAGTACCGATTGAGGTTTTAACGAGGGCTAATATTGGATGACTAATTTTAATTAAAAATGTAGGGTTTTTGTTATATTAATCTCACAATTCTATTATGATCTAATCAGTTACCATTATGCTAAAAAAACATACATTGTATCACATACATGTAAAACAGTAAATATAAATACAATGGTTATAACCCTTAAAACTAAGGTGGCCTATCCCAAGCCAATGGGAGAACCAAAATTACTAAATATAGAACTTGCTTCTCAAGCACCTAATCCACCTTTGATCGACCCATCAGTCTGCTCCTTTGGTCCATGCTTTCTCCGCAAATATTACATTTTTTTAGAAACTCGTTTTACATATGAGGGAGTAAGATGAGATGAGAATTACAATAGAAGAAAGAAAAACACGATACGCATGTCGTATTTATATAAAACCAAAGTAAATAGGCTATTTGGGCTATAACCATACATTTCAAACACCGTGCATATCATCCAAAGCATACACATGTTTTATCTTGTTAATTAAGATTACCTAAATAATTCTTACGACCTTTGTTGCCTACATGGTCCGGCAGATCCGGGGTCGTCTGGTTCGCTCATAGAGTGCGGACCTGGCAGCCTCGATATGCTGGGAAATTTTTTAATTTTTGCACTTCGATTACTATAGAAAAACCTCACGATTTGATAACTTTTATCAACATATTCGTGTTTTAGGATTTTTCAATCCCTAATGTTTTCACTCTAGAACAACCATTATTTCTCTGCCAAAAACGATCTATTATCTTAACCGCATATTCATCATGTCAACTATTAACATATGATTATCAAAAGCTTATCACAACAAACACATGATTAACACTTAACCATCAATAGCAAAAATTTGTTAAAACATATTAACATATTAATCGCGACTGGATTCAATCTATACGTTTCGCACAAATATCGCATACTCGTCAAAACAGAAAAGGTAAATCATGCATCTTATACAAAAACATCATCCAAGTATTTAACTTCGAATTCGTATCATACAAGTGGCCTTGATACCACTGTTGGGAAACGTCGATATACCCTATGGCGCAGTGGAAAAATTATCCGACATAATCCACCAGTGACCTATGTACAAGGGATGAATTCAGGGTGATAAAGGATGAAAAACATTACCTCAACCAATCTGAAATTCTGCAGCGAGTATAGGAGAATCCAAATCGAATCTGAGTTGTCACAGCAGCGTTCCGACCTCTACGTAGTCCACCCGAATAAAACGAACAATTTTTCTATTTTCTAACTGTTAGAGATGATTTTCGAAAAAAACATATTTTGGCTGCTAGACCTAATTTTAATTAAATTCGGATTCTTTAAATATACAATATATTTAACCGAATATAATTAAATATGTAGAATCTGATTCTACTTTAATTAGGTTTCTTTTAAAGATATATATATATAGTATTTGATAATTACAATAACATATCAAATATTAACATATGTGTAAAACCAAAATTAACAATTTCGGTTTCTCACTAATTACGTGTACAACAAGTTTGTACACATGCTATCTAGTCGATATTTGTTCGTTTCAATCATAGGGTGTGACCCTTGTAGGTTCATGTAACGTTAGCAGTAATATCCAGAACAATTCTATATTACAAGCAATGAGTGGCATCTAGCAATACATCATTGCTACCTAAGTTGCATGAAATCGTGGTTCGATTTAACCTTTTTCTGTGATTAACTTCTTTTATGTATTTCATCATTTTGTCCTCATATCTAGATCGGACACAAGTCATGGATTAGTCACACTTATATAGTCCATCTAATGTTTCTTGATATCTTGAGTAGACTATTATAAAAGAATAACTCTGATATCCCATATCAATTCATTCGAGCATGGCCATGCATTTTCTAGTCTCACTCAATCAAGTGGCCTATGCTATTACTTCTATTATGTAGGAGGGACAAATCTTATCTTGATCAACCATATTCCGCTACATGGATTGTGACATATCCAATATCAGTCTTTATAGTGTAGTCAGTTACGACACATGTTTGACCTATCAAAATATGTCACTCACGATGTTGAAATAATGATGATCTCAAGTTTGAGGATCATACATGTAATTATCACCATAAGCAATGTTGTGACTGTCACATAATAATCGAAGAAACATGCTCATAGCAGGTCAGTCCAGTATGTTGTTCCCTAACACATACTTATGTATTGATTTTGACATCTCTATGTCAATGGCAACACTTTGTCATCAATCAACTCCATATTAGTCTTAATATATTATTATTGTCCAAGCCCACAATAATTCTCGACTAAGGACATTCAAGAATAACTATATTATTCTAAGGACTTTATTATAATTCAGTTTATTTATAGATACACATAATAAGATTGAAATAATAATAATGGCTTCTTATTAATAAACAAGATAAAATAAGTATGTCTTTTACAACCATCTCATAATTGGTCTTTGGGCATACTCCAACATTTAACCCGTTGGCAAGTCAAGCACCTAGCCACAAATTCTGTGATCTCACTTTTCATGTCGGACCACTAGTACAATTCTTTCAAGTCTTTATACATCTTAATAGCTCCAGGATGAATAGAAAAAGGGCTCGAATGAGCTTCATTTAGGATTTGATCCCGAAGGTCATCATCATCAGGGACGCAGACACAATTCCGGAAACACAACAAACCCTCAGAGTTCATAGCAAAATCAGGATCCGGATTATCCTTGATCTTTTTAATAAGAGTTCGCAACTCCTAATCAGTTTTTTGGAGTGCTTTGATTCGATATACAATGGTTGAATGGACTCTCAATTTAGCTAATAACTTGCCATCCTTCTTGAGTCAGAAATGAACATTCAAACACTTTGAAGAGGGAGTAGGTTTCCAACTAAGAGCATCAACTACAACATTGGCTTTATCGGGGTGATAATCAATAACCAAGTCGTAGTCCTTTAGAAACTCCATTCACCGACGTTGACGGAGATTCAACTCTTTCTGAGTCAAAAGGTATTTCAGACTTTTGTGATCCATGTATAAATAACACTTCTCACCATAAAGGTAGTGCCTCTAAATTTTTAAGGCAAACACAACAGCGGCCAATTCCAGGTCATGCGTCAGATAGTTTAACTCATGAGGTTTAAGCTGACGTGAAGCATAAGTAATGACTTTTCCTTCTTGCATAAGTACACAGCCTAATCCCAGGTAGGATGCATCACTGTATACCGTGAACTCTTTGCCTGACTCGGGTTGCACCAAGACATGGGCATGGGTTAGAACTTGCTTAAGCTGATCAAAACTTCTTTGTTGTTCCACCGTACAAATAGAGGGAGTATCTTTACGGAGAAGCTTCGTCAAGGGTGCAACAATCATCGAGAATCCCTTAACGAATCTACGGTAGTAGCCTGCAATGCCTAGAAAGCTACGAACTTCTCTAACAATTTTTGGAGGAATCCAGTCAAGAACTGCTTGGATCTTCCTTGGGTCAGCTTGAATTCTCACAGAAGAAAGTACATGTCTCAAAAAGGATACTTCGGGTAGCCAGAACTTGTATTTGCTAAATTTGGCATACAGCCGTTTCTCTCAGAGAGTCTGAAGCATAATCTGAAGATGTTTTTCATGAGTGGCTGTGTCTTTGGAGTAGATCAAGATGTCACCTATGAACACAACCACGAATCTATCTAGATAGGGCCGGAACACACGGCTCGTCAAGTCCATGAAGGCTGCAGGTGCGTTAGTAAGCCCAAAAGGCATTACCAAGAACTCATAGTGGCCATATCTAGTTCGGAAGGCAGTCTTTGGAATGTCAAACTCCTTCACTTGCATCTGGTAATATCTAGACCGTAGGTCTATCTTAGAGAAGGCAGAAGCATCTTTCAAATGATCAAAGAGATCATCGATCCTTGGTAACGGATACTTGTTCTTAATGGTCACTCTATTCAATTGATGATAGTCAATGCACAGACGCATCGACCCATCCTTCTTTTTGATAAACAAAACCAGTACTCCACAAGGTGAGGATCTCGGTCGTATGAATCCCTTATCCAAAAGGTCTTGGATTTGGGCCTTTAATTCCTTCAACTCAACTAGAGCCATTCGATACGGAGCAATGGAGACTGGGGTAGTCCCCAATTGTACTTCAATTCTGAATTTTACTTCTCGGGTTGAAGTGAGTCCCGGAAGTTTATCGAGAAACACATCAGGGAATTCTTTTACAACTGGCACATCTTCAAGTTTCAACTCTTCCTTAGACTCTATGGTACATGTAAGGATCTTTTAGGATCGGGTTTGGATTTCATCAAGGTTATGCTCTCCTTACCGAGTCCACGAAGGTACAGCTTCTTCTTCGAGCAACCCAGGCTTGATGCTCGGCTAGCTAATCGAGGCTTAGGATAAGATCGAACTTATGGAAGCGTAAGGCCATCAAATTGGCCAAAAATGAGATCCCTTGGATCCTCAAAGGACAAGCTTTACAGATTCATCGGATAACCACACTATCTCCTAGTGGGTTAGAGACAGCAATCTCAGAAGTAACCGGTTTAGATTATAGAGCATACTTTTCAATCAACGGTTCACTAATGAAGCAATGGGTCGAGCCTGGATCTACCAAAGCATAAACAAGATTAGAACATAATTCCACCATACCTGCTATCACATCAGGATCATCATCTTGCCCTCGACCTCGAATATGATACATTTGGGCTGAGATTTGAGGGTCACGTCCAACTGAGAGAGTGTTAGTGTTGAAAGGTCTTCTTTCTGATCCCGACTGTACTTGCCTTGCTCATCTTCCCTTGTTTGGATTATTCTGAGAAGCCATAGTGGTAGGGGCGTTTAGGTTCTACGGGCACTGCTTGATAAAGTGGTCGGACTTACCGTAAAGGTAACAGGATCTAGACTGTCTACGGTAATGTCTAGGGTGCCTCTTCTGACAAAAGTTGCATAACAGAATCTGAGAACCTTTTACAGAACCACTCGTACTGTCGAATGAGGTTGTACGGGCAACAGATGTTCCCAAGGATTGAGATTGTAGCGTATATCCTGTTCTTGGTAGCTGTTGATAGGTGGTAGACTTCTGATCCCACTGTTTGCCCTTCTTCTGAGGCACATGAGGCTTGGAATCATCTCGAAACCTCTTATTGGACCGGGCTTGGTTCCCCTTTCTTCTTTCATAAGCCTTCTAGGAGGCTTCGGTAGCGATGGCTCGATTGACCAAGGTCTGGAAATCCTCTATCTCCAAAGTAATGAAGATGGGACATAATTCATCACAGAGACCATCAATGAACATTCTGCATTTCTCCTTTTTCGTGCGTATGATCTCAGCACCATACCTCGCATACTTACAGAAATCATAGATATATTGCTTCACGGTCTTCCTCCTTATCTCAAGTGGAGGAACTTCTTACGTCTTTCGGCAACGTAGTGCTCACTGATGTATTTCTTGTGAAGCTTTTGAGGAAAGAAGTCCCATGTGACTTTATGCTCAAGTACCGTGAGCGCCACAGAGTCCCACCAGCTCTGAGCTTCTTCAGATATCAACGCCTGGGAGCACTCCGGTTGGTGTTCCTCGGGGCACTTCATTTGCTTATTCAAAACTTTAAAAGTATTTTATAGCCAATACTCTGCTATTTCAGGATTATCCAGGTCCTGACCAGTGAAGGTGTAAACTGGATACTAATGGAGCTCGCTAATGGGAGCCTTCAGAACAGAAAAAGATGCTTTAGCAGGCTGAAGTGGTGGTTCTTGCTCCCAAATTTTCAGCCTGAGTCAAGGAGGAGCCGAGGTGTGGTTCATTCTCAGTACGCCTATCAATGGGTGCGAACATTTTTAGATCTATTCATATAGAAGGATTTAATTGTGTAAGTTGCAAGTCATCTATAACATATACAAACAAACTCCTAGGTGGCATATGCAGATGTAGACTCATAACAAACTTTAGTTTAGTCTTAGAACCGACTAAACCTAGCTCTGATACCACAAATGTAACATCCCCTTCCCGGCCTGGTAGGAAATCGAGTCGAAGAGTGCTACCGAAGATAGATTTGGAGTTCAGAGACTTTGATCGGAGATCAGAATCTTATTCAGTATGTCTTTTTAATCTTCTTTTACGACGTATTGAACTAATTCATAATTAGCTTACTCAATTTAGGGTTAATTTTAAACTTTTATTAACTTAGGGACTAAATCATAAAGTTACCAATTGAGGGACTTAATCGAAATTTATTTTTACAAATCTTCAATTAAACTTACCAATTATTACCCTATGATGTTTCGTTACTAATGGAGATCGTTTACCTATTCAATTAGGCTATACAAGTTTTAGTGATCATTTTATAAACTTCTTAAAACTGTGTTTTAAGGCTTTTAATAGAATTAACTAACTTCGTATCAATACCCTAAGGACCGTATCAGTACACTAAGCCAAATTTTCATTTCCCAGATTCGAAGGTAATATGCCCGTATCGATACACCTAGCCCCGTGTCGGTACACGTTGACTAGGGTTGATTGTTTCGATACACTTTAAAGACCGTATCGATACAATTTATTTTTCAGACCTTACTATCCAAGTTCTTATCGAGACACCCCCTATATGTATCGGTATGCCCTATTTTATCAAGTCCAATTATGCAAGGTCGTATCAATACGCCATCACCCGTACCGATACGTCTGTCTTGTAATGACAGATTTTAGCTGGTTTTTAATCAATTTAACTTGTTGAACGTTGTCCAAATTTGACCAAATTTTACCAACAAGTTCAATATCCATATTTTTAATAGCATACAAAATTTTAGAGCGTTCTAAGTCCATTTACCAAGTTTTCACCTTTTAGGGCTTTTAGGCTCATTTTACTAGTTTAACTAACTCACAATCATACCATATTAACTATTAAGTACTTGGTCACCTTTAGACTATTACACATACATAGTAAAACACATTTATAACATGTTTAGACCATATTCCACCTTACTAGGAGTTTAAGACAAAGGATAAGCATACATATGGTTCGTAGAAGTGACTTGCAACTACAACACACGATCAGAGGCTGAAATTCTTTAAGGTCCTGAAATGCATAAGACACATGAATGTTAGGCTTACATAGCCTAGTGAGGTAGTCATAACAATGCACAATAAACTTATTAACTACATGAATGACACACGGGCATACTTGATCAACAATTCACATAGCATTAATCATATAAGAAAATATTCAAGCCATTAGTCATGTTTTCGTATAGCAATTGTAAATCATAATAACGTATCATTTCCTTGGACATGGTAACCAATGGATACACAGATTCCCTTGTACACCACACATATCAGAAATAGGCTGTAGCCTTGAGTCGTAGCTCTGAATAGTCCCTTATACAATCCATCCTTATTTCACCACTTATATTGGTCATAACCCTGGACCATAGTCCAATCCCTTACATAGTGAGCTCGAATAAACCTATGGCATGCCAATTGTATCCAATGTCCAAGGTCACATATTTCATCATAATTCTTACCATTCGGATCACATCATATCAGCTAGCAAATCGAGCCTTAGCTCTAGATAACACATCATAGAACAATTATATCAAAATACATATACAAGCATGAGTCAGATATCACATATGAACTTACAAATATATCAAACATTATTGAAGCTTACCATGCTTACCGTTAGAGTCCTCATATGCTTGCTCTATTTGAGCCCTTAAACACAAACGCAATCATAACACAAAAAAATGCAACGAGATGGCTCTGTGCCAATCTTTTGACACGACTACACTCACCTAGTATTCGGAGACTTCAAGGTTCTTGGATTTCAATTCTTTTGCTCCTAGGCTTGTTTAGAGATGAAGGATTGTTTCCTTCCAATTTTTATGCTAGGAAGAAACACATGGAATCGTTACAATGACTATATATTACTCGCTTCGAAGATTAGGCTTAGAATTTAGATTTGAAATTAAACTCCAATCATCTATGGATTTTAAAAATTGATTGAGGGTTTTTACTTAGCGAGATACAAGTTTTCAAATGCTATATCGAGATTAAACAAAGGTCATGGATTGAATTGAGGTGCTTGCTTAAGCTTGAGGTAGATGACAACAATGGTGGTGCTTGCTTGATGGATGACAAGGGTGAGATTTAGTTTACGGGAGGTTCAAAGTGAGGAAAAGAGCTTTTGTTTCTCATTTTTAAACCACTTTTCATCTTTAATCATTCTTCCACCAACATGTGGACCAATATGAAGCTTTCCTATTCTTGAGGGTTTGCTAAACCCAATTCAATCACCTTTCCTTCCTTTCATTCAATTGTCAATTGGATGACAATTAGTCACCTTTTTTGAGGCGTTTCACGTGGGAGGGGCAAGCAAGGTGGTGATTCATCACCTATCCTCTTTTATCTTTAATTTAATATTCAAAGCAATTTTCTGCAGAGAACCGTATCGATACAACTTATGGCCGTATCAATACGGCCAAGCTAAAATGGGTAAGTTCGTTATGGTAGTTAGGCCGTACCGATACAGGTCTTACTGTATCGAAACGCCTAACCAAAATCGTACCAGTACTAGTCCTATCATACCGATACTCCTAGCTTGAAAACAATATTTCCAACTTTGAATTTCTTACAAAAAGATCCTCACAACTTACATCAAGTCCAAACAACTTTCATTACTTCAAATTGAGTACAAGGATTGGAAGATTACAGTTCCGAGCTTACCCGATACAAAATTTCTGGTCACCAGAACCAAATTCCAACTTGGCCAGTTTTAAGGATGTGACAATCCACTTCTTGAAGGGTTTCATTAAACACAAAATCCACAAAACTTCTATTCACTCAATAACGAGTCGCGACACCTCCCCTTCTATCCTCAATGTGCAAGGTTGAGATAAAGTCGCCACCAATTAACCAGAGTCGGTCACTAACTAGATTATGCTTGACAAGCAACAACCAAAGAAAATTTCTGTACGAAATATGCGGACTTGCATACACCACTAAGATAAAAATAGGTCGCGGTAGATTATTGCAATAGATCTACACATGAATAAATTGGTTCGAAGTGGAGAGCATATCCACATTCAAAGAAGAATTCCAAAGTATCCAAATCCTGCCACTAAACCCATGAGCTTTAACTCTAAGGAAGAACAAAAGTCAAGCTTACAGATAACACGATCAGCTCGTATCCCACTAATCCGTGTTTCCAAAAGCACAATAATCAAGGGATTACTAGAAGCAACAACTCGTTGAAATTAACTCCTGAAAGGGGAGCTAGTCACTCATTGATAATTCCATATGATGATATTAATCATTAAAAATAATGGGAAAATGGAAATAATACCTAATCCTCCAGCATGCTTGAAGGAGTAGACGGATTATCAATCTGCTCATTAGCATAACGACCATCAGCTTGGAGGCTCTCATCGCTTACATTATTATCTGATGCAATTTGTGAGATGCAGCTTATCAAGCTTGTGAGATGCAGACTGAACCCATTTAGATAACAAAGGCATTCTAGGAGCTCTCGCGTCCGAGCTCTTCTTCATTAGATGCACACTTTTCGCTAGACCTAATTTTTTCTTTTTAGACCCATAAATTTTCACCTTACCATTTCCTTTTTAAGTCGAGTAGAGATATCGTCCATTATTCACAATAACAACAACTACATGAATCTGACTAGCATTTCGGCCATTATGCTCGACAACATGCGGTTGACTACCTAGAACAACCAATTCAACAACCATGGGCCTTCCACGGGTAGTGGAACCAGATCGGGCTGGAGTACTACTAGATTTAGGTCATCCTTCAAACCACTCGGACCAGTACTAGTACTCGAATTCAACAAAATATGAGCCCTAGCATTTTGCTGTTGATTATGCGTAGGTGGATGAGCAGTAACCTGGTCACTAACAACTCTCTTGCCTATATCTCTAGTTTCAATCACTAAATCCTCTTCCCCTTTCTCCCCGAAGAACATCAAACCTAGAAGATTTGGAGCCTCCATCACTGAATTTCTATGGTTGCATGCTACTAGTTTGCTTGCAAGGTTGATGCTTCTGATTATCCACGACCAACCATGGCCCATATAGCTAAGACGTGTTGGATGAACGACTCGGTTCCAATGCATTCTCCCTATTAGTTAGTGCAACCGTGCCTGAATCAACAAACTTTTTCTTTCATGTATCATGTGAGTGTCCATATAAACCACAATGAAAACAATTTTGATGAAGGCCCTCATGTTCGAGCTTCTGAATAAAATAATCGATTCCTATACACGGAAAGAGAGGCTTGTCCAAATCGAGCATCACATCAAGACGGGCAAACTTACCTCTTTCCCCGGCATTAGTATTATAGTCCACGTTTATCACACGGCCAACGACCGTAGCAATTCACCGAAATAAATTCTTAGTATAGTATCAAATAGGCAACCCAGGCTGATGAACCCAAACCCTAACATGTGAAGGATGCAATTGTGATGTTGAAAATCCACGGCTCCACATTTGAACAGTAAGATTGTAACATCCCGAATTGTGACTTAGAATTCGTAATGATAATTTGGTTTCAATTCAATTGAAATGGAATGTTTATTAGAATAGACAAAATTGGAACGCTAGGACTAAATAGAAAGAAATAGACAAGTTGAAGGGTTTGTAATAAAGGAATTAATTAGAATCATGTTTCAACCGGTGGCTTGCATGTAAAATCTTGGTTAATTAAGGGGTTGGGACACATGTTCAATGGTGAACAACTTGGGATTTGGAGAGAATGATTCGGCAAGGATAGGATGAAGGAAGATAAACAAAATTTACTTCTTCTTCCTTAATTTCTTATGAGAACCGAAAGAGAGATTAGAGAGAGCTTGGAAAATGCAACAATCTCACCTTCAATTTATGTCTAGATCGGAAAGAAATTGTCTAGGAAGGTAACTATTTTGTTATTCTTATTAATCAAGTGATTTCAATGCTGAATTGGTAAAGATGTGCATATGTAAATTCTAATTGTTTAGTGAGCTTGTGGATTTGTGATTAGAATCGAAATTTGTATGTGCATGTTGTTCGAATGATAAGATTTGTTGGAAATAAACTTGGTACTAAGAATTGTTCTAGCTCAATTGAAAGGCATGTATGACGAATCTTCATGTTTTGGTTGGGTTGTCATATTATTTAAATGGTGTTGTTACTATAAATTGAATATAGTCATCGAATTGCTAAAGTCTAAGTAGGGGCTGTTTTGATGTATATAAAAATGTATATACATGTTATGTTGCACTATTTTGTAAACATGTTCATGTTAGTGGACTGTTTTCATGATTTTAAGTTGTTAAGGGACTGAATTGTATAATTAAGTGTGAGGACTGTTTTTAAGTAATTAAATCAGGGGAAGTACCTTAAAAATGTATGTAAGGACTATTTTATAAGCTTAAAAACTGATTAAATACATACAAGAATGTATGCATATGGATGGGCTATTTTGAAAGTACAAAGGCATGTAGGGTCTGTTTTGAGGATTTTATAAGTAGGAAGATATATGTTAGAGGACTATTTTGATTACATGTATGTGAACATATGATTAATGGACTGTTTTGCATATTTAGGAGCATTAAAGGACTGTTTTTAATATGTAATTGAGTACATTGTTTAGCTAGGCAGATTTAGTTAAATATGAAAATTAGGGGACTGTTTTAAAGTGTTTAAATGTGAATACATGTGACAAGGACTATTTTGTTTAAAAGTGTAAATTGGTAGACAGCTTTGATGCTTTAGTATGTATAAAGGCCAAATTGTTCTATTTTTGTGTACACTTGAATGTTGTGGGCTGTTTTGCACATGTATGTGAGCATGCATGTTTAGGGATTAATTTGAATATTTAAGACTTATATGAGTTGTTTTATGACTATATGGTTGTGCATAAATAAAGATTTAAAAATTGTTTGCTAGAAATTGTGCTAATATATATAGTTACACTTCTTGTTATATTTGACCAAGAAGAAGCTACGGAAGGAGTCGGATAGGTAGCAAGATTTAATTGAGGATTCATGTATCCCGTAACATCGGGATAAGAGGTGAGTATAGTTTAAAGTCTCGGAATAGGCATAAAACCCGCCCGAGCACCTTCGTTGTTTTTACTTTCTGATTAATTGATTTAAAGTTGAGACTAAGAGGTGATTGAACAAGCTGGAATTGAGGTAAGTTCATGTTTGTTAAAGATTTCATGAAGTGATCTATTTAAAGTTGAAGGACGGAATTCAATGTTAACTATGTATTGGTACATAATTAAAAATAATCCATGTTTTAAATACTAATTGAATGAGTGAATGATGAAACGAGAAGTTCATGAATTGAAGATATGTTAGATATTTAAGAAAAATTAATGTGTTCCTTTAGTTATATGTTTGCTAAACTTGAGCAATTCAGAATTTAACATAATATGGTAAATTATAAGCTTTATTCTTTGAACTATAAGAATCTATGTGGTTGAACCTACATGTTATAAGCTTTGTTTATGTGATCCTGTGAACATAGGGCTATGCTCATATTGGATTTTATATAAGTATGTATGTTTGATAAGCCTTGGTGGCATGACAATAAGATTGTGAAATCATGTTCTTCTGAAATGAGAAATTAACATAAGGCGGATAATGCCTAAATTGAAAGGCAATAAGCATTGTGATATGATATTAATAGAGCTATGCTCAAATTGTTTCTAATAAATTAAATAAATGTGAAAACCTTGGTCTCGAGTCAGTCGTAGGTATAGTTGACATGCCATAGAGTCCATAGGGCTAGTGTTTGGGGTGGATTACGGTCCTTATTTGGCGACGGTAAGAGGGAAGTTGCGTGGTCACTTGGCGACAGTAGGAGGGATTGACTGGTACCGCGAGTACTATTTTGTGGCGATAATTGGTTGGAGATTCGTGTACTTAGGTTGTAATTCGATTCTCAAGTCTGTGTTATAAATAAATAAATAAATTTGTAAATCATGTAAAAAATAATAATAAAAGATAGTATCTAAACACTGCTCGAACAAATGACCCATGATCATACTATAATATGTTTGTTACTTCTTACGACAAGTAACATATATGATTTGGAAATGATACGCTTATTACCTTGTTTAATAAGTAAATCCAAAATATGTTTGTTTCTTTAGTAGTAGTTGATGTTTTGATAAGCTTATTTGACATGAGTTTGTTAATGTTGAATAATAGGTGTATTTGGATAATTGAATTTTAATGGTATGACATGCGATTTGTTTGGAATTTTATCTTGAGGTATTTGGTCGTGCTTGAGTTGTATTTAATTGGATTTGAATGTTTGTGAATTATAAAGTAACTAAGTTTGCATAGTCAATTTCGATCACAAGTTACTCATTGCTTGTTTAAAAAGAAGTAGACACTTTTGGGTTATGATAACCCTTCTTTTAGGTCTTCCTTGGATCAATTGCTAAGAAATAATTGATACAGGTCGAGTAACTACTACACTAATAGACATCCATTCGAATGATCATTAGTTTTTTTATTACAAGAGGTATTTGTATAACAAGTCATTCTATTTTGGGGTTATCGTTCAATTAGAAGATATCTAGAGTAAATAAGTTCTTCACTACAATTGACTTTAACTAAGGTTAACATACTAAGCTTGGGAATAAAACAAATTAATTTGGCTTGTATCTCAAATTGCCTAGTTATCACTAGAACCATTTGATTGCCTGAAGTATGCTATGTTTATGTGGGTTATTTTCTTGATCCTTCTGAATGTCAATATGCTTTAGCTTGATCTATTCCCTAAGAGGGTCCAAGGTTATTACATTTAGGAGAAAAATAATTCATCCTTTGATAAGATAAGCTAGTCTTTTAATAAGATAAATGACTTATGTTCAAAATATGCCAGGGTTAATAGTTTATATGATAATTGATGCCTATTTATTTGTATATGAAATGCTATACTCGAAAAAGGTAAGGTTTACTTAATGAATGTAACTAAGTCTTAGGCGGTATTGGGAACCTTATACTTTTTTTTATGAAATATGGTTGGCTACAATCTAAAGATATACAAGCAGAATAAATAACTTGAATTATCTGAACGTGATAAAAGAACTGCGAAATTAAAAGTTGAGCTACTAATCGGGATAAAGATCTATGTTTATATGATTGATATGCTCATTTTCTAAAATGATAAGAAAAAGAAAAATATAGATGATTATGTAATGTTAGGTATAATGAAATGTTTAGAAAGGGGTTATGGTTAAATAATCCTTGTGATAACTTGTATGCTAAGTTATATACGTCCTTAATATCCCACTTGATAACTCGAATTATATGATAAACGCGATTTTGATATTAAATTTGAAAGCCTGCGTGTTAAGTTATACATGTCTTTATGATACATCATTGATAACTTGCGTAATAAGTAACCAGTATTTAGATAAGCTATATTGATAACTTGCGTGATAAGTGATTATGTTTAAGAAACGTCTTGTTTAAGAAGATGAATGAATCCTTAGCTAATCAAACGAATTGCTAAGGTGGTTGAATAATAAGTATCAAACATTCAGGGTTAAATGTGCATAATTAGTAAATGATTAATGTCTTAAGGAAATCATGTACTTATAAAGGAGCTTGCTTTCAATCGAATTATTGCTTAAATAATTCAATATGGATACTAACAGTAATTCCATGTTCAACTCTATACATTAAACGAGTTATATCTGATTAAGTTTGTCTTTCACCGTAAACCTAAGGCTTTTAAGAAAGAATAAAATTATACCTTAATAACTAATTCTTATGAATTTATGCTTTGAGGATTTGAACTATCTCACTAAGTGATGGCTTACACTTCTTATTTCCTTTATCTCAGGAATAATCGTTTCTAGTTGTCTTGAGGGCGTGGACAATATCACAAGGGGTCAAGTAGTATGTTAGAAAATTTACTTAATGTACTCCTAGATGGTGGCACATAATTTGACAAGCATATATTGTGCATTTAGGCTTCATTTGTGGCTTATTATGTACATAAGCCCATCAATATTCAAGTTCTGTAAAGGCCTTTATAATAACTTATATTTGATCTCATGATTGATGAATGATCTTGAATGCTTTGGTATAAAGCTAGGAAGATGAATATTTGAAATAGTTTATGTTAGTGATTTGTATGTTAAATGTTATACATAAGGTATACGCATATTTGTAGATAAAAACATTAGGGTTATACATAAGTACATACTTGTAGGTGCCTATCTTGGTGCTAGGGTCCTATATGTATACATGAACTGTAGTAGTGTTAGCTAATAGTATTAGTCAAATGATTGCATAACCATGTCTTATGAATGCCTTACTAAAGAAGTTTAATAGAAATAGAATTGAGGGGTTTAATATATGGGATAAGTTAGCCTCCTGAAATTCTAAAATATATCAATGTCCAAAATTGACTCTCTTGATCTTATTCTTGAACAGTTGAACTTGGGTGACTTGTCCTATATCGTAAGCTAGAGATATGATATTGCTTGCGGGAGATGTATGTAGCTAAATAAGACTAGTTATATTTGATGCAAAACTGGCCTTTGTAATTAAGTATAGTTATCATCAATCTGTAAGTAGTCGATCGTGCCTCAATATAACCAGTTAGATAAATCAAGATGAAATTGATAATCGATTGGCTGAGCTATGTTTGTGACTTGATTTCTGATTAAATGCTGCTTTTGTTAAGTGTCTGGTGGTGATTTGGGATGGTGGACGAGAAAGTTTGAATAGAGACTCTTGAATTAGAAATAATACGACCTATAACATAATGATCGCTAAATAGTAGTTTGTTAATTACTTGATTGAATGTTAGGTCTTGGAGTACTCAAGTTGTTACTAATTTGGAATTTGGTAAACTGAATAACTCATAAGAATCCTTATGAGTAATTGAAGCGATGCAACAAACTTTGATATCAGAAGTTTTGGGACTAAAGAAGATACCATGATTTAGAGTTTGAGGCATGATGCATAATGAATAATTATTTGATTAATACGGTGGATTGTAGGAATTAGACCTTTAGAGGTACAAAATTAAAAAGGTTTTTAATTTACTCTGACTTTTGAAGGCATGTTTAACTGATTGTTATAAGATTTGCTATGAATGTTTGCATGTTTTTCTTAGTAACACGTCTTAAACCGGTTTATCGACTAGACAGGTTAGGGGTGTTATAAAGACAACTTCCAAAGATTGTCCAAGGGCCCTCAGTCAGGACCTTCAAGTAATCGGCTTCATTCTCAAATTTCACAAGGAAGAAATCGTTATCCAAGTCAACTAATTGAAAACGGCCTTGTGGCTGCCACAGGGATTGGATACGATTCCACAAAATTCTATATCTGATGACCTTCTGAGCAGTCAAACAATCAAAGCCTTACTCATGCTACGATCAATCAAATCGTGAACCCGATTGAAAAAAATGAATAATAGAAAACAGACCTGCACTATCGATCATCACGTCCTCATCTTGAACCATAATATCTTCCTTAGAAACACCCTGAAACTTCTCCGCAGATTCACTCCCAGATCTAGTGACAATGGCAGCATAGGAACGAGTCTGTTCACCAACCAGAACCGGGGAAGATTCCACAGAAGGGTTCCCAATATCCATATCCACTATCGTCTCGTCCTTATCAAGAACCAATGCATCATTCTTTACCTTTTTATTTTTCGGTTGGTCCGACACCGCCAGCGGTGAATCTGGACGTTCAAGAATTGGCGCGGAGTCTATCACCAGGATAGCCTGAATCATGCTACCCCACGCTAAGCCGATTCTAATTCCCCATGGCTCTCTATCGGGGCCAGAGGGCCTGGTCTTCTAGAGGACAAACGGCCATCCTCTTCCGGCAGTCTGCTACCAGAGTTATTAAAATTGACGATGCTCGGGTTTGACCCGACGCTGACATTAGGGTTGGTATTTTCCGTGTTCTTCGGAGGGAACGTGAATGTCATACTTGGTAATTCTGCTTTGCTTTTTTCTACATTAAATAACTTTTAATTATAACATGACGAGCCTCAAAGTAATTACTTTCTTTGTAACAATGAAATTATTTATTTGTATAAAATAAGATTAAATGCGTTAATAATGAATTAATCTTTTAAAGGTTTGTACAGGTTTTTTTTTTGGCAAAATAACAAAAGATGCCCGGCGTTTGCATGTTTTATCTTGGTCTTCTATTCTTTTTTTTGGAGCAAACAACTCTCAACGTTTCAATTTGGTCCAAATATGCCCTTATTGGATGAAAATTATTAGTCAACTGACGGTCAACTATTGATGTTGACAGGACTTGCCACGTGTTAAAATCTACTAACGTCTCAGCATTATATTCGCTATGTGTTAGCATGATAGTCAGTTACGTATCGCCATAAAGAAAGGTATAACAAAATATTTATAAAAAAATCTGACGTGGCATAAATCTTAACGCGTGACAAGTTCAGTCAAAATCAACCGTTGACCATCAGTTGATTGACATTTTACATCCAACATGAGCATATTTGGATCAAATTAAAATATTAGGGTTGTTTGCTCTAAAAAAGAATAAGGGGTCAAATGACAAAACACGTAAACGTTCGGGCATCTTTTTTTATTTTGCTTTTTTTTAAAGAAAGGGCTTAACTTTTAAAAATGATAGAATAAGGGTCTCATGTTTTAAATTTGTTTAAATAGGGTCTAACTTTTTACAACAATCATTCTAGATTATAAATTGTTAGGTTCTTATTTGAGCACATTAAAAAATGGCAGGTTCTTACTCAACTATTTTAAAAGGTTAGACTTTCATTTGAGTTGATTTGAAACCGTTATGTCCTTATTTAACCGTTTTAAAGGTTAGAACTTTATATGAACAACCCTAATATTTTAATTTTTTTTAATAGTATTAAGGTGATTACAAGGTAGTATGTGTTCATAATTTTTTTAATCCTTTGATGTGTCACACACCTTGCAGACAATGTAGATTGAACCCGACTCTCCTAAGATGAATAACATCTTCTTTCCAATTGGTTCATGAGATTTTAGATTCCTATTTAAGTATTTAGTCTAAAAAACATAAGGAATTTCAATAAGAGATTTGGTTAATTCAAATTTCTTCGTCGAGTTTTACCTAAGGAGAATTTTCAAAATTTTTATTTTATTTAATCCATGTACTCTCACTAAAATGTAAATTTCCAAATATCATATTATTTAATCTTAATATATATATATATATTCTCTATTGTTATAAACGTTTATATTTTTTTACAAATCTAACAGTATATTCTTTTATTTTTAATATTATTTCTTTTATTTTTTTATTCATAAAATTCTAATAACACAATGTTTTTTCAATATTTTACAAATATAACCTAATGTTTTAAATAATATGTTACATATATATATATAATATCTTATAATTTAGGTTAAAATTAAAAAAATGATCGATGAACTATGTTAAAATGTTTATTTTGGTCATTCAACTTTTGAATGTGGGCATTAAACTTATGATGTATAAATATAGAAGACTAAATGTGTTATTATATAAATTCTCTTAATTGTAACGTCACCCCCTAATGACACTTAACAGAGTCGTGACTATTTTGTAATAAAATTGTAAGTTTAATGCTCAATTTATAATATTTAAAATTAAAATGACCAAAATAAACATTTAACATATTTTAGTGATATTTTTAATTATTTTTCCTAGAATTTATTGTCCGGCCACACTCAAAGAAAATTAGAAATCAGAAAGAAGAGCGTTTATTTTGAAACCGTTACAATCAAAGGGGGGCCAGCTGTTCCACTAATTGGACCCCAAACAGACAAAAAAGCGTACATAATTGGTGGGCCCATCTTATTTTGTTTGGATGCTAAATTTATTGATTGGTAAAACTGCGGGCCTATGCTCTCTGTGCATTGTTTCCTTCTGTTTTAGGGTTATCATTACAATTGCCGTTTGCCATTTTTCATTTTTTTTAATTATCGATATTTAATTCGTTTACCAATTAATTTAATTTAAATTTTTAATTTTGAAAAATTTAATATTTTATCTTAATAAATTAACATGTTGTTCGTGCCATTTGTCACCTTTAACACCACTGTTGCTTGTCCTTCAAGCCTAACCTATACTCCATAGGTTACGCCCCTTGAATTTAAATATCATATTATGTAGTAATTTATTTCATATATAATTAGATTTTTAAAAAATACTTTTCAATTGAAGTTAAATACTGTATTTTTGGGTTGTTTTTAGACGAAAAATACTTTTAGCTTCAGAATTATTCTGAAAAGAACAAACCTTAATCAACATAAATATAAGATTTAATTAAAATTACAGGCAAGAAATGGCATAACAAACGTTACTGGGGATTAAATTGGACCCATCGATTAATGATTTTGGAGGACAATGACACAGACACATGAACCTTTTTATTACATGGTATGAAAAAAAAAAAGTGGAGTTCCATGTCCCATTTCATGTCTTTGCACATCAACACTGCTCTGTTTTAATTGGGATCGGAGTTTGGACAAAGAGGACAGTAATGAGTTAATACACGAGAGGAAGAATGCGACAAAATTACAGATTAAAACTTAAACACTATTTCTAACTAATAATAAAACAAGAACTTGTAAAATCTGCATAAATATCTAAGTAAGAAATCTTCTTAATTGTATTTGACTCAAGAATTAAGATTGTTCTATATCGGATTAGGAGATTTTAAGGTAGACAATTACACTCGTTGATATTCAAATTTATATGATATGACGTCACTATCACTTTATTGGATGAGACCACTAATAATTTATTGATCACGAGAATACAGTGACTTTGGTGCAAGATAATTTAAATTTATTCGGTTGACATGCTGTTGGTATAATATACTGAAGGATACAAAATTAAATATGTTTAAGTGTTTATTGTCTATTGATTTATGGGTAGGGATTGATCTGAATGTTATAAACATTTTATCAAATGGTATATTAAAAAAATGTTTAACATCACTCCATGGTTATTAGACTAAGGTGTTTATTTTAGCTAGGAAGGAAAGGGAAGGGAAGGAAAAATTTGCTTCATGTATTTCAAACCTACAATCTAAGAGAGAAAAGAGGGTATCAACTAAAAATTTTAACCACTTACTCTAGAATTGTTGACCATTTAAAAAGCTTGTTTAAGATGTAAGTTTTAAACATTGAAGCTAAAATGTACTTTTTGAGAAATTAACTGATGATGTAGACATAATATTGTAATATAAAAATATCCATTCAAATGATATTAAAATTTTCTTATATTATAATATACAGAATATATTAATTTAAATTACAATAAAAAATATAATTTTTTAATAAAAAATAAGTTTAAGGGTGCAAAAAGTCCTCAAACTTTTGGAAAAAAAATTAATTGAGTCTTTAATTTTTTTACTCAATTTAGCCCTTGAACTATGATATTTAATCAATTAAGCCTTTTGGCCATTAAATCTTGATAGTTTTTTAAATATTACTGGACCATGATACACTATAGTTCAACTATGTTGCATTTACAGATTTTTTCAAAAAATATGTTTTTATAAGTTTTTTTTAGAACTTTTAAAGAATTTTTCAAATGAAATAATTTTTTTTAAAAATGTCAAGTGGAAACCCTGTGACATGACTTACTGCATCAATATATCTTAAAAGTTTTCAAAATTTAATGGTCAAAATTAGTAAAAAGGGCTTAGTTGATTCAATTTCTGGGTTCAAGAGCTTAATTGATTAAATTTCTGAGTTTAATGGCTAAATTGAGTGCAAAAAATTCAGGGCTTAATTGATTGTTTTCAAAAGCTCAAGGACTTCCTACACTCTTAAACCTACAAAATAAAAGTACAATAATATACATGTTTCAAGAAAAATATATAATATTTAAAATAATTTTCTAAAAAATGACATGGTGAGATATAAAATATTCAAAATAGAAGATAATTTATTAAACATATAATTATGTAGTGATAATTTTTTATAAATTATAAAATAAAATAACGTTAAAACTGTAATTTTATCCCAAATATATTTTTAAATGAAAAACAAAACAAAATTTTAATTTTTATATTTAAAATATACTTTTTAATGATCTATCGATATTTTTTTAGTTAGGCAGGTTGTTGACCGTTGGCAGTTTTTAAAATTTTTAGTTTTAATATTTTTTTTAAAAAAATTCATTTTCACACATCTTAATGTATTTGTTTTATCAACCTTTGTGGCACAGTTCTCATCTACTACTTTTGTGGTAGTTTTGCATTCTTTCATCTTACCGTGTTTGTATCATCTATCTTTGTGGCATGATTTTTTGTACCTTGTAACACAATTTTCTTTGCCTTGTTGTACAATTCTCATATTTCTTTGTGGTAGTTTTACGCTCATGTAGCTATAATCATATACTCGTCTCTTGTCAAAGAAAATTGATGGTCTAGTATGGTTAGATTCCCTTTTGTGACAGTTTATCAACGTAATCAGAACTATTTGTGGAGCATATTTTTAAGATTACTGCCCATCACCTCTTCTAAATCACTATATAAGCGCCTAGTTAAAAAGAGATAAGGAGAATTCGATGATGGTCGTTGAATTTCTAAAAAAATTGAAGGTAATAATATTCAAGGAAAGTTTTGTTTTTTCCATGTACCTTGAGTCATCATGATTTATTTATATATATAAATTCTTGATGAACATAATTTCAACTCTCTTATATTTTTAATATATTTTGCTGTATATTTTCTTATCTCTAATGATATCGAGCTCTTGTTTCGAAAAATATATATTTGACTTCTAGTTTGGCATTGTATATAATTCTAAAAATATTTTCTAAAAGATGTTTTAGAAAACAGTACTAAACGTAGGCTAATTGAACTTGCGTTTGGCATGGCAACCGTAGGTTTGAATATAATGAACGGTAAAAAGAAAAAGGCGTGTAAATACTCGGAAACGGTAGACGTTAAAGCTATTCTGTGGTCAGTTGTGACAAACAGTGATCATTCCCTAAAAGAGTGCGTGCGTGACTGACTGACAACACAACAAGAAAGTCTGGACAAAATACCATTAAAATCTGCACCTCGAAATTCATTTCCCCAATCGGACAAAACTCGCTTCACCCTTCTCTATATAAAAAGGAAAAACTTGAAAATAATAAACAAGAAAAGTGAAATTATTGGTGAACCTTTGTGTCATACTTTTACTGCAAAAAAAGAGAGGGGGAAAACCCCACTAATTCTCATCTCATGCATAGTTTGTATACGCCTCTCTCCCTCTTTAAAAACCCACACCCAACGACCAATCTCTACCTGTTTAAGCTTCAACTTTCTCTTCTTTTGGCTCTTACCTTTTATCCTTTTTTGGTCTGAAAGAAAACTGAATAAAGCAAGAGATTGGCAGTGGAACAGTTAAAGTGGCCACTAACACTCTTTCAACTTTGAGAGTGATGATGGTTTTGGGAGTAGCGCAAATTTTTACCATTTTTGCCTGAGCACAACCATATACTTGTTTTGCAGTAAAAAGAAAATGGCAGAGCAGCTGTTCGTACCTGCTCTGCTCTTCATCATGTGCTTTGCGTGCTAGTTATTATGATGGGTATCCAGCCTTGTCCTTGTTGAGCCAATCGATTCAAGAATCTGAGCGGAAAAAGACAAAGAAAATTAGGGAAGCCCTGCTTTTTTTTTTTTCTCTCAATGTTCTGTCATGGAGGCTACAGAGATTTAGAAAGCATTTCAATTTCCCAGATTATGCGTTTCTGCATCTTTAGAAATTAATTAAAAAAAGGTTTCAGTTTTTTCCCCTTCAGTTTATGGTGGTGTGGCATTAATCATTTCCAGGTGAGTTCTTTGTTTGGTTCTTTTACTGTTCCTGTTCTGATTCTGATATACATCGGATACTATAGGTTAGTTTTAGTTATGCTGCGGAATAGGTCAAGAGCAGTGACCAGCAAGCAAGCTTTAATGGCTGATCACAGCTCTCAAGCATCCCCTGCCAAGAATTACACTAACCCAATCCCATCTTTCTTCGATTCTCCAAGATTCAAAGCTTTCACTTTGAAATCCCACACTGAAACCGAAACTATCAAGGACCCTACTTCAATCCTCGACAACAAACCATTCTTTCCCTTCTGTAACCCCTTTGCCTTAACCCGACCAAAACCCCCAAAACTGTTCTCACTTGGAAATCCAGAACCGAAAGGTGTCGGTCTTGCTATACTCGATGCATTTACCAACGATAACCCAAGTGAAGACAACAGTTGTTGCCAGCCGAACAACAGAAAGGTCTTGTTCGGGACCGAGCTCCGAGTCCAGATTCCTCCACCCCCACCTACTGATTTTGGAATCAGGACCAGGAGTTCACATTTATCGCCAACATTCGGCTCCCCCGATCCTGGTATCCGTACGAAGATTCTTCCCGTTACTGAAATGGAGCTGTCTGAGGATTATACATGCGTGATATCTCACGGTCCTAACCCCAGAACCACACATATATTCGATAACTGCGTTGTGGAAAGCTACTTCAATGTACGGGATGATAATAAACCGAAGCCTAGACCCCAGAGTTTCCTTAGCTTTTGTCACACATGCAAGAAGAATCTTGAACAGAAAGTAGACATTTACATTTACAGGTGAAAATTAAAACTCAATTCCTTTAGATTTTAATCCAGTATCTGATCAATGTTTATAATTTTTTTTTTCTGTTTGTAATGCAGAGGTGAGAAAGCTTTTTGCAGTCCGGAGTGCCGATATCAAGAAATGCTCCAGGACGGAGAGGATAATAAAGAAATTTCATTCATGCTTCAAGAAATCATTGATTCCATAAACTAAATATTTCCTGTTCTTATTTTGGGTTTTGTTTTACCCTCTCCCCTGCAGATAAGAGATCAGAGAGGATGAGATAATGTAGACTTTAGGTTAATTTTTGTATGAGTAAATTATTTAAATGATTGCTTTTTCCCTGCAACTTTGGTTGGTTTCATTCGATACGTAATAATGAAATGAACATATTATTAATATTATCTAATCATATTAAGAACAAAATCTACATGTTAATCGATGTAGTATAACGGTTAACCATGGGCCTGTCTCAAATCACATCAACCATCGTACCTAAAAATCAAGAGCCAATTTCTTCACTCATACAACTCTCTTCCTTTTCACTTCCAACTTTGCTTATGTTGGTTCAGAAAACATACTAAGAAACCTTAAGCATATCTTAATTCGTAATTATTTATGTAATTTTGATGTATAAAACTGAATATTTTTAATGAAATAGATCTGAAGTCTTGTCTGTTTCTAGATCAATGCTTAAATAATTAGTAGTAGTTGAGAATTTTGATACTGTGTGCAGGGATAAGTCCAAATATTAAAAATTTGTAACGAGGGGGTTTCTCAACATGAATTATCACCCCCCACATCATCGCCAGGTCCCCTCTTGCTCCTTTTCACCATGAAAAGGAAATATATTTGTATATTTAAATGACTAATAATAACGATGGTGATCAGCATTTGTATTAGCAATCATAACTTGTATTATGCAACTTAAAGAGAAAGGGATGGAAATGCAACTTTATTACAATAAATGTGATGCTTTGAGTAAACATAAACGAAAGAAATTAAGATTCAGATTATTTTATTCAATATAATTTTGAATAGTTATATGTTTATATTTGTGTTTAACTCTTTAACAAAGTATGTATACCTTACAGATAAAACTGCTCAAATCTAGGTCATCTAGAATAAACATATTTTATACAGTAACGTTGGACTGAAATAATTTCTTTCTCTACATGCTTTTGTCACATATTAATATTATGCATCACAATTATTATATGGATTGTGGTCCAACTCTCATTCAACTTTATTTCCGATTGATGATCGGATCTCGGTTTCCCTCTTTCAAGGTGGTATACAATAGGGTGTTGCGTGTGAATAATGTAATCGATAATATATAAAATTATTTGAACTATTTGTCAACCGAGATGAAAGTAACTTTTCAATAATAAATATAAAAATTGTCAATGGGAAATGTGGTGTAGAAACTTCGGCCAAAAAACTGACAGCATTTATCCATACAATAACTTCAATTCCACCGAGAACCACCAGAATTTGTGACCGGCCGGCATCCAGGCTACACCGGGACGAAGATGGAAACGGGTTGTGCTTCTAAGCTATTATAATATGAGCAAATTTTTTTCCATTTCCCTCCCAATTCAAACTTCTGCAGAAGATCATAATTTACGTTCCTTTTGGATAAACAATTATAGGTGAGAATAATGGAAAAGAAAACTAAAGAAAAGAAATTAAAGTTAAAAAGAGAATGGTTGATAGTCAAAATGGGATGGTGGTGGTGAATTTCAGGTTAATTGTTTTTCTTTCTAAGTTCTGGGGCTTAATAGTTTTCTTTTCTAAATTATAAAAAAAACAGGGGTCAATTTCAGGTCAAATATAGATTTTTAGGACTATATTGAATAAAATATAATTATTGGACTAAATTATAAAAATTAAAGAAATACGGGTTAAATGAAGATTTTAAGGACTAGATTGAACAAAGATATCATAATATTAAAATATTAGACTAAATCATAAAAATCAGAAAGAAATTGGGTTCAATTTCGGGTTAAATAAAGATTTTTAAGACTAAATTGAACAAAAATAAAAATTTGACAGACTTAGCGTGAAATTATCCCTTTTATTAAAGTCAAATGATTTTTTTAATAACGTTATACGTGGTGCGCTCTGATTGCTCTATTATATTTTTTTAACAGAAATTAACGATAGGGGCCAACTGAAATCATGATTTAAAGTTTAAGAGACAAAACGTCTCGAAATATTTTTAACAAGGCAACTCAGTAAAAAGTGCATACTTTAAAAATTATTGGTGCCATTAAGCCATAATTTAAAATAAAATTGTTCAATAGTTTTCAAAGACATTGGATACAAATCCTAGGCCGAAATATAAATATATATAAAAAATAAACAACAAATATTTGGAAATCTAATTACAAAATGTTTTTTTAGTAGGCTAAATACATAACTTAAAAATCAATTTGAGAATTCTATTAAAAAAATCAATTTGAGAATAAACGTTAATAAATCAATTGAAATATATCATTTAGAAAATATGTATTTTTAAAATATTAAAAATATTTATTTTTAAATATTAAAAATATGTATTACATAAAAATAAATAAATATTATAAAATCTCAGAGATTTCTCAAATAAATTTGATAGATACCTAAAAGTTTAATCTAATAATAAATATAAACAATTTATACTTATATCAACTAAAATAATTTTAAAATTGAAATTAAATAGATAAAACTAAAAAAAAGAAAACTTAAATATTTATGAAAAAATAAAATTTGAAACACGAAAAAATCTCAAATCGCGTGTCGTACCATGTCATGTCCACGTTAGGGGATTTTGTCAATGTAGTGTATAGATTTATATCTTTATCTTTTTTATATATTATTTATTTTCAAAAAATGTATAGATTGTAGTCCTTTAATAGACATATATTTGGAATCCTCAAATGGTTTCCAACCTTTTGTGAAGAAGAAAATGTTGTTATCTTTACAT
Organism: Hibiscus mutabilis; assembly: GCA_019671005.1. NCBI lineage: Eukaryota > Viridiplantae > Streptophyta > Magnoliopsida > Malvales > Malvaceae > Hibiscus > Hibiscus mutabilis. Next base: position 13,027,027 of record CM033717.1, on the reverse strand, counting down.
GATTTAAATACAAATTATTTGTCTTTACAATGTGCACTATTAAAAGAATTAATGTTAATGAATAAATATTATCTTATAATCACACTAATTATTTATTTAAAAAATTTTTTATTTGTTTACATGTATAAAACAATAAAAAATGTATATTACTTTATTTATTTGAAAACACTTAATATAATATATGTATATTATATACAACATTTTCTTAAGAATAAAAATATAAAATATAATATGACATTCTAGAGAAAAAAAAGAGAGAGCAGTGAAGAATATAAAAATTTCATGGGTGAGAAAACATTAAAATTGGGTTAAGAGAGAAAAATCCATTAGCCAATAATACAAGAGTTAGGTTCATTGGGAGCAGATTAACATTAAATATAAACTTTATTTAATGTTAATCGGGACTAATACATTCAAAGCCTAGGGCCTAGGCATATTGGGCCACGAAAATCCCATATTGGTCCAAATACTGACCCCACAGAACGCTTCATTTAGTGTCCACCAGCCTTTTAGACAATTTGATTTGTTTTTCTCGATTTTCTTGAACTTTGCAGTTGTTTAGCTCGGATTTAGACAAGTGTACAACAAATGACCGATCAGGTTCAACTTCAACTTAAACCTAATCCTTATCCCTTGCCATATGTCGCTGTTGTTCGTATTTGGAGGCTACAAGTTACGCCCGACAGTCCACCACCTAAGCTCCAAATGTCCCTTTGCCCGGCTGAAATGTGCAAACTTCGTGCCATGTAAATCACGCACATTTATATGCCCTCTAATGCATCTCCGGAACCCTCCACTCCTTTTCTCACCGCCTTTGAACAATGAGCCAACGACAACCGAGAAGACCCCAGGCTTCTGATCAGTAAGGTATAAACTTTGTCGATGTTTTCGATGTCATCGGTGCTTCACCTTCAACCTTTTCCCCATCTCCAATACCAACTGCTGGAGATATGCGACCGGCGGCAACTACAACGGGTGCGGTTGATTCAAGTGGCATCTCAATTGGAGAAGCTTTGGAGGCAACCGCTATCTCCGTCGGCGACAAACCGGTTGACCGAGGAGATGTGGCAGCAATACGAGCAGCTGAGGCAAGAGCCGCTGGTAGTAGCGTGGCTGGTCTTGGCGCCAAAGCTCAAGCTGCTGTCGATTTCAATGATCGTGTGACTTATGATTACAATAAGATCACTATATCTGATGTTTTGTCGGTAAATCATTTAACAATTTTGATTCCTTAACCAATTGGATTGTAGACAAATTAATTAACCAGTTATTTTCCAATGAATTCGTCCTTTTTTGGGACAGGATGCAACTGCAAAGCTGCCTCGCGATAAAGCAGTGACAAGTGAAGATGCCGATGGCGTGAGAGGTGCGGAGGTGAGAAACAAACCGGAGTCGATGCCCACGCCTGGAGGAGTGGCGGATACCTTGGCCACAGCTGCTAGGGTAAATCGGGATGATAAGACATGAAGTGTTTGTTGTAGCCAAATGTTTTGTTTTATTTATTTATGTGTAGGGTAGAAAATAAATCTTATTGCTTTGTTGCGTGATGGATGATCAGTGGTGTCGATGCAGGACTGACTACAGACTATTTACACATAAAAAATTTAGTTTATAAAAAAATCGAAGGTTTTACATTACATTTTTTTGAGTTGAAGATATTTCGACGATAATATATTCGTTTTTTGGAAGGGAAAGAGTTATCATCCAAATAAAATTTAAGAGATGTTTTTTTTTTTGAAAATTTAAGGATTATATTAGTAATCAAATAAAATTTAATCTCTCTTTTACTAACATGTTATATTAGTTTTATCAAACTAATAGTATCTAATGCTTACTGATCAAAACTTTATTAGAAACAACATTAAATAATATAAATAACTATAATATTATTTTTAAATTTAATGAAAAATGACATTTATAAAACATAAAATATAAATTGATAGAGTATGAAAATTTTATTTTTTAAGTTAAGGTCAAATTAAAATAAATGTTGAATTTGAGGGCTAAATATACAATTAACTGCACGTTGACCAATTTATAAATTCTAATAATCGAAAATTTTAAAAAAAATGAGAGCATAGTCCGGACCATTTATTTAGTTAACCCTTAAAGAAATAAGGTAACAGTAATAAACAGTTGAAGACTGAATTGCATGTGAAAAGGGCACCAAGGCATGGATCACATGGATCGAAGCCTCCGAAAATGAAGCCAAATGGACCAATAAATAGTTTGCAATTTCCAAGCGTCTCTCTCGCAAGCCTAAACGTGTAAGTTCACACGTCAAATATCAACAGGATTATAACTCTATCCACGAAACGGGATGAATCAAAAGGCAACCTATTACAACAGACAATATGAGCCAATCACAGCCAAGGAGTTCTCAGATCCACCTGGAACCCATCACTATCGGAGAAGTTCTACAGACCGCAGTCATATCTGTTGGCGACAAACCCGTTGAATCAAGCGACGCAGATGCAATACAAGAAGCAGAAAACAGATGCAATACAAGCGGCGACGATATGCAAAGTGGTGGGTTGGGCGGCGCAGCCCGAGCAGCGGCCAGTTTCAATGCCGGTGCAGCGCAGAACGTCAATAAGATGACCATTTCAGATGTATTATTGGTAAATATTAAGACACCATGTACGTATCAATACGTTTAGATTGCATGTTTAGGAGAAAAGAAAGAGAATTAATAAATCAAATTGCTTTTATGGGGAATTGTTTTTCATTGTTATAGGATGCTCTTTCAAAGTTGCCTCGTGATAAAGCTGTGACATGTGAAGATGCTGAAGAGGTGAAAGGTGCAGAGCTGAGAGGTAGGAGTGAAGCCGCTGCAAGGCCAGATGGGGTGGCGGATACGATGACAAAAGCCGCTAAGGTGAAGCTGCACGAGTAAGATGATTCCGCCGGAAAGCCTGCATATAAGCGTTTCAATATAGCAGTTACTGGTTTTTTGTCTTGGAATTTTGCATCAAGCTAAGGGTACTTTTATAGAGATGTTGTAAATTATAAGTTTAGTAACCAAGAGCTTTTCGAATATTATGAATATTTCAAGCTTCGAGTTTTATTATTGGTGTGGACTTCAGCTTTATGTTGTACAGTCTTGATTAATTAAGATGTTGAACCAATGGGTTAGTTCAAGTGACAGCAAAATTCTGGAAGATCAGAAGGACAATAAAAAAAATATGTCGACTTTAATATAAATGTTAACTATTATAAATAACAATTTAATTTTCAAATCTACAAATAAATAAAGTATAAATTTCAATAATAGTTTAATCACTCTTGAAAAAAGTTTAATCAAACTCACTAGAGACCAACCCTGGTTTTTAAAGGGTGAGGAAGAGGCAGGGCCGACCCTGAAATTTTAGTGGCTCAGGGTGAATTTAAAAATTGGGCCTTAAATCAAAGATTTAAATTACAATTGTAAAAGTCTTCCGCTCATTTTTAGTGCATCTTTCTATGCCCCAACTACGGGTGTAAACGAGTCGAGTTGAGCCCAAGTAGTACTGAGCTCGACTCGGCTTGTTAAGAACTCGAGTCGAGTCCAATCGAGCGTTGATCGAGCTTTGATTGGAATAGCTCACGATTTGTCTCGTTTCATTTACAACCCTAATAATAATAATAATAATAATAATAATAATAATAAAATTGCATCATTTTATTATTATAGATAGAAAGAAATATTTCCATGTACATCATTAAAAATCCCCAATCCTAGTCGAAGGAAAAAAGTACACATGAAAATATAAAAAAATTAAACTAACATAACATAATAATAAAAATAGCCGACCTACATTTTAGTTCACTTTAATTTTAAAAAATAAAAAATAGCATATTATATTTTTTAGTAGCTCGCGAGCTTTTCTTGTTGGGTATCAAGTAGCTCAGCTCGGCTCGTTAAGAACTTGAGCCGATTTCAAACTCAAGTCAAGTTCCATCAAGTCGAGTGTTGACTGATCTTTGACCGAGTCGAGATCGAGTAGCTCGCGATCTATCTCGTCTTATTTACAACCCCATCCCCAACACTAAAAAATTAAATTCTAAGCCCTAACCCTAAATTCTAAATCCTAAACCTTAAAAATACACCATACCCATAATTCCATAAACCATAACCTTAAACCTTAATCCTAAACCATAAACATAGTTTTTTAATATGGGCATGCATAGGGGCATCGAAAAGGGGCAAATAATTTCTATTCGTGGACATAACAGTTGCAGATATCAATGTTTCAGATAATGTCGCTATCTTTGTATAACAACCGTTTCTTTTGCATACTGCTATTAAATCACTGTCCCTAAAAATAAGTAATGAAAAAAATAAATAAATTTTAAGTGTAAGTCTATAATAACAAGTATTGAAAAAATTTAGGCCCTAATAACAAGTATTGGAAACATTGAATTTTAAGACTATGTCCATAATAACAAATATTGAAAAAAATTGGAGCCCTAATAACAATTGTTAGAAAAAAAATTGAATATTAAAAATAGACACCTAATAATAAATATTAGAAAAAACATAACCCTATTAACAAGTATTAAAAAATAAATATCTAATAATAAACATAAAAAAATTAAATTTTTATAATTTAATTTTCATGAACAGTGAGTCTTGGGCGGACGCCCTTATTGCCCTTGCTCAGGGCCGAGCATGGGAAGAGGCAACAAGATATATATATGCTGGACGAAAATTCCTACCAAGATCTCATCAGCGCAATGTAGAAGTTTTAGAAGCAAACAAAAGAACACATAGTAATATTAAATTACGGTTGCAATTGTAGATACGATCGCAGAGTCACAATTGTAAATGTTATAGATGTTGCATCTTGATTTTTTCTCTTCAAAATTATTATATAATTAAATTACAGTTATGATTAGAGGAGTGAGTATCTATTAAACTCTTAGGGAGTTTGGTTCATGGAATGTAAGATTACCTATGGAAATATGATTACTAGAATGTAACATTACCTGACACATTACTCATAATGTTACATTACTTTGTTTAGTTTATGTAAAACCTATGTTTGATTTTGTTATGACAAAGTGTTTAAGGACCAATTTGTAAAATTGGATAAATTTTTAAGTATTCAAAAAATATCATAAAATGACAAGGAATCAAACTTAAAATGTTTCTAAGTCAAAAACTTAAACCCCAAAAGTTTTTCTAAATATTTTCATACTCAAATAACCAAAAATTCCCAGACATATTAATACGCCCTTAGGGGTTTCGATATGACTTTTGACTACTGAAATTTTAATTACAAAATCGTATCGATACGGTTTATCCCGTTTCGATACAACCTTCATCCGGGTTTATATTTTTGGTTATGAGTATCGGTACGACCTTGCCCGTTTCGATACGAGGTGTTAAGATTTTCAAATCTTTGCATTTAATATATGATCGTTACCTTGTCAGTTGTTGGAATCACCAAATTTTGAATTTCAGTTAACCCGTATCGATACGCCCCCTAGGCGTACCGATGCAATTTTCCTTGAACTTTTTCCTTAAATTCCAGTGAGCTAAAATTGTACCGATACGGTCTATCCATGTTGATACGCATATGTTTTTACACTATGCCTGTTTTGATACGCCCTCAAGCGCATCGATACCCCTTTGTACAACGACTATTTCTTCTTATGGTAGTTACCGATACGGCTCCTCGTGTACCAATACGGTAGGTTACCAAACATCATTTATTACAGGAAGAAAGCAACCCAACGGCTCTATTGATGACCCCAACTACCTAAACGGTTGGAAATCAATAAGGGGATATAAAATCAAGTCTCCAAAGCTTCAACAACAACAAGTTAACAAGTCTAAAGCATTCAAGCAAAAATCCAACTACTTTGGGCCTATTAGAGTCATATTTCTTTGTAACCCTCTTGAGAGCTTTTCATTGTAATCTTTTGATTTAAGATTGGGTTGGGTGTAATTGTAATTGGCAAACACCTATATTTGTGAGGATACTTTTGTTTGCAAACAAACTTCTTGTAAAAGAGTGAATTAGATCAAGCTTTGGGTAGAAAGCTTTGATCGATTGTAACAGTTGTCTCCTTAGCGTAAAAAAGGGAAGAATTCTTAGTGAATTGTTTGAAATCCTTAGTGGGAGCTGAGGTAGTGGATGTAGAACTTGTTAGAAGCTTGAACCACTATAAATCATTGTGTCTTCAATTCTTCATTTTCCAATTGCTTCCCTTCAAATTTTTATTTGCCAATTCACCCCTTCTTGGCTTTCTACAACCGTTTGATTATCTCAACAATTAGTATCAGAGCTACATTCATTGGAAAGATTAACATCCTCTTGAGTTGATCCGAAGGAGGTACATCAATCCACAATTAAAGCCATGTCATCTACTTCTGGCCATAACTTGTACGAGTCTCAATCGACCACTAAACCGTCTTTCTTCAATAGGGACAACTATCTGTATTGGAAGAATCAAATAGATTCTATTCATCAAATCCAACGATTACCTCATTTGGGATGTAATCGAAGATAGACCATCTATCCCGATGAAGCAAGAAGGTAAAAGGCAAGTTCCCGAGTCCAAGCAAGAAATGAACGATGAAGATTGGAGGAAGTTGCAAATAAACCACAAGGCATTGCACATGCTCTTTTGCGCACTTGGACCAGATGAGTACTCGAAGAAGTCTTTTTGTACGAGTGAAAAAGCGGTATGGGACAAGCTCGAGACCACTTATGAAGGCATCAACGATGTAAAGGAGACCAAGATTGGACTCTTCAACTTGAGCTACGAAAATTTCAAGATGAAGCCCTACGAGAGCGTCACCAAGATGTTCGATCGTTTCTCCATCATTGTAAATGGTCTCAAGGGCTTCAGAGAAATCATCCCCGACGACAAGCTTGTCTAGAAGCTCATCTATTCCCTTCCCGAGTCTTGGGGTGGAAAGAGGGCCGCCATCATCGAGGCCAAGGACCTCAAAACCTTAAAGCTCGATGCTCTTATGGGTTCTCTCCTAACTTATTAGATCATAAAGTGTAATACCCTAATTTTGTCCGGGTGTTTAAATATATATGTAATTCTCTATAAATAAATCCAAATAATAAATAATATAATAACAACCCAATAAATAAAAATAGATCCAACATATTATAGTTCAAAATACATTTTAAATGTCCAAGTTTACAATCCAAATACCCCAAGGCCCATTTCTAATATCCAAGACACCTAACAAACACAATAATCTCAAAAGAAACACAAATTTCCCGCCCAAATTTGGTTATAAAGGGACACATTTTGAGCTGGGATTGGACAAAAGGCCATTCACATGGATTAATTCCCCAGTTGATGTCCTCGTCTACAGCACCTATATAAAGGAGGAAAGAGAAAATGATTAGCCAATAATGATAACAATTAATGCCAATCATTAATTGAAAAGAGAAAGAAAGAGGAAACCGAGAAGTTACCTGAGAAGTTGGAGAGTCACTGGAATGCCAAAGGTCACTGAAATCAGACACCAGAGCAGTAAGGCCATCGTCGGAGATACACTGAGAGGTATATTCCCTTCTCTACTTTTCATTTACATGCAAAAACATATAAAATAAGTTAGATCTAAACCTAAAGAGCTAAAAAGCAGTAACCAAAATTAAAACCTAGATCTAAAAAAAGCAAACACAAAGCACAGTAAGGTTTTGAGGCTTATCTCGAGTTGATTGGAAGGGATTTTGGTCGTCGGTTGGTTTAAGGGCAAAGACGGAGTTGAAAAGGATAAATAGGTTCGGTTCGGGTAGTTTAGGCTTAGGATTGGGCTAGAGATGGGCAGATTCTGTTGAATCTGGGCTTAGATTAGGGCTTAGGGTGAAATTTTGGTGAAAATGGGAATTTTAGGGTTTTAGGCGGCGACTAAAAATCGCCTCGCGACAGTGACCGGCCACCGGAGAAAAACCATACGGTGGCTGGAGTTGGGACAGAGATGATCAGAGGGTGAGGTAGGTCAGAGAATACGACCAGAGACGATGTCTGGCGACCGACATCACCTTCGACGGCCGGTGAACAGGCCATGGTTGGGGATCAGTAGCGGAGGAGGATTAAAATGGGCTGAGGGTGAAGAATATTGGACGAGTTCTTGAGAAATTTATGTGTTTGATCATTGAAAAACAGAAAGGTGAGAGTGTTTTTATGTTTATTTGGATCGAAATGAGGACAATAGAAGAACAACTAAAGAACAAGAGGGGAAATGTGGGTTTTGATCGGTTTTGGGGATGAATTTCTGGAAAAATGGTGTTAGAGTTTAGAGAGTTTTGGGGGAGTGAGAAATGAAGAGAGATAGGAGAGTTGATAAAATGGCCAAGTTGGCTCGGTTTGGGCTCTTTTATACCCGAGCCAACACGACGTCGTTTTGGAGAGTCGGGTTAAGAAAAATTTGCGTATTTTCAAGCAGATATGGATACAAGTCCGCCCCCGACCCGGATTCTTTGGTTATTGGGCCGTTTAGTTTTGGTCTGAATCTCTTTGGGTTTGGGCTAAGCTTTTAAGAGAATTAGACTTGGGCTCCCAAATTTGTCCTATCTCACAAAATGGTCACCAACAACTTTGTAATTTGGGCTCCCGGTTTTAATTACAATTCAATTTGGTCCTGAAATCAGCTTAATTGTTTTTTTGTTTAATAGTTTTAATTTATTTGTTTAATTTATATTGTATGCGTGTTTTTTTAAATAAGCATGTAGTATATTTGTTTAGGGGACTTTAATTCACTTAGCACATTAAAATTAGTGTTTTTTAGGATTAAGTTCTTTAATTAAATTTATTAATTTGATAGGTGAGAACATTATAGAAAATAAATGAATATTGAATAAAAACTTTAATGTCCTAAGTTGATTAGTGTCACATTGCAATGTGATGTTAATCAAGGGGATATTTTAGTAAAAGATTCAATATTTCATTTGAACATAGAAAATGGAAATCACACATAGCTAGTTTAATAAAATTGGAATTAGGATTAAACAATTAGTGACATTAATAATACGAATATTATTAATTTGGGGTCTAATATGGGTAGTGCCCAATTCTTTGGGTGTTATCACATAAACCCTAAACTTGATGATATTCATAGATTTTAATTAATTAATTAATTGGAGCCTTAATTAGGTTTGAACTTAAAATTAACAAGAAAATAATTTGACATGCATTTAAACCTTTAGTGTTGAGTTACATTTTTAATATAAATTGGAGTATCCTAAAGTAACTGGATGTTTCAAAGTTTATATTCGTTAAAGATGTATTTTTCTACAAAATGATATCTTCATTCAAAATGAAATTTATTTAACAATTAAAGATTCAATTCAAATTATTGCTCGAAATGCCAAAATGCCACGTGAAATTGATGAGGTACCGATAACGGGCATTTGTGGGGGTGCTAATCCTTCCCCATACGTAACCGACTCCCGAACCCTAATTTTAAAGAAACGAATCTCTAGTTGTTTTTATGGTGTCCGGTCTACCAAAGTGACCGATGGCAACTCCAAATTGATTTTCAAAAATAAATAAAGGTTTTAATATGGAAAACCCTATTTTTTAAGATTTAATAAATTAAAATGAATAAAACCCTAATTTTGAAAAGAATTAATCGTCAAGCTATTTTTTCCACACGCCGGTCGCAAAAAATATTGCGACATGAAGAAAGGAAGAGAAGATGAGAAAAAGATAGAAGAGAAGAAGGCCGAGAAGAAAGAAGTAAAGAAGAAAAATATCAGAATTACTCTTAAGGCTTCACAAGAAGAGAGCGATTCGAGTGAGGAGGAAGATGGAAAAATGGCTATGCTAGCCAAACGATTCACTCAGTTCATGAAATCCAACTGGGGAAGAAAGTTCAATCGAAAAGGGGATTTCAAGAACAAGAACAAGGAGGAAGAGAATGATCCACTTATTTGCTATGAGTGTAAGAAGCTGGGGCACATAAGAACCGAATGCCCCCAACTCAAAAGGAAGAGCATCGGGAAGAAGAAGAATCTCAAGGCAAATGTTGCTACTTGGAGTAATGAGGAATCATCCAATGAAGAGGAGCAAGAAGTTTCCAACCTTTGCCTCATGACACTCGAAGATGGTCCTAAGGTAACCTCTAACTTATCCAAATTTAATTTATCATTTGATGAGCTTCAAGAAGCTTACGATGAGTTACAAGAGGTTTATGACGAGTTGGTAGAAAATATAAGGAATTGATTTTGAAAAACAAGAAAATGATTTATGATTTGAAAAACCAAAATGATTCCCTATCCTAAACCAACTCTGAACTTGAAAAGAAGATTTTTGATTTACAAAAAAACAAAATGATTTTGAAAAGAAAAACCATGGTTTAAACAACCTTCTTTCCAAAGTTCATGATGATAACCAAAGAGAAGTTGGAGATCTCAAAGTTTCTCTAAACAAAGTTGGGAAACAAGGTTTTGAAAAAGGAAGTTCTTCAAAACCCAACTATGTGAAAAGAAACTTCAATGGCTACAAACAAAAAAGCTTCCCAAGGCCCTCTAAAGGAAAGATGATTAAAAGTGTATGGGTTCCAAAAGAACGCATCACATCTAATAATACTAGTGTCATTGCTTATTGGATTCCTAAGAGAACTAAGATTTTGGGAGCTAATAATCATGGACCCAAAATGATTTGGGTACCGAAAATCAAGACTTAATCTTTGTTTGTAGGGGGAGCATTGCTACAAGGCCAAATCTACATGTGCAAATTTGTGGTACCTTGTAGTGGATGCATGAGACACATGACCGGTGACAAGAGTTGGTTCTTGGAGCTAAAACCAAAGAGTGGAGGAGTAGTGACTTTCGGTGACAACTCCAAAGGCCACATTGAAGGAATTGGTTCCATTGGTAATGACTCTTCCATACTTATTGACAATGTTTTGCATGTCAACGGTATAAAACATAATCTTTTATGCATAAGCCAACTTTATGATAAAGGTTTCAATATGCTTTTTTGATTTAAATGGTTGCAAAATAATCAACATTAAAACTAACAAATTGTGCTTATTGGTCATCGCATAGGAAACATATACATGGTGCATTTAGATGACATTCATATTTCAAATGTATGTTTTGTTGCAAAAGATGAACATCATGGTTATGGCATAGAAAACTAGGGCATGCAAGTATGAGTGCTTTAGAAAAATTGGTTTCAAATGATCTAGTAAGAGGTTTGCCAAAATAAAGTTTTCTTTTGACAAAAAATGTGATTGTTGTGCAAAAGGCAAACATAAAAGAGTTTCTTTTGAACCTATTAATGATGTTTCAACAAGTATAGTTTTACAATTGATCTACATAGATCTTTTTGGCCCTATAAAGACTATGAGATTGGGTGGAAAATCATATGCATTTGTTTTAGTGGATGTTTACACTATATTTACTTGGGTTATATTTTTAAGAATCAAGGACGAGGCTTTAGAAAATTCATCACGTTTTCAAAAATTACTCAAAACGATGTTGGTCACTCTATTTCTCACATTAGAAGTGATCATGGAACTGAATTTTAAAATTTAGGTTTTGAGGATTTTTGTAACTCAAATGGTATAGCCATAATTTTTCTGCTCCTCGCACTCCTCAACAAAATAGGGTTGTTGAGAGGAAAAATAAAACTTTAGAAGAAATGGCTAGAACCATGCTTTGTGAAAACAATTTGCCAAAGTATTTTTGGGTGGAAGCCACTAATACAACTTTTGGATGTTAATGTTTTGTTTTAAATAATGATTAGGCCAATTTTGAAGAAAACTCCTTATGAGATTTTGAAATCCAAAAAGCCTAACATTATCTATTTTCATCCTTTTGGATGTAAATGTTTTGTTTTAAATAATGAAAAAGACAATTTAGGAAAATTTGATGCAAAAAGTGATGAAGCTATTTTCTTAGATTATTCTTTAAACTCTAAAGCCTATCGTGTATTTAATAAAAGAAATTTGGTAGTTGAAGAGTCTATATATGTGGTTTTCGATGATAAACACCTTCCGAGGAAGGATTCTTGTGATGATGATGATGATGTGGGAATTTTTGAAGCCAACGATGGTGGACAATCATCAAAGGTAGATGAAGTTCTATCTAAGGAAGAAAAAGCAAATGATCCACCTCTAGAAGCCTTGAAGGACATGACTCTATAGGAAAATGAAGTGAGCTACCCAAGGGAGTTCAACTGTGTCAAAGGTGGTGAGATTTTGGGTGATCCATCCAAAGAGGTAACCACTAGGTCTTTTCTTAGAAATATTTGTAATGTTTCATTTATCCCATACATTGAGCCTAAAAATATCAAAGAAGAATTAAATGATGATTTTTGGATATTGGGTATGCAAGAAGAGTTAAATCTATTGAGATAAATATTTTGATATAACAATTTAAGTGAAAAATGTTTTTGGACTTATTTGAATATTGCAAAAATAATTCAAAGTCCAAACAAACTTGAAAAATTTGTTTCAAATGTTTTCCAACTTAGCCGAACTTTTTCAAAATCAATATGATCCATTTTTGCACTTTAAAAAGGTCATTCCCAGACCTCAAGGCAAAAAGGATCGATCCCCTAGATCAAGGGATTGGCCCCTTTGTGGATAGAATGCCTCAATCTTTTTATTCTAGACACCAAGTGCAAAAGGATTATCCCCTGGTTTAAGGGATCGATCCATTGGGGGTCATATTTTTAAAAAAATGATCAATCCCTTGAGAAAAATGATCGATCCCTTTAGTTATAAATGCTGAAATTTTTGTAGTTAACAACTATTTTGCATCCCTAACGACTATGAATCATGCCCAATGACCATAAACGGCTATAAACTAATTCCACATTATATAAACACCACAAGGACACTTGAAGAAGATGAGATATCACATCCAAGCTTCATGATCAAGAGAAATTGTCTTTAAGTCTTATTTCTTCATTTCTCTTGTATATATTGTATAGAGAGTGTTTTTCATTGTTTTATTCTTTACACTCTTGTGAGCTTAATTCCTGTAAACACCCACCTTGTGATATTTTATTGTTTACACAAATTACCTTGTAAAAGGGAGAGGTTCTAGTTTAGCCAAAGGAAAAACTAGAGTCGTTTTATCTTAGCCATTGAAAATATAGGGTTGTTAGGTTATCCCTTTGGCCTCAAAAGGAAAAATTCATAGTAGTGAATTGGAAAATCCTTAGTGTTGTGCTAAGGTAGTGGATTTAGACTCGATTGGGTATTTGAACCACTCTAAAATCATCGTGCAATATTGTCCACTATTTTTTGGTTTTAGCCAATTCATTCGTGAAGCAATTTCAGCCCTCTTGGCACAATAGATTAGAGTGCATCGAGCATATCAATTGGTATCAAAGCCTCATCTCCATCAAAGGATTAACATCCAAGAGTAAAGAACGATTGCTCGAAATTCACCATTCAAGATTTCAAATGGCAAGCGGTTCTACAATGATTTCATTCGAAGAAGGCCGCTCTATCATGTGTCCCCCATCTTCAAAGGAGACAGTTACTTCCAATGGAGCAATATCATGAAGTATTTCATCCAAGGCTTCAGCCTCGACATTTGGATGATTATCGAAGATGGACATTTGGAAGCTCCTAAAAAGAAGAAGAAAATGAGTGTCAAAGTACAAAGAATGACCATCTCAATGCAAAGGCTATGCACATTCTTCTTTGTGTCCTAAATGAAGAGATTTTTGAAAAGTTCTCCCTATCCAAGAGTGCCAAAGAAATTTGAGAGAAGCTTGAGAAATTCTATGGGAAAGAAGAGAAGAAAGATGGATTCACATCAAGTGAAAACCTCCTCTCAATTCCTAAGGTGGATTGTTTGATGGCTCCCAATGAGCCCGAGGTATCTTCTAACTCAAGTGAATTTAATTCATATTCTTTTGATGAGTTACAAGATGCTTTTGATGAATTATTTTTGGAATTTGAGATCATGAATTCCAAATACAAGAAAATATTTTCAAATTTAAAAAATGAAAATGATTTTCTTTTGAAAACAAAGGTTGATTTTCAAAGCCAAAAATGAAACTTTGAAAAATGAGTTAGACCTTTAAAAAATGAGGTGTGAAGATTTTGCAAAAGAAATTTTTTATTTAAAAGTTAAGCTTGAAAGCTTAACTAAAGAGAAAGAAATTATTTTTAATAATTCATCTTGTTCCACAATGGCAAAATGCTCACATTGCCATTATCATGGTCATTCTTTAAATACTTTTCCAATTAAAAAAAGAAAATCTTATAAAATTAGACAAGAATGGGTTCCTAAGGGAACTAGAGACATTGAAGTTAATGTCAATGGATCTAAAGCAATTTGGATACCAAAAATCAAATGAATGTTTCTAGTAGGTGTGTTGGAGCAATGATAAGAAAAGCAAGGATAATTGGATGCTCTAGTCACATAAGTGAAGAAGATGAGTAACCTCTAATCTTAATGTATTTGATTATAAATCTTTTGGTTGCCTATTTTGTTGATAAATGTTCATGCATCATTGCTTATTTATTTATATGTGCATGACATTTTATGATGCTTTATGCATATGAAGCATATTGTTCTATTCATATGTTTGCATAAAGTTTTTAAAAGTCTTGGATAAATTGAATTTCATGTGTTTTAAATTGATTTGATTCAATGGTGAAATTCAATTTCTTAAGTATCAAAAATTGAACCAATTTTTGAAAATATAATGCTTGATTAAGGGGGAGCTTTTGATTTAAAAAGATTTTTTTAACTCTCCATTGTTATCATGATTTAAAGTGATTTCAAATTTTGTTTTGAATTATTTTTGATATATCAAAAAGGGGGAGATATGTGTTTGAAAAATTAACTTTCAAAAAGAAAAATGGGAGCTTTAAATATTTTCTAAAAATATTCTCTTTTTATAAAATTATTTTTCTAATGGGGGATTTTCCAAAATAATTTTTCAAGTGGTTTCGTTATACAAAAATAGGGAGATTGTTGAGATAAATATTTTGATATAAAAATTTAAGTGAAAAATATTTTTTGACTTATTTGAATATTGCAAAAATAATTCAAAGTCCAAACAAACTTGAAAAATTCATTTCGAATGTTTTCCAACTTAGCCAAACTTTTTCAAAATCAATATGATCCGTTTTTGCACTTTAAAAAGGTCATTCCCAGACCTCAAGGCAAAAAGGATCGATCCCCTAGATCAAAGGATCGATCCCTTTGTGGATAGAATGCCTCAATCTTTTTATTCCAGACACCTAGTGCAAAAGGATCGATCCCTTGGTTTACAAGATTGATCCCTTGGGAGTAATGGTCATATTTTTTGAAAAAAGATTGATCCCTTGAGAAAAAGGATCGATCCCCTTAGTTATAAATGCTGAAATTTTTGAAGGTAACGTCTATTTGGAATCCCCAACGGCTATGACTCATCCCCAACGACCATAAACGGCTAGAAACTCATTCCACACTATATAAACACCACAAGGATACTTGAAGAAGATGAGAGAACACATCCAAGCTTCATGATCAAGAGAAATTATCTTTAAGTCTTATTTCTTCATTTCTCTTGTATATATTGTATAGAGAGTGTTTTTCGTTGTTTTATTCTTTACACTTTTGTGAGCTTAATTCTTGTAAAAACCCATCTTGTGAGATTTTCATTGTTTACACAAATTACCTTGTAAAATAGAGAGGTTCTAGTTTAGCCTAAGGAAAGACTAAAGTGATGTTATCTTAGCCATTGAAAAGGTAGGGTTGTAAGGTTATCACTTTGGCCTCAAAAGGAAGAATTCATAGTAGTGAATTGGAAAATCCTTAATGTTGTGCTAAGGTAGTGGATGTAGACTCGGTTGGGTAGTCGAACCCCTCTAAAATCATCTTGCAATATTTCCCACTATTTTTCAGTTTTAGCCAATTCATTTGGGAATCAATTTCAACCCTCTTGGCATAATCGATTAGAGTGCATCGAGCGTATCAAAATTAATTTGAGTGAAGTCAAGTATGGACATTAGTTGCTAGGCCTAGTAATAATTTTACCATAGGAACTAAATGGGGTTTTAGAAACAAACTAGATGAAAGTGGTAACATAGTGAGGAACAAGGGTAGACTTGTTGCTCAAGGTTACACTCAAGAAAAAAGAATCAATTTTGATGAAACCTGTGTACTCGTAGCTAGAATGGAAGCTATTAGGATGCTTCTTGCATTTGCATGTTATCATGAATTCAAGCTTTTTCAAATGGATGTAAAGCGTGCTTTTCTAAATGGTTTTATTAATGAAAAAGTGTATGTAGAACAATCACCCGGTTTTGAAGATCCAAAATACCCAAACAATTCAAAATCTTTATATGGTTTGAAACAAGCTCCTAGAGCTTGGTATGAAGGGTTATCAAACTTTTTAATTGAAAAAGGTTTTAAAAGGGAAAAGTGGATACTACACTCTTCATTAAAAGAAAAGGAAAAAAGATATCTTAGTAGTTCAAATTTATGTTGATGATATTATTTTTGGTTCTACTAATGAGTAGCTTTGCCAAGAATTTGCTAAGTTGATGCAAGGTGAGTTTGAGATGAGCATAATGGGGGAGCTTTCAATCTTTTTGGGACTCCAAATCAAGCAAAGGAATGATGACATCTTCATCAATCAAGCTAATTACATTAAAGATATGCTTAAGAAGTTTGGCTTGGAGAATGTGAAACCTCAAGCCACACCAATGAGCTCTTCTACAAAGCTTGACAAAGATGAAGGAGGTAAGTGTGTTGATTTAAAGCTTTATTGCTCTATGATAGGACCTTTGCTTTATCTTACCACAAGTAGACCAGATATCATGTTTAGAGTTTGCTTGTGTGCTCAATTTCAAGCTAGTCCTAGAGAATCACACCTTATAGCTGTTAAGAGAATCTTTAGATACCTTAGAGACACACCTTGTTTAGGCCTTTGGTATCCTAGAGATTCATCCTTTGATTTGCATGCTTATTCGGATGCAGATTATAGACATTGTAATATAGATAGGAAAAGTACCCCCGGTACTTGTCAATTCCTAGGTAGTATGTTCATATCATAGTTTTTAAAGAAACAAAATAGTGTAGCATTATCTACCACGAAGTGGAATACATATCAGTCGGAAGTTGTTGTGCTCAAGTCCTTTGGATAAAACAAAAAATTTTAGATTATGGAATTGATGTAGGTATCATCCCTCTTAAGTGTGACAACACTAGTGCCATATGTCTCACTAAGAATCCCATCCAACATTCTAAAACCAAGCACATAGAGATAAGACATCAGTTCATTAGAAATCATGTCTTGAGAAACGAGGTTGTTCTAGAATATGAAATACCTTGAACCAATTAGCGGATATCTTCACCAAACCTTTAGACAAAGAGCGTTTTTGGTCTTTTAGGAGAGAGTTAGGTTTAACTAGCCTACCTTGAACCTTAGAGCCTCTTTAGTGTCTAAACTTGCTTGAATTTGGTTGATTTCTTTGCTTATGTGTTTTTGCTCCTATATGCATCTATGCTTGTTGCCAGGGCGAGTGTGCATCTGTTTTAGCTCATACATGATGTTCACATATCATACATATGCATTTCAATTCGAGTAAAATCAAAATTTTGAGCACTTTGTAGTAAAAAATGACATTTTTGGTACGGGTATCATGAGACAGTTTCGATACAGGTTGACCTGTACTAGTACGAGGTCGTAAATTGAAACGGCTAAAAACTATTTTGGTACGCTGCTTCGATACGCAGAGATGGCGCATCGATATACGAAGTAGCTGGAGAGTTAAATGGGCATTAAAAGAGGGTTTCCAACTTTAAATCAAATTCTAACTTTCTCTCAAACCCTAAATAAATTTTCCTCTATATAAATCCATCAAAACCCTTTGATTTTCACTAATCATCAAAATATTTTGAGGGCTTTTGGTTTTCTCATCAAACCTAAGCAAAATCATCAAGTCTTGTGCATCATCATCTCTTCATTCATCCCTAATCCTAATTCAAGGTATAAACCCACTTACTTTTATTTTCATTTTAATCTTTATTTGTTTACTATTTTTCATTAAAAATTGTATATCTAGTATGTATATAACATGTTTTTTAAAGATTTTTTTAAAATTCTTTCAAAACTAAATATTTTTTGTTCGAATATAAAACTATATTTTATATTTTTCAATACTGTTTTTCAAATTTTATTTTTATCAAAAATTCTTTTTATACTTGTATATGATTTTAAACTATATGATATAGGTTTTTACAATACCTTGATCATTGGATTGTTCATTGGATCGAATGTGATGATTTATGCATACATTATTTTTTGTAGTTTGATTTTGATTTTAGGTTTTGTTATGGCTCCTAAGAAAAGAGAAAAAAGAGAATTGGGACAATCATCCAATACCAATTCTGAAAATGATGGTACAAAACCCAACTTAACCTATATTTTTCAAAATTGTTTTAATGAACCTCGATTTCCAAATGCAATGGCTCACTTTAAACAATTCCAATGTTATAAAATTCATTGTGAGCGCACTGTTTCAATCCTTTTTTTCATCCGAACGTTTTAAATTTAAATACCTTGAGTTGATGCATCAAGGGAAATTTATGACCTTTTTGAGTATACCCAAGATTATATACCAAAACCTTGTCCTTATTTTTTATGCAAATGCCCGATGTCTTTACAACCAAGAGAAAACCCATGTTGTTGCTATTGAATCCTATATTACGGGAAAGAAATTTCAAATTGATTATTTGACTTTAGCAAATGTTTTTGGCTTGGAGAATGTGGGTATTGATAATTAGGACTCGTTGGGACATGTTCTTGGTGGCTCCGTGACCCTTCTTGATGCTTATGATCTCATCATTCACCTTATGACCACTTGGTGGTTTTGCCCATCTGGTGGAAAATTCTCAACGATCCACCAAGTTGATGATTGTTGGATTCGTTGTGCAAAATCACTATACAAATCTTGTTTGATTCTTCACCTATTACACAACTTTGAGCTACTTGTTCCACAAGTTAGAGGTTGATTGATCTCATGATATTGCCAAACCTCTCACCGAAACGATTGATGAACGCTTTCTCCACTGCGCAAAGTTTTCATATTATAATGGAGAATGGATATATGTCACGAATCTCCATCAAGGTGCTCAACCCGATCTGATGACGGCTCCTCAAGTTTCTCAAGCTCCGGTAGCTCATCCTTCCCTCGATGCTCTCATGGCTTATCTCGACAAGAAATTTGTATTTTTGGGCACTACCATTACAACTTTGGATACTACGGTGACCTTCTGATTTACCGCTATTGACACTCATTTTACATCTTTGAAGGAGAGAGTTACTACCATTGAGAATCGCCAAGGTTCGATGGACATATCTCTTACCGCTTTTCATGGAGAATGGCAACAATCTCTTGGAACCAATGCCAATGATGAAAAGTATGAAGAAGAAGATGATGAAGAGGATTCTTAGGCGTCTTGCATCTCATGACATATCACATCACATTAGGATCTAAGTTTTATGCACCTATGTATTTTGTTTTATGAACTCCTATGTTTTTTTTTTGTTTATGTTTTTAGGATTTGAGTTGGATTTTATTATATTGCTTTGAATTATGCTTTGAATTTTAATAATATCTATGTTGTTTCGTTATGCTTGGATTACCTTTAATGTTTATATATTTCTTTATTTATATCCTATTGATTTTGATCTAACAAAAATGGGAGAAGTAAAGAGCACTTAAATTTTTCAAAGTTTTTCAAAACTATATCTTGTAGTCTTAAAGAAAGAGGAGTATTTAAGGGGGAGTATTTTTCAAACCTACTTAAAAATTTACTTTGGTTTTGTTATATCAAAAATGGGAGATTGTAAAACCTATATTTGATTTTGATATAACAAAGTGTTTAAGGACCAATTTGTAAAATTGGATAAATATTTAAGTATTCAAAAAGTCTCACAAAATGACAAAGAATCAAACTTAAAATGTTTCTAAGTCAAAAACTTAAACCTCAAAAGTTTTTCTAAGTATTTTCATACTCAAATAACCAAAAATGCTCAGGCGTATCGATACACCTTTAGGTGTTTCGGTACGATTTTTGACTACTTGAATTTTAATTGCAAAATTGTATCAATACGGTTGATCCCATTTCGATACGGCCTTTATCTGGGTTTATATTTTTTTGTTACGAGTATTGGTACGACCTTGCCCATTCTGATACGGGGTGTTAAGATTTTTAAATCTTTGCATTTAATATATATGACGGTTACCTTGTCAGTTGTTGGAATCACCAAACCTTGAATTTTAGTTAACCCATATCGATACGCCCCCTAGGCGTACCGATGCAATTTTCCTTGGACTTTTTTCCTCAGATTCTAGTGAGTTAAAACCATACTGATACGGCCTATTTGTATCGATACGCATATGTTTTTACACATTGTTCGTTTCGATACACCCTCAAGCGTATCGATAGCCCTTCGTACAACGTCTATTTCTTCTTATGGCAGGTACCGATACAACTCCTCGTATACCGATATGGTAGGTTACTAAACAACATTTATTGTGGGAAGAAAGCATTCCAACGGCTCTATTAATGATCCCAACTACCCAAACTATTAGAAATCAATGAGAGGATATAAAATCAAGTCTCCAAAGCTTCAACAACAACAAGTTAACAAGTCTAAAGCATTCAAGCAAAAATCCAACTACTTTGAGCCTATTAGAGTCATATTTCTTTGTAACCCCTCTTTGAGAGTTTTTTATTGTAATCTTTTGATTCAAGATTGAGTTGACTGTACTTGTAATTGGGCAAAAACCTATATTTGTGAGGATACTTTTGTTTGCAAACAAACTTCTTGTAAAAGAGTGAATTGGATCAAGCTTTGGGTAGAAAGCTTTGATTGATTGTAAGGGTTGCATCCTCAGCCTAGAAAAGAGGAAGAATTCTTAGTGAATTGTTTGAAATCCTTAGTGTGGAGCTAAGGTAGTGGATGTAGAGCTTGTTAGAAGCTTGAACTACTATAATCCTTGTGTCTTTAATTCTTCATTTCCAATTGCTTCCCTTCAAATTTTTATTTGTCAATTCACCCCCACTCTTCCTTCCACAACCGATTGATTATCTCAACAGTTTATTTGATAGGAATATAAGATTGCATTATTTGATAGGAATATAAGATTAATTGGAACCAACATTTACCAACTTGTCCTTATGATATATATTTTTAACACGTTAAATTTTTAACTATTAAATTAAAAATATTTACATAAAAATTTATAGAACTATTTTTGTTACATCTAAAAATTACAAAAACTTTATATTTATAATATAATTAATATATTAAATCATTTTTAAAATATGTTTTATATTTATATACCCATATTCTCTTTTAATATTTTTCAACAGTAAAATATTATTTGTTTAATATGTTTAAATTTTTATTTTTTATTACTTTTAACCTTTTATCAAATAAATTAAAGTAAATAATAAAATAAATTTAAAATTAGTAAAAATGATAAAAAAAATTAACCTACTATTTTTTTTAAAATGAAAAATATTTTATGAATCAAATAATAAAATTAATAACATCAACTCTTAATGCATTCACTCTCAAGCAACATGCAATCTCATCATATATCCCTAGAGACATCATAAATATAATATTAATAATAATAATAATATATTAAATATTACAAAATCATTTAAATATATGCAATGCCATTTATATATTAAACTAATGTTAAGCAAAAATATTTAATAAATTTACACCATAAATAATTAGTCACCTAATTAAAAATGCAATAAAAGATCAACATGAACATAATTCATTATCATAAGGGCAATATTGTTCAAAGGGAAAGAATTGTGTAATACCTAAGAAAATGAGGGGAATAACATTCCCACCATTTGGGGGAAAAGAAATCACCATTGAGAAAAGAATAATACCTCCTAACGGGAATCCTCCTAAACCAAACATGGGAATGCAAGTTTGGAAAAGATTATTATCCCTGGTAATAATCTTTTCCGCGAACCAAACGCACTTTAAGGGAACAATCACATCCCCATTTTTAGGGAAGCAAGTCTAATTTAGTATGTATTTTTGGAAAAAAAATAATTTTAATTTGCAAAATAAAAATAATATAATAATTTGAACACAATATATTTTCGATCTTAAACTTTAATTTTTAAATCGACACTAATTACAATTACAGTATTGTGATTAGGGGTGTGCAAAACCGAGTTCGGTTAACCGTTAGAAAATTATTTCGTATAATCAATAAATTCAGGTTGTTTAATTTTCGACCCTAAACCTGAACCATTAAACCGGTTAACTGAAATATTCGGTTCGGTTCGAGTAATAGTTTATTAACATAGTGAAAAATAAGCTAGAGTTTGAATTTTGAAACATTTGAAGAAGAAAAATAATGTTTGAAACTAAGAATAGGAAATAACCGACAATTAAAGTTAATTTTTTTTACTTTCCAAAGTAAAATAAATCCGCAAATATTTGGGATGAAAATATATTAAAAGTTACCGCTAATTTTTTACTTTCCAAGACAATAAAAATATTCAAAAAATATTTGGGGAAGAGAATAAATTAACAATGACGCTAAAATTTTGCCAATATAATTGTATAAATATGCGTATTTTCTATATTATATGTTATGTAATCGGTCGGTTCAGTTACCCGTTTTTGTTCAAAACTATGAACCGTATCCAAACCGAAATAATTTTTAAAAAAACCCAATAAAAATAATTTTTCGGTTCGGTTAACCGTGTTTTTGGATCAATTTTTTTAGATTTCGGATTCAGTTTTGGTTTGTCTGTTGTTTTGCATAGCCCTAATCGTAATAAATTTAAAAATAATTGTTTTAGGATCATTACACCACGTTACCACCACATTTTAATACTATACATAGTATAGAAGTTGTGACCGATGAAAATGCTGAAGAGGTAAAACGGGCACAACAGAAAATGCTGACAAAATTACAATGCATGGTTGGGGTGATCGACCGCTGATACAATTAGGGATGTAAAAACAGGTAATCAGATGAATTTCAGGTCGGGTCATGTTAGGTCGAGTCGAATCGAATACATTTTATTTCCGGTTGATTTGATGTTTTGACTCGATTCGGGTCAGGTGCGGGTCAATTTCAGGTCGGTTTCATTTCAAGTCAGGTTAATTCGAGTTTCGAATTCGTATTAAGTTTGAGTTCGGTACAAATAGTCGATAGACTTAAGGTTGGGTCATTTCGAGTGAATTATTTAATGTCTTTCACGAACACGAATCACATTAAAAATAAATATTAGGGACTAGAATGAACAAAAATATCATCATATTTAAAATATTGGACAAATTAGAAATAAATAAGGGTCAATTTCGGATAAAAATAAAATATTAAGGACTACAGTAAACAAAAATATCAACAAATTAAAAATATTGGACTAAATTACAAAAATATAAAATAAATAGGGGTTAATTTTGGTTAAAAATAAAATTTTAGGGACTAACATGAAAAAAATATCATCATATTAAAAATATTGGACTAAATTACAAAAACTTGAATAAGGGTCAATTTCGACTAAAAATGAAAATTTAGGTACTAATAAACAAAAATATTATTGGACTAAATTACCAATAATATAAATAATTATAGGGCAATTTTGACTAAAAATTAAATTGTAGGGACTAGAATAAACAAAAAAATTATTCGACTAAATTACCCAAAATAAAAATATATATGAGTCAACTTCGGCTAAAAAAATTTTTAGGGACTAAAATGAAAAAAATATCATCATATGGGTCAATTAGTTTCTCACATTATAATAAAATAAATTCACAATTTCTCAAATACTTTATTTTTCTCTTGAAAATCATCAAATCATAGACTTCCTCAATTACAAGTTAGGTAAATATCAAGCCATGCCAATATCAGTTCAGGTCAACAACAGTTTAGGTTCAAAATAGGTCAGGTTCAAAACAGGTCGGGTAAAATCAGATCTCGGGTCGTTTCAATCGGGTTATATCGATTATTTGCCAAGTTAGTCTCAGGTTCAG
Organism: Hibiscus mutabilis; assembly: GCA_019671005.1. Classification (NCBI taxonomy): domain Eukaryota; kingdom Viridiplantae; phylum Streptophyta; class Magnoliopsida; order Malvales; family Malvaceae; genus Hibiscus; species Hibiscus mutabilis. Next base: position 13,003,069 of record CM033717.1, on the reverse strand, counting down.
GTTCGTACCAGTCGGGTGCAGGTTGGGTTCAGTTACAACAGTATCAGGTTTAACTCGAGTTCGGGGCAACAACAGTCAGTTATAGACCGATTTCGGGACATTACTTTCTTGGGTCAAAACAAGTTCTAACTCGAGTAAGTTTTAGTCGGATTTTCAGGTCGGGTCAGCTTTTTACATCCCTAGATACAATGGGTGAGGTTGCTAGGCTTTCTAGTTTTTGCAAGTGTCGAACACGATGACAAAATTTTAGGAAACACCCAAAAAAGAGAAATTTGTATTAAGCCCTTACAAAATTTTAAATGATAATTTGGCCTCAATTATTTTAATTCATTTTATTAAACTCCTATAATTTTAATTAGATTCTTTAAAATTTTTAAAAATTCTTAGGGATGTCAATTAGATAGGGAAGATGCGAAGAGTACTCTTCTCACACTCATCTATGTCAAGAATTTTCATAATTCATGTCTCATGACCTGCTGCGAATATAAAATCTAAACCCATCATTGACCCGCAACTCGCAAGACTAAAATCATCTCTGCCCCATCACCCACGTGGGTCTTGAGATCCACCTAATCCTCTTTTTATCTGCCCCATGATCTATTCATATAATATATTTATAAATATTGTTTAAATAAATATAAATTAAATTTGTTATGAAAATAATATGAAATACTTGTCATTCCGACTCCCACCACATATGTAACATTATTCCAACTGTCACCATTTTTAAAAAATAATAATATATAAAATTAAATTTTGTACAACTCAAAATTTTGGACTGAAAAAAATACTAAATTCTATTATAAACGACCGGAAAATAACACAAATAACATGTGAACTAATATTTCAATTTTGTAACAAATAAATAATATAGAAAGAACTAAAAAGAAAATAACAATAAAAAACAACATTTAAAAAAAGAACAAATACCAATAGAACCTAAATAGCATACAATATAATGAAAATAAAATTTTAAAAGTAGAAGAATAACATACATATTGTGGAGACTCAGGAGAAGAAAACAAACCTTAGAAAAAATGCTTAACGACAGACAACAGTAAAAGAGAAACCAATAAACATAATTATATATATATTTATAAATATTTCAAGATAAGTCAATACAAATTATCATAAATTTGACTCTGATTCAAACTAATATTTAAAAAAAATATTTATATATTTGATTTGATCAATCTCAAACTCAATTATATATATAGGAAAATTCTATAACGCTTGAAGAGCACCGCTAAGCACCACTAACGATGAGCACAACTGAGCACCATTAATTAATTTATAAAGATTAAAAATCTAAAGGACTCAACGTATAATTATAGCAGGAAATATTAGTTATATGCAAGAAATACTGTTAAGTTTTAATCTTTCAGATTGTATGAAGTTGGTTTTGTACTTACTTTACTTTTATCTTATTTGCAATTATGGTGTTTTGTGATTTTCTTCCCCTTGCTGCAACGCCGTGGAGATTCAGGTTAGTAGTAATTAGCTAATTTACCTTACTTTAATCTTGAACGATAGTTGGATCCAAATAAGATTGTTCCAATAAGTTTGATTGTCAAACAAATAAGTTCTTATCAATTTATGCCTTAATTTGCTTGCTTAATCATGTCATAATGAAAACATAATCATAAAGAGCACGAGTCGAGCAAAATTTTATGGAGCTTATCAAGTATCGAGTTGAGTCGATCACTGTTCAACTTGTGATCAACTCGCTTACTGAACACCCTTATCCAAAAGAAATCAAATTACCTAACTTTAAAAATAACAATGAAATAAGTATCTAATATAAAATTTTAAGACCAAAACTTAATTAACTAACTAAATGAATGATGCCAAAATTAAAAATGATCAAATACGTAGAAAAGGCATACCGATATGATGAGTTTCACATTACAAGTACGCTTAGTTTAACCGTATCGGTACGGTACGTGTATCGGTACCAAAAGATGACACTGAATTTTTTTAGAAGCATACCACATCGGTACAGTAGCTTTCGTATCGATACCCAAATATCGGTACTGGATAATTATTGTACCGGTATTTTGAGTTCAACTGTACTGCTACGTGGTTCGTACTAGTACAAAAAGAGATTACTAGATTTTTGTTTGAAAAATATTGTATCGATACGATAGATCTCGTATCAGTATGCCCGTACAGATACGCATTAATGAGCGTACCTGTACGCGCGAGCCTAGTTCTATAAATAGGCCTCTTATCTATTTTTCCCTAATTTCTTTAAACCCTAACCCTAAGAGCACTATTTTCCCTCAAAACTCCTCTCAATTTTCACTCAAAATCCATAAAACTTCATGGGTTTTGCAAGGATTTCATCTCCAATTAACAAATCGTGCATACCCATCACTTATTTCGTCCATTTTCTGTGTTATTCAAGGTATTTTTATAATATCCTTTAATTTATTAAAATATTTACTTTTTTTAGGTTTGTGCATCTAGATTGAAAGTTTGAATACATTTGATAGTTTAAATACAAAATTTTTAGGTTTTTGCATCTAGATTTTTAGGTTTTTGTATCTAAGTTTTTAGTACATTTGATACTTATTTATTCGAATATTATACTTATTTTTTAGGTTTGTGCATCTAAATTGATAGTTTGAGTACATTTGATAGTTTAAATACAAAATTTTTAGGTTTTTGCATCTAGTTTTTAGGTTTTGTATCTAAGTTTTTAGTACATTTGATACTTATTTATTCGAATATTATACTAAAATTGACGAATACAATATACACCGTGCTTATTGTTTTTGCAGAAGGCCTCCTATCATTAGTGTGTCTAGAACCTTAATTCCTTTTCAACTTTTTAAAATGGCACCAAAATTAAAATTTGCGACAAAACGTCATCGCACGAGTTTAGCTTCTACGAGTCAGCCCGAACCTGAACCTCAACCCATTTTACCTACTTCATTTGTTAAATAGTTTGATGAACTCGGAGTACAAAATCAAAGGGTAAACTTTGATATGTTCACAAATTTTACTATTCGGGATGAGCGTGTTGTAGATTTTAAATTTATGTTCGATCCTGCTTTTAAATTTTTTTACCTTAGTCTTATGAGGCAATGTAAATTTCTTATTATGCTTAAGCTCAATCCCGAATATTTTTCAACTTTAACCCGATTTTTTTCCAACGCTTATTGTCTTGTTGATGAAACGAGTAATAGTGTTATTGCCATAGAGTCTTATCTTATAGGGAAGACGTTTCAGCTAGACACCAAAATAATTGTCACCCATCTAGGTTTAGAAAACATCAGTATTGATAATGAGGATCAACCTATTTCTGATTCTCCAGCCCCTATCACTCTTACTAACTTAAACGCCCATGATCGCTTTCTCTATCTCATTATCACTTGGTGGTTTCGACCATCCGGAAGTAAGTATTCTACCACTAGCATTGTCGATGCTTGTTGGATTCAGTACTTTCGCACTGGCAAATGCATCAATCTTGCTCAGATTATTTTTGCCGACCTAGTTTACATCATAAACAACCGTCGCACCTCTATGGTCACCTCCTTTCATTATAGTTGCGTCCTCAGCCCTATCTTTCTTAAGGAGGGCATAAATTGTTGCATAGATAATCTCTTCCCTCTAGGAAATAAGATTTATGCTTCATCTCTTCGAAGGGATCATTTCGATCTTGTCAAAGGTGAGTGGATTCCTCGCTCTCCACAGCTAGCTCCAGCACCTCGAGCGGATCGTCAGCCAGCTACTCTAGTACTTGAAGGAGATGTCTCTTTGGCATTACTTTCGGAGTTGATCACTTAGATGGAGGGTCGCATTATGCATCAAATTGATGAGCGGTTTGACTCAGTTGATGAGTGTCTTGAGATCTTGGAGTATTCGATTCAGCTTCTTTAGGATGATGTCGAGGATGATGTTGACGACAACGACGATGCACCGGAGGCTTATCTTTATTTCATGTCACTTTGGATTATGTTGGATTGTTTTGTTGTGGATATGCCACTTTAGATTGCTTTATATTTAGGGATTATGTTGGACTATTCTGTTGGATTCTTTTGTTTGATTATTATATTGCTTAATATTTATGAATACTATGTTTATCTTGCTTGGTTTATGTTTATCTTGTTTCTCATTGTTTTTATCTGACAAAAAGGGATACAATTCGAATATTATCTAAGTTGAAAAAAAACAAATAAATTTTTAAACTTTTGAACTAACTTACAAATTCGAAGTTGCAAAAGAGCTAAGTATTCAAATTACATTGGAAAAGAGCTAAGTGTTCAAATAACGTTTTTGAAAGATCGAATATCAAAGTTATTTGAAACAAATTCGAAATTTACAAGGTCAAAAAGCCACTTTGGCCTCTATGTACCGGTACGACCTTATAGGTGTATCGATATGCTTTAGTTATTTCAAAATCCAGTGTCCTCTTTTTGTACCGATACATACCCCTTATCAATACGAGTCAACTTAGCGTATAGGTACGATATCTTCGAGTACCGGTACACACTTATGAAAAAAATGTGAAGTTTAAACACCTATTCATTAGGATTTGTAATTATGAAAGACTATAATTTTTTTGAATTTCGATCGTTCAATCAAGTTAATAAATACTGTAGAAAATTATTTGAAATGCTTTAATGTTTGAGTAAACAAAAAAAAACTTTGAAATGTGTAATATATTTGTGTTTGAAATTGATTGCACAACTGTAATGTTTGAGTTTTTTTTTGGTTCTTACTCTATTTTTTTGGAATCAACACACATTATGTTGCATTAAATGCTACAATTTTTTAATATTTAAAGTTTACCTTGTTAAACAACAAATATATCATACGGACTATAATAACCATAATACTTACATGTGCATCATGTTCTGAAAATCCCAAGTCACTACCATTATTCACCACATGAAGAAATAAATAAAAAGTGAAAAAAGAGGGAAGGTTGTGAACCATCAAAAAATTGGTACAATAGCATTCAAAAATTATGTCATTAATGAAACCCTATATATATAACCTCTCATCCATTTCTTTTGATCATGCTATGATACAATTATAAAGTAAAAAATAGATATATATTGTTTAACTAGAAATTTCAGCCATTTATTGCAAAAAAATTCTTTACCTTATTCCTTTCCTCAACTTCTTAATATTGTATGGGCAGTTCAGGACAATTGAAATGATCAACTTCCTTGTGATTGTTTGTAACAAGTATTGCCAAAATTTTTAGTCGTTCAACTCCCATTTTTTGCGTTTACACAATAAATATATAACGTTATTCAATATCACATAATAGCTAAACGAAACTACTTGGTATACTTTACCGTGAAAATAATCTTCGACCAATCACTTTTATCAGCTTCTATATACTTCAACATGTACATGGCACAATCATCCCTGAATATAATATAAAATAAATTAATTTATTAAAAAATCATAGATATATCAAAAATAACTTTTATTTTAAATTTAAATTACGTACGAATTTGAGATTTTGCATCATCTTTAAATAATCTACCCTAATGAGCATGACACTCATACATAAGTGGACCTTCACTCAACTATTATAATGATGCAAAACAAAATTAAGAAATTGATAGTTAAAAACTATATGAATTCTATTAGTTCTCATAAATGAATAGAGAACTTACTATATTTTGTGCAATCTTTTTACGCACTTCATTGACTCCAAGAAATTCTAAAACGTAATTATGTCCTTCCACAACATCAACAATTAATAAAAACCAATGCCTTCCATTTGCATCATGTAAAGGCACATAGACCTGCTAAATCATGTGAGTTAAAAATCATTGTCAACTACATACAAGTAAACAACAAATTATAAATATACATGTTCAACATTTCTATTATCAATAGGTATAAAATTCTCTATCCATCGGGAATGAAATTTGAAAATGCTAATATTTTTTCTTCCTTCTGAGCATGTATCAAATATTCGATAAGGATACTCTGAGACAAACATTAAATTTGAAAATATCATGAAATCATAAACTAAAAATAATGTGATCCCTAGCCCATAAATTATTTTTTACCTAAAAGGACAGAGGCATATATAACTTATTTGGCATAGGCTCTTGTCTCCAGTGCAAACCGTACTCATAGCGATCGATAAACTATTAAATATTTAAAAACAATAAAAAATACTTGTATTAATAACAAACAAAAGAAAAAATATTGATCATGTAAAGGGCTTAATAATTTAATCTATAATACCCAATCAGATAACTATTTTTCGAGAAAAACAATCCGAGCATTGCCAACGTTCAAATTATTATTTTTGGCTATGTAAAGAATGTTGGATGTATCATTTCAAGTAGCAACATTCATGCAATTTTGCGTTCTTCAGGCGTTAAGTACCCCAAATATTGTTTGTACGCATCAGTTATCATACCATTTTTTGACAGTTTCTGATAACAAATTATCTGCCTTATATTTATACTGCACAAAAACGTTTAACTCTTAAAAATGATAATAACATGAAAATTAAATATAAATATTAAAAAATGTGTTTATAGTTTACACCTTTCTTTTTTTACATTTAATTTGAGCTTCTGCGAATAAATCTTGCAATCCTGGTTTAATCTCAAAATTACAAAACTTGTTTTCTTTTCTAACCTACACAATCAAAAAGTAATTGATCATAGGTTCAACACAAATTAAATATTTGTACAATATTTCTTTCAAATTTTCACCATACTACAAAAATTCTATATTTTTCATCATGTTACTACCTCATTTTTTTTCAGAACTTTCAACCCTCGATGTTTCTCCATTATCATGAAATTTTGTGATTTTTTTCTGTATCTACGTATCATATGGCAAAAATTATTTTTAAGTAAACAAGTAATATCAAAGTTTAAGATGAAATATAACCAATAAAGAATGATTTATACATACATTTGTATTCACTTTAGAAATTGGAGCTCTCTTTTCGATGTCATATCTTTCAACTTCGGATTATTAGTAAAATCAGAACGTGCAATCAAACATCTCACACTCTTTTCCTACTGATAGTCTTTACTCTTTGAAAAAGCCTTAGGGACGTTAGACATTTTAGGCCCCATTTTTTTAATCATTGGAGTTTCCTTGAACGTAACTAATTGACTAGGAAATCGATGGAGACTAAATTGAAAGTTAAAAACCTTGCTATGAACTTTTGGGAGACCATCAATGTTAGCCTTGATGTTATCTTCAGAATAAACTTGAAGTTTTCTTTTACCAATAGGTTCTAATGAGGGAGAAAAATATTCAGGATCACAATTAACAAATGGAGACAAACTTGGTTTTTTAATACGACTCTCGATTTCTTCCTTCAATGATGTGGCACTTAATCCTTCTTTCTCGTGTAAATTAGTCTCTTCTGATATATTATTTAAAGAATCATCCTTTAATGATCGACTATGTATACCTCCACTTTCTACTAATTCATCATCTTGTATTGAACTTTTAACATTACTCGGTGTTAATATGGTCACTAATTTTTCAAGTTGACCATTCAATTTTTCGAATTGACCATTTATTTTAACAAATTCCTTTTCAATATTTTGCACCGAATGAATGAGTGCCTCAAACTTGTGATCACTCTGATAAGGAGAGCTTATCTTTCCCTCATGGACAACTTCGGCTTTTTCCTATATGTATATAAAATAAATAAATAATTTAATTATAATCTTAAATAATATATGCCGAAAAAAGAAATTCAACACTATTATTAAAATTTCGTTAATTATAATGAATGTACCTCGTTGTTTGTCTTCTCCGAATTCATGTCGATATGACGCTTACACTCTATCATCTTAACTTATTTTGAAGGTGTTAAGTTTAGATTCATCAACTATGTTGAAAAGATAAAATCTATGCTTGCATGCATTTAAACTTAACAATAAAATTTCAAAATTCAAATAGAGCGTACCAGTACAATTTCCTAGAGTACATGTACGCAGTTTGGAAATAATTTCCAGTGACTAATTTTTGTATCAGTACGCATCCAATAATTGTACTGGATAACCCGTGTATCGATACACCTGAAACAACATACTGGTACGGATTAAGGGTTTCAATTTGGGAATTCAAAATTGAATTTGGGAATTATGGTTCTAACATAGAAATTAGGGTTATATTTTGGGAATTGGGGTTTATTTTGGGAATTAGGGTTCTATATTTGGCCTAATTTGAAAATTAGGGTTAGGTTGGTGGTTAGAGTTTGAGAATTAGTAGATTAGGGGAAGTTGAAAATCGATGGCGGCTGCCGCACACGGGTAGCCGCGACCACTCCGGTGAAGACAGCGACTGCCGGTGAGGCGGCACACACCAGTGACGACTTAGACGGCTGCCCAAGTCTGAATTAAAATAAAATTAAAGAAAACTTACCTTATCGGATTGGCTGCACGAACGACGGCGGGGCTCGAACGGCAGTCACGCAAGGAGGGAGGCACAACGGCAACTAGAAGAGGCTAACAGTGGTAGCGGCTTCAATGGTAATGAAAAAATATTTTGGGTTTTTTTAATTTTAAGGTTGGTATTTGATCCAATTATTTTTTAGAAAAATTATAGAAAATAATGTAATTAATATTTTATTTTAAATAATTTACCTTTAGATTTTTACATAATTTATAATTATACGTTGAGTCCTTTAGATTTTTAATCTTTATAAATTAATTTAATGGTCCTGAGCGGTGCTCATCGTTAGTGGTGCTCCACAGTGCTCGTCGAGAGTGACAAACTCATCTATATATATATGTATAACTTTTCATTAATATCTCAAGACAAGTCAATATGAATCACCTTAAATTTGACTATGATCCAAACATATATTATATTTTTAAGGGTAAACTATGCCAAGTACCATCAACTTATTGGGTGTGACTCGTTTTTACAACCAACCTTTCAATTGGTCCAATTTTATCATCAAACTTTATTTTTTGACTTGTTTATACCACCGCGCCGTTAACTCCTTAACGCCATGATGACCTGGATGCTAGACCAAAATGACGTCGTTTTGGTGCCGCTATTTTGATACTAAAGTGCCCAAAACAGCGTCATTTTGCTAGAGGAAAATAAGGAAAACCATGCACTCAATGGGATTTGAACTTGCAACTTTTAGAATCAAAGGTAACCTCTTAACCACTAAGCCAACTTAACATATTTGTTTTATTCTCAACACAAATAATATATATTCCAAACGGCATTTTATCATATAAATAATATTACTCTATATAAATAATATAAATATATTAGTATACATATATTAATATAAAAAATAAATAAAATAAAAATATATAAATATTTTTATATTATAAATAATATTAAATATATAAATATATTATTATAAAAAGTAAAAGACTAATTTTCAAAACCACGAATTTTTCAAAAAACCCAAAATCCAACAAAACCTTAAACCCTAACACTAGACTATAAACCTTAAACCCTAAATTTTTATTCACAAACAAATAATATTAAAATATATAAGCAAATAACATATTATTATAAAAACTAAAAATATGATTTAAAAAATCTAAAATTTTGAAAATTTACAAAAAATCCAAAAATTCACCAAAACCCTAAAGCTTAAACCCCAAATCCATCCATTTTAGTTGCTATTGGATTTATGGCTTTAGGGTTTAGGATTTATAATTTAGGGTTTTAGGGTTTATAGGTAAGAATTTAATGTTTTGGTAGATTTTGGGGTTTTTTGAAAATTGGTTTTTTTAGTTTTATAATAAATATATTATTTATTTATATATTTAATAATATTCGTAATATAATTTTTTATTTAATATAAATATTTTATTTATTAGTTATATATATTAATATATTATTATATGTACATTAATATTATTTATAATATATTTATATCATTTATATAGACTAATATTATTTATATAATCAAATAAATTAAATTAATCTCAACTGCAGTTTAGAATATATATTGTTTGTGCTAGAAACAAATTAGAGATATTAAGTTGGCTTAGTGGTTAGGAGATTGTCTTTGATTCTAAAGGTTGCAGGTTCAAATCCCATTGAGTGCATGTTTTTCCATATTTCCTCTAGAAAAACGATGCCGTTTTGGGCAATTTAGTATCAAAATAGCGGCACCAAAACGACGTCGTTTTGGTCTAGCATCCAAGCCATCAGGCGTTAAGGAGTTAACGGCGTGGTGGTATAAACGAGTCGAAAAATAAATTTGTAATACCCCAAAATTTACTAAGTTTATTAAGGGTCATTTAGTACTAAGATAATAGCTTAAAAGCTAACTTAGTGACTAAAATGACAAAAATGCGAAAGTTGGGATTTCTTTAATTATGGGTTTTGGAAAGGAAATTTCTAAGGTTTAAAGGTCTCATGTGATAGATAGTGAATTGAATAAGGTATTCTTAAAGTTTGGTTGAATACCAAGGAAAATTGGAATGGAAATTGAAGTTTAAAAGTTTAGTGACCAAAATGTAAATTTTGAAAATTTTATGGCTAAAGTATAAACTTTGGAAAAGTTTGGGGACTAAAGTTGTATTTCCCAAAAGTTAAGGTTTTTATTTCATAAATAAATAGATCACCTAAGGGTATGAATCGAATGCGGAATTTTTGGTTCGATTTGATACTTCGATTATTGGGAAAATCGCAATTAAAGTTTAAGTGGAATTCAGATACCCGGATCGAACTGAAAATTTTTGAAGTTTTACCATATGATAGAGAAAGGCTATAAAAGTCATTTCCAAGTGTTGGAAATATTTTTAGTTCGATTCAAGATGAATCCTACAGTTTATTTCTAAGTAAATGATTATTTATTAGTATATTGGATCGAATGAAAGTTTTGGAGGCTGGTCCAAAAGATATGGAAAATTTCATAAAATATTACTTTATGAATATTTTATTATAGTTGGTTGGATTCCAACTAGATTTAGTTGAATTTTTACAAGAATGACAAACTAGTAAATAAAAACTAGTTGAGAGCAAATTGGTCATTTGGCCCCAATGGCAATTTTGAAATATTTAAAAAGTTATAAGGGCAATTTTGGAAAGATAGAATGGAATATTAAATCTTGGCCCTTGATTGATGATAAAATCAATCTCAACCATTGGATAAAAGGGCAAAATTGTAATTTCACTATTAAATGAATTTAATATTCATTTAATAGATATATGTGTAAAATAATGGTAAAAAGATGAACCAAATGTTCATCTTTTCCAGCCAAAAACGTGAGGGCTAGGGAAAGAAAGAGAAAAAAATTTCTAAGCTCAATTCAAGCCCCGAAACTCGGTTTTCGGGTAATCTCTTCAACTACAAAGTTGTTATACTCTTCAAGCTCTATCTTTTGATATCAATAATTCATGGAATCCATGCTTGATTGATGAGATGGATCAAATTGGGGCTTTTGAGATTTTATGATTCCATGATTGAATTCAAGTTGAAATCAAGCTAGTATAATGTTAAAATCATGATATTGAGTTGGGATTTAAGTTTTACATGTTTTGATTATTATGAAGATGATTAGGGTTTATGGATTCAAGTTTAATTTAGGGTTTGTGACGTTGAAATAATGATCTAGTAAGCTTGAATTGTTGTTTGGAAGCAAAACCCTAAGTTAAATTGTGTAGGGACCATTTCGGCAAATTGAAAAGTTGAAGGACCAAATCTGAATTTTTAGAATTTGGAGTGTATTTATGTTATTAATGATGTTAGAGATAAGAAAATGAAGTTAGAATGCCAAATTGATGTTGAATTGAATTAGTGACCATTTTGACAATTTGTCAAAGTTAAGTGACCAAATCGAAATGGAAGTTTTGTATGGGGGCTAAATCTGATTTTTAGTTGTAATGATGGAATTAAGGTAGTAATATTGAATTGAGGACTAAATTGCAAAGTTAAGAAGCATGAATCCTTATCATTGCATTTTAGTACCTATTTCGGTAAATAAGGAAAATCAGGAAGAATTATTGTGAATAATTATTTGGTGAATAATGTGATGAGTTGGTGGTTTAAAGCTAGTGATTGGACTAAATTGAAAAGTAGAGAAGTAAGGAGAAGTTATTATAAAAGTTGAAGTTGTTTATAGAAGTTGTGTAGAAAAACTAGTTTATGGCAGTAACTTTGAAAATTCACCATAAATTCTACAGAAATGGTTAGAAGGTGAATTTTATACCGATGTAAAGATTTGTTCGTCTAGTTTTGTGTCCAACAAACGGAAACTGATTTCGAGTTCCGAGTAAAAAGATATGAATTTTTAAGTGGTGAAAGGTCAGAAAACTGGAAATTGGAAAAAGGTCCGAAATTCAATACTGGAAATTGACTTTGAAAATTCGCCATAAATCGTACAAGTTGAATTTGGGCTATTAGTTTATATGGTTGAAAAGCTTATTGAATCTAGTTTATTTCAGGAGAAATGGAATCGAATTCTGAGTTTTATATTATTTTATAGAAATATTTCTTGGGATGTACTGCAAACTACCAGAAAATGAGAATTGATACACTTTGTATCTAAGGTTGATTAGTAAGCTTGAAAAGGGTTAATGGAAGTTCAAATTGGTCACTAAGGACCATAATGGGTTTTTGAACAATACAAGGAAGAAAGGAAAATGTTTGGAAATTTTTATATTCGAATGATTATATTGGAAAATATGTCTAAGATATTGTTAGATTGGGATCTAACAAATATTTTACTTATTTGAATTATGAAGTTAAGTTCGAATCAAGGGAGGTTCAAGGTACAATGAAGGAAAGGATCGAAGAGGACTTAGTGAGGCATACTGATACATGTCCCGGGTGAGTGCAATGCATACATAACATTATACATAGATGTTTTATACATCACCGGTAAGACTTGCGATGAGTCTACCTGGTTTATATATTGTCATGATAATTACGTCATTGATCATACATTTGACATACTTTAAATATATCAAAGGTTGAAAATAAATGCATTGATCACTAGTTATTGATGATGATTTACTATTAATGTTATTCGGTTATGAACTGCTTCATGTTAATATAAATTGATATACATTGCAATGGATGAAATATTTGATGATATAATGCCCAAGTATGATATAGAGGTTCAAATGTATAGTTAGCTAGCCATAGAGTCATAAACAGCTGTATAAAGATTCTAAGCACTTCAAGTAAAGTGCAAATTTTATAAATACTTATTGAGGAGTATACTCATGCATGGTTTGAGTATACAGACTTATTACGGGTGCTAAGCACTTCAGAGTAATTTCATAAAAACTCAATGAGGGATATATTGTATACTCCGATAAGTATACAGAAGCACTCCCGGTAGAGTGCAAATAATATACATACTCAAGAAAGGTTGGGTATAGGGGGATGACTCGTGTACATGGAATCTCTTAATTCGATACCTTGGGCTAAGTAAACTGAATTGAAAAAAATAGAATGATAAGCTTGAAAGCTTGCAGACAGAGTTGGAAAAAGGTATTGGTAAGCATTGAAAGCTTACGGATGGAAATGGCACCAATATTGGTAAGACCTAATCTTATCACTTTGATATACATATATGCTATTACATATTTAATTATGTTAATGAGCATGTAATGGTAAGGTGATCATATGCATTATTAATAATTAATATTGAGATTGATATTATGACAATTGCGCTTTGAATTATTGTCTCACTAAGTAAATACTTAGTGTGTAACTGTTTTACACGTAGGAAAGAAGAAATGGTTGGAGTAAGGAGCATATACGGACATCATCAATTAATAACAGGTACATCAGTATCAGTAAGATATCTTTTGATACTATTTGATATTTACTAGTTGGCATGTATATTAAAAGGGTATGCATGCTCTAATAGAATTTGTATTTTATTTGGTATCATGATGAATTTTAAATTAGACAGTTTTATTAATTATATCAAGACAAATTAAATTGATAAGTTGCTGCATGAAAATAAACTCAATTTGAAGATGAAAATATTATTTTTAAACTTTAACTAGATTTGTAAATAAAAACTAAATACATTGTAATATTTTTAAAGAAACAAAATTTTACCGAATTACAAATGTAGAGGGTTTTATGAATGTTTTGTGATACCTCTGACTCGTATTCAGTGTTGGATACGAAAAAAGGGGTGTTACAAAAGTTTGGTGGTAAAATTGGACCAATTAAAAGGTTAGTGGTAAAAAAGAGTCACACTCAATAGTTTAGTGGTACCTGACATAGTTTACCCTATTTTTAATAATATTTATAATAACATGTTATAATATATGTTGGGGCGTGTGGGATTATGTGGAGTGAGTGGGGATGATTCGAGGCGGGTGGGGATGAGGCGGGTACAAAGGCATATTCACGCCTTCCCCACCACCCACGGCAATTCTAATTTTTATCAACTCTGCCTCATAACCCGTAAAATTTGTAACTATCCCTATTCAATTGAACGCAAATTGGGGTGAATTTTCGTAAAATCTACCCCACTAGCAACCCTAAAAATTCGTACTGTGTCTCTTAAGATTTTAAAGAGTATTTTTCTAAAAAAATCTCATTAAAACTATCATTTTTATACTTTTAATTAAATCTCTTGAAAATTTCAAATTTTATTTAAATTATTTTACCAAAACCCATCGTTACTCTATTGTTAATAGCATTTGGCATTTGATTGCTCATGTAACAAAATTTATACGGTTCAGTCGGTTGGTCGTACTTATTTATTTATAACATTTTTATTTAAAACATGTCCTAAAACTTGTATTGGGAAATACAAATGAAAGTTTTATTTAGTATATATATATATATAGACTAAGGCTTAGCCCACGGATGATTTTAGAACATGATTTTAAGTGAAAATAAAAATAGTGGTTTGAGAAGTTAAAAAAGTATTTTCAAAATTTTGGTTTGGGAACCAAATCAGCTGCAGAGACAGGTTGAAAAATTGTGATTTATGATCGTTCGGCGCAAATTTTCCATTAAAACTCCAAAAATTAATTTAGAATTCGTTCTTGAACGGAACCTAAATTAAAATTTTTGGGTCAAACTCAAACCCCAACACTTTACCTGACCCGAGACCCAGATTTATTGAATAAGAGACGGTTGGCAACACAAGAGATAATAAACATGCTAATGAACAAAACCTTTATCAAGGAGCTCTGCTACCTGGTCCGCTTTAAAAATTGTTCAACTTCTAGTTTTTTTTTTCTTTTGTTGAGAAATTCAACTTCTAATTAAAAATGGTATACGATGGGTGGTTGGTTCAGGATCAATGATCAATTTCTGGAAGGATAATTGGACTGGATTAGAGTCGCTTCGAACTTTATTATATAGTCCTCTTTTAAATAGAGAAAAATCGTCAAGAACAAGAAGAACACATGACTTTATATAAGGAATAAAAATTATTATAAAGTTATATTAAAAATGTTAGAAGTACAAATTTATAAAATTGTGCGGGTGCAAAATTAGATTATTGATGAAAAATATAAAAGAAATATCTAACTATAGAACAATTTAAAAATTTTAAGGGTGTGACTGTCCCCTTCAATATCCCTCGCTCCATCCCTAGTTAAGGGTCTCAAATTAATACACTTCTCCGAATGCTATCCATATGCAACTTCCAAATGATAATTTAGCCCATATTCAAGCATCCACATCCCCATTTTTTATTTTTAAAAAAATGAGTTCAATTTAATGTTACTTCTCTGAATGCTATCCGTATGCAACTTCCAAATGATAATTTAGCCCATATTCAAGCATCGGCATCCGCATCCGCATCTCCATTTTTATTTTTATTTTAAAAAATAGGTTCAATTTAATGTTATTTTTTTGAAAAAAAATAATTTTGTTTAGTATGTAGAGAAACTTTTTGTTTTTGCATACCTATTTAAAAAATATATATTTTTTAAATTTTTAGATCCGCCACTAATTCTCTTATGAACTTACATACAAAGGTATTTCAATTTGCATTCAAGTTAAATGGAAACCACCAAGGGAAGGTGCTTTTGAACTTAACTGTGATGGTTCATCTTTTTGTAATCCCAGGTTAGTGCTGGTGCTGTTATAAGGAGCCACAATGTCGATTGGCTGGCTGGTTCGTGTCGTTTGCCAGGAAAAAAAATAGTAACATGTTTGTAGAAAGAATCTTTCTCATTGTTAGAAATGGGGGCAGAGTATGACATGGCATGTTTTGTTTAATTACTTTATATTCATGTTTAAAGTTAATAGACACAGAATAAGAAAAGATAAAAAAGAGGGATAAGGTAGTTATAGTGAGTTCAGACGGTTTATCTCGATGAATTTGTACAAAGAATTGCGGTTAAGGTCGTGGTCAGAATGAAAAAAGGATAGAAGGAGGAGCAGGGTTTTTTTTGTCTTAATGATAGCTATTGACAGGTTGACAGAATTAAATACAATTCTCAATTAATAAACTTTATAGTCCGATCACGTGCGTAATGCACTATAAATCCTAACAAGATTGATTTCACGAGGTTGTACAAGCCTCCAATATTGCTTGCCCACCGGTATTAGTCTTCCCCGGTAGAGCTGTTGTCATGGGGTCGCTTTTGGAGTTGTAAAGCACGAAAACGTTGAAAGCCATTTTAGGATGCGGAGGTTCCATGTACAACACTTTATAAACCGGGTTTTCTTGCATGATGGGCTGGACAATTATAACCCAATTTGATGGGGATGAGAAATTCGAATTCAAAATCACGATTCATTTGATACCCGAAATTTTATTTTCTGCCAAGAAAAGTTAAAGCAACAAATCTCAAATTTACTAAATATTGAAATTCAATCAAACAACTGAATTAAATTGTAGCGGACTCCTAGCCTGTAGTTGCTCCTGGCCGCCAATGGCGATTCAAGAAGTATGTAGAGATTATAGCGCGTTGCCAAGTGCATCCCCTTTGCTCGTCTGAACCAGGCAAATTACTACTTAACTGCATTGCCTTTCCATATGTCCTCTTCGAGACGCCAACACAAATTAAACCTCCGATCAACCAAACCATGAGCCAGCAACAACCACAAAGGCATGAGGCTGATCAAGCTGAAGAGCAAGGCGTTGCCGTCATTGAATCTAACAAAGATGACGAGGTTTTGGACACAGAATCCGTTGGTGGAGAGGTGGTCGCGCCAAGGGAACCAGATGTTTCGGCGGACACTACGACTCCATCAACATTGAATGATCCTGGTTTAATTACGATTGGAGAGGCTTTAGAGGTGGCAGCCCTCTCTGCTGCCGATAAACCAATTGATCAGAGCGATGTGGCAGCAATTCGAGCTGCGGAAATGAGAGCTACTGGAAGTAGCGAGATAAAGCCCGGCGGTATAGCATCCGAAGCTCAATCTGCAGCCGCTCGAAATTCCCAAACCGAACGGTTTGAAGATCAAGCCACTCTCTCGGACGTTTTAGCAGTAATAACATTTTTTTTTGACAATTCTACAAATGGATTTGGGATTTGTTTTTGTCTTACGAGATTTGGAGTTTGTATTTTGGGCAGGATGCTAGTTCGATGTTGCCAAAGGATAGAGTGGTGACTCGTGAAGATGCTGACAGGGTTGTAGCTGCGGAGCTGAGAAATAATCCAGACATGACAATTACGCTTGGTGGAGTGGGCGCGGCCATGGCCGTAGCAGCTAGGCGCAATGAGAATTCAACAAGTTAGAACTTATGATGAATTGACACTACTTTGTTGGAAAGGAAGTTATGTGTTGTGGATTTTATTCATGTCTTGTCTGATGAATGCACACCAGCGGGCATTTTAATCTAACTGGCCTTTTCTACTTTCAACGAGGTAGGCTTTATTTATCAATTGAGTTCATTTTCACTCGAGTTATTTCAACCACGGTGAAAGATCATTCTCAAAACTAGGTTGGCAAAATTCAACTCGAAGACACTAAATTATTTTACTCGATTTGTAATTTTATAAACTCTACTTAACTCAAAAAAAATTAAATAAATTTGAGTTAAAAAATGAAAATTTGAATAACTCGAAAATTTTAGTAATTAGTGGATTTTATTCAAGTTCGAGTCAAATCTCTAAATTCTACCTAACATACATATATATATTACATACAATAATATATATGTGTATTGTTTATAGTTATAGAAAACAGTTTAAATTGGAATCATAACATTATAAATGTTTACAATTAAATTTGAACAGAAACTCAAACTTGACTCGAATTTCATAAACTCAGCTTGACTCGAAAAATTTTAAATAAAGCTTGAGTTATAAAATATGACTCTTCAACTCAATTAACTCAATTTTTTTGACTCAACTCAACTCAATCGAACGTCCACCTCAACTCAAGAAAGGATCCCTTGTATTTGGTTACTTGAGAATAAAATTCCATTTATTTACTTTTTAAACAGTGAAATTAATAATGTAATATTTTTTCTATTACCGACATCACGGGTTTTTTAATAATTTCTTAATTAAAAATATCCACTATTTTTATTTTTTTTAAAGATAAACTAAACCTAATTGGGAGAAAAGAATGTCTTTCTTATTTATTAATAATCAGTAAACATCTATTAACAAAACCTTACATATAAAAGCCAACCACAACAAGGAAAATCAGCCTATGCCGGCCCTTGCTAAGGCATTTGCCCTAACGTTGCAACACCTTGGAATCCACTTCACTATCACACCCCTCACACTAATAATCCCAATTAGCACGTTCACCATAACTGAGAGATTCGACGGAGGGACTTCCCTGCGCAATAGCTAGTCGATAACCATTCTACAATCATCCTCATTGAGTCCCTCCATTCTGAATCAAAAAACTTCTCTAACCCCACCTTAACCGCCATTAATTTCACCGTTGTCGGGGTCCCAAATAAACATTCTCCGAGAACTGGAAGAGTACCATACTGTTGTCAGTCCGCAAGACTTCACCAACACCCCTTTATCACCACTACAAGAGAGTGCCCCATCAACGTTGAGTTTGACAAAGCCTGAAAGAGGTGGGAACCATTTCTTAACCACCACTAAATATCCAAAAACAAAGCAAACATTAGATGCCTGAAAGGGATCATTAACAATCTCCCCCAAGGACAGACGACAGTCCCCTAAGTTTGCCTTAAGTCACATAGCCAAACGCACTTTGACCAGAAATATAAGTCGAAGCCCATCTATACACTTGCCATTAAACACTAAATCATTTCTAAATAACCAAATAGTCCATATAGTAGCAAAGGGTATGATAGACCAAACCTTGCTCACCGGTGAGGCCCCGATTGCCTTCCAGAGTTCCATAAAACTCTTAGGGGCTTTTAGAAAAGAGATGGAGATATCTTGAGCCGCACAAAAATACATCCAGGAAGACCATGAAACATTGCAAGAGAAGAACAAGTGGTCAGCAGTTTCGGGTGCAACCACACAAAATGAACAAAGATTGTTGGATATAGATAATACCCTTTTTAATTAGTTCAACTTTGACTGGAACCCTCTCCTTCATTACTAGCCAAATAAACAGGTCGACCTTTGGAGGAGCTAAGTCAGTCCAAACAAAAGTCCTTCAAAAGCTATTAGAGGGAATAGGCCCCAAAACCAATTTCTTCAAAGACTCACTGTAAAGGAACCATCACTAGACCCAAGCTATTGTACCCAATCATGATCCAAACCACTAGGATGAAAATTGTTTAACCTGGACATTAGGTTCTCCCAACCTTCCAATTCCCTATCAAAAAGATTTCTCCGTAAGGAAATAATCTACACCCAACCATTCTGAGTCCTTACCCTGAAATCAACATTTTTTCCCACTTGATTCTGGGCCAAGGCAAAAATCTTAGGATACAAGGATTTAAGAGAAGAGTCCCCAACACATCCTCCCAAAATTGAATCTGTTTCCCATCGCCCTTGAATCGCTAAATTCAATTTGAGACACAAACCAACAGCACCGTCAGCTTGAGCAGTCTTGAGGATCACATTCTATATCCAAGAGAAGTGCATATTGTTTGAATGATGAGGAAATAGCCCAGCCCTATCCCCATGACTCTTGCATTCAATCATATGCCTCCAAAGGCTATTTTCCTCATTACAATATCTCTAATATCACTTACTCAATAGGGCCTTATTAGTAATATCCAAATTAGAAATTCCCAGTCCACCTCCTTCTAAAGGTTGACACAGCTCCCCCTATCAGACCTAATGGATCTTGGACTTCTTCGAATCACCGCCCTATAAGAAATTAGCCATTAGCTTGTTCAGACGCTTCAACACTGCTATAGGCATCTTGAATAGGGATAAATACTAGACCGATAAACTTGTAAGGATGGATTTAATAAGAGTCAGACACCCACCATATGAGAAAAAATTTGGTTTCCATCCTTCAAGTCTATTAGAGAAGTTACTAACAACAGGCTCCCATAACGCTGTCGAGTTACGATTAGCACCGAGAGGTAACCCAAGATACTTTGTGTCGCAACCCTTTTTCCTTTTTCAGAGAGCTCAATGTTTTAAAAACAAAAACAACGGAGACACCACTAATCTTTTAAAAAAAAAGTGTGATTGGATCACCTAAAAAAGTATCATTTTATTAGAACAACATTTTGGTCTGCGAAAACAAAAATAGGTTCGGAGTCGGTTACGCGTGGGGAAGGATTAGCACCCCACAACGCCCAAAAATTTGTACCTAGCCGATTACAAAACGTTTTAATGTAGAAATTTACAAGTTCGTATGAAATTCAAATCATTGTCCATTTATGAATATGATCTCATTTTAACGGCCCTAATATCCAGAAAGTGAACTGCAACCACCGCCAACATTTTTGGTGCTAACCTGTCACTCTTCTTCAATAGGACACCACATTAATTAAATTCCATTGTTTTATCAGACAAGCAAGGAAAGAATTTGTGTGTTGAAGATTTTTATTTACCCTAAGTTAGTGATTATTAACCTAAAGAATAATCTACATGAATTTTACCTATTAGGGTTAAAATATGGTTAAGTGTATCTTATGAATATTAAATATGAAGAAGAGTTATTTTATTTTTTTACTTTAAAGGCTCTAACTAAGGTAATTTAGTACCTAACCCTAGGGCTTTATTTAACCTAATCATTTAATTAAGACAACCATTAACACTTTTTTAGGAAGGAATTGAATTATAAAAGAAACTAATTTTAAACAATCATATTTCTAAGAATTAAATAAATACAAAAACTTTAAATAAATTAGTAAAAGAAATAAAAAGAAGAGAAATTCCTTTTTTAAAAGGCATGTGTATCATTCCCTAAAATGGGTCAACACGATATATGAATCGAATTTACTTTTTCCTTAAAAACACATATGTGCAAATTAAAATTCAAAAAAGATTGAAGAAGTTAAATTCCACTAAAATTCAAAAAGGCTAAATTTAAAAATAAAACCGAGACTAATTTAAAATGATGGTTAAAAAAACTTGAAAAGTTAAAGGATCAATGTAAATAACTCAATTAAAAAAATACTCTTTTCAAATTTCTCTTTCAAAGAAAATATATCAATCATTCCCTTTTATTTTTAAAACACGAACAAAAAACCAAATCTAAAAAATCGTTTTATACATACATTCGAACAAGAAGAACACATAAAAAAGTAAATGAATGCCTCGAAAGATGCTTCAAAATTTTATTTCAAGTACAAAGGCTCGAACATAAACTGTGTAGAATTCTCTTAAAAACCTCTCAAGCACTCTAAAATTAATTGTGTTTTTCTCCAATGAATTATGTAATTCTCAAGAATAAACTGTATGTAATTACAAAGGCTTGAACCCCTTTAAATATGTATTTTTTTAACCTAAAAATATAAAAATTCAGAATAAAAAAATCTTAATTTTGGGTGATTTTTTCATTTTCCCATTTAATGCAGATTCAGACACGATTTGGAGTAGATTTGATTCAAATTTTGGGGAACTTTGGGCTGATTCTTTTCTTTTTTTTATTCAATGCATATTTAGATATGATTTGGAGAAAATTCGATTTGAATTTCGATTCGAATCAAATCTTGTTCTTGTCATATTCAAACAAAAAAACCCCTAACCATAACCCTAACTTTCCCCTTTTGCCTTGTAGGGTCTTGGCCATATTTGATTTTGATTTGTCATATTCGATTTGTCATATTTGATTTGAATTTTGATTTGGGCTGGACTAATTGTGTTACACGCGCTAGGCGCATGGCGGCGCGAGTGAGGGTACTGCCCCTCTCTTCCTCTGGTCCAATTTGGGCCATCCGATCCTAACACTAGATCTAACGACTGTGATTAAAGCATGAAAATGAGATTGAAATTGGATTAGCTAGGGTTTTTCAATTAGGCCCAATGGTTTGTTATGGACGTGGGTTCTTTTATTTAATTTGCATGGACTATCTTTTATTATTTTTGAGGTTTTATGTATAAATATAAAAATGAAAATTAAGTAAAAAACAAAAGAAATAAATAAAAAAGATGGTGAAAATTTAATGACAACAGTTGTCCCTCTTTGTTGATTCTGATGAAACAGGGATGAAGCAAAGAATGAAAGGCACTAATTTTTGCCAATCGCCAACTCACTTGACGGTTTCAATCTCCTTACACTCGAAAGGATGAGTGAGTTCTATTCTCCTTACGTCTGAACGGATAGACGAGTTTCATTCTCCTTAAGCTTGAACGGATAAGCGGGTTCCGTTTTCCTTACGCCTGAACGAATAGATGGGTTCCATAGACGGGTTTTATTCTTCTTTCCCTTGAACGGATAAGCGAATTCCATTCTCCTTACACTTGAACGGATAAGTAGGTTTCATAGACTGGTTCTATTCTCTTGACGCTTGAACGGATAAGTAGATTTCATTACCCTTATGCCTGAATGGATAGATGTGTTCCATTCTTCTTACGTCCAAACGAATAGACGAGTTCCATTCTCCTTACACCTAAATGGATAAGCGGGTTCCATACTCCTTACGCTTGAAATGATAAGCAGGTTCTATTCTCCTTACGTCTAAACAGATAGACGGGTTCCATTCTCCTTATTCCTGAATGGATAGGCGAGTTCCATTCTCCTTACGCTTGAACGAATAGGCGGGTTCTATTCTCCTTACGCCTGAACAGATATGCGAGTTCTATTCTCTTTACGCTTGAACGAATATGCGGGTTCTATTCTACTTACACCTAAACGGATAGACGGGTTTCATTCTACTTACGCCTGAACGGGTAAGCGGGTTCCATTCTCTCAACGTCTGAATAGATAGACAAGTTTCATTCTCCTTACGTCTGAACGAATAGACGGGTTTTATTCTCCTAACGTCTGAACAGATAGATGAGTTCCATTGTCCTTACGCTCGAATGTATAAGCAAGTTTTATAGACGAGTTCCATTCTTCTTACGTCTGAATGGATAGACGACTTCTTCCTTTCATTGTGAAAGCTTTTATATACCTGTCAAAATCCATTGATTGATGCAACTATGATGATCATGCACCTAAAGAAGTCTAAAACATGAATGCATGTTGGTTTTATATTTTCTTTTTACTTTGCTCATTTAACCCAGCCAAGCAATCATCTCTATTGTCTTTGCTTCGCCATTGTCATTCTTTATATCTCTTTGTTTCATAGAAAACATCTGGTCTTCATACACAAATGCTTTACACTCCTACAAATTCTACTATCATTGTAGTTGATACATTAGTATTTAGTGGTTTTCTAATTCTAAAGGCTTTAGGTTTTCGTGTGTCCCTTGAAATACACTTAAGCCCCTTTTAAGGCTCTTTGTGAGTTTCGAAATGATTCATAAGGGAATCTCTATCTTGGATGTTTTTGAGGGATATTTGAGTTTTAATCTTCTTCATCATGCCTATTATCATCGGGGAATCTTGAGTTGACACAAATTGCCCCAACTGTGGCATATTTATCGAGCAGAATCTCTTGTCTATGACTCGAAACTTAGCAACAGACTGCGTTAGAGTCCCTATACTTTTTATGCCATTTTTAGAGTAATGCACAAAAATCTTTTGCACATTTTAACGATGTTAACCAAATGGTTCTTATTCCAATATAAGATGTTTATACAAGGGAAAATGTGAGCAAGAAAAGTCTTTGAAAAAGAAAACTTCATTAGCATCGTGGCAAACAAGGGAAAAGAGCAAAGTCAGATGCCCCAAAATTCATAGTATGAATGATTCACAAATCCATCAACTGAATAGTGTCTCGCTTTTAGGTGGCTCTCTTTAACTCACCAACTCCCCAAATTTCAACCTTCTCGCTTTTCTAATCTCAATAATAAATTAGAAGTTTAGAGGTCCATGAAGAAAGGTTAACTCAATTAGGCGAAATGTGTTCTGAAAACAAACTATTTTTCTCTGATATTCATGCGTGATCCAAATGGTCTTTAAAGGCTTGTAATGTTGGCTGGGCTCATACTACAAAAAGGATATATAGGCTCAAATACATGCTTGAGGGTGATTAAACCAATGATCAATCTTTCTTGATGAAATCTCCATTTTTCTTTTATTCTCTAGATCACTATAGAGTGCTCATTTTGGGTTTTCACCCTAAAGTTCATTTTCTTTCTTGGCACATATCATCATTTGAAGGATGTTTTTCTATTGTTTCAATTTTTCTTTCATATTTCAGCTTCATTTCTTCCATTTTTTTTCTTTTTTCCTTTCTTTTTTATTTTTCTCTTTGTCCTTTTATTTTGAATTTAGGACATTCAACTTGATTTGATATGTTTTCTTTCTCGCTTGCAAACAGTCTTTCATCCTCTTTGCCCCCAGTATAGGGAGTGATCCTTGGTTAGGGTTCAATCACAAGAAAAATATCAAGCTCAAAAGGGACAACAATGGATATTTTTTATTTTCTTATTTGTGAAGGGAAATAAAGGAATACCAAATGTCATTTCATACAGATATCATCGAAAAGAATCAGTTTTCAGTTGGTAGATGTTTTAGATTTATCACTTCATTCAAAGACCCTAACAACAATGTCTAAGAGGAAAATTTACTCAAAATGAGGATCTCCCTATTAATCCTGAACACACTTTATTGCCCTTCTATCTTCGTGATTAGATTCAAGAATTGTTCATACAATCAATAATAGGGGCTCTGCCAAAAAGATGCATTTTAGAAGAGAAATGGATGTTTTAACATAGCCATCTTTTATTGACTAAATGAATTTATCGATGAAACATTTTCCACTTCAAAAAAGGAATGCATCTTTTATTGATGATAGTGACCATAATGGTTTAACATAAGACCTTTACAAAAGATCTCTTATTGCCCTGGTCCTAAGGCAAAAGGGTTGGTTTTGGGAATTACTCTATAAATGATTTGAAGACTAAATGAATTTCTTTAGCAGTCCAATTGTTAAGCTCAGAGCAGGGACGGATCATAAACAAGTACTTGTTCCCTTCATCATCGTCCATCATAGCATTGATGTTTATGCCCCCAAAAATCTCATTCCAGACACTCTTTCCCTCCTCCTCCTCAACATAGGGGTTCACGAAACCTCCAGATTTGAAACTATGACTCAAAGGTAGGAATGTCATTGGTTCCCATATAATTTCTTCTCCACTCGACCTCGTCTTCCTTCTTTCTTGCTTTCTCTTCATCGCGGCCTTCATCTGCATAATGCTGGACCTATAGCCCAATTTGAACTAATCTTTCTTTTTAAGGACAAACACAAGGTATAACATTCCTTGGTTCTCTTTCCCAAAGCCCTTTTGAATTTCTGCCCTCTCCCAATGGTTTCTTTCACTTGCATCTTGGCACAGTTAAATAGTCCTAGTTTAGGGAGCTCACTCCCTTCGGTGATGAATATAGAATTGACCAACTCTAGGTTTCTAAAATGACACTTAAGTGCAACTTCATCAATCTCAATATAAGGAGAGTCGGTGGACATCGAAGCCATGATATCTTTTTCAGCACCGATGGTTACCAGCTGACCGACAACCATAAATTTCAACTTCTTGTACAATATGGAAGAGACTGCGCCTACAGCATGGATCCAATGGTGCCCAAGAAAACAACTATACGCGGGTTTAATATACATCACCACGAAATTAATGTTAAAAGTATATGGTCCAATTTGTAGGGGCGCCTCTATTTTACCTAACACATCTCTTTGGGTTCCGTCAAATGCTCTTATGGTGTTCTGATAGGCCTTTATATGAGTACTGTCAACTTCTTCAGGATTGCTAGGGGTAGAACATTTAGGGCTGGCCCATTATCAATGAGGACTCTTGGAAACATATGTCCTCTGCATCAAGTTGAGATATGGAGGGCCTTGTATATCCCTCTCTTACCGTCTGAAATTTCCTCATCACTGAACGAGATGAAATTATCTACTCCAATGTTACTGACTAACATGTCCATCTTGTCAGTCGTTATTTCCTTGGGCACAAACGTCTGGTTCAAGATATTTAAAAGGGTATCTCAGTGACCTTCGGTGACCTTTAGAGCTCAGCAGTAATGGCAATATAGAGATTTGCATTAGAGCTTATGAAGTTGTTCCACCACACTATACTCGCTATGTTTGAGTATCATCAGGAACTCTTGAGCCTCTGATTCCTTCACTGGCTTATGATACATCGGGGGTCATTCCAAAAGGAAATCTTTTTTGGCCTCCTTCTCTGGTTCATTAGCTATAGCCTTCCTTTGGGCCACATCACTACCTTCAGCCACTGGTGGCGAGTAACACATCCCACTCCTTGTTAAGTTGCCTACCTCATTGAATGGTTCTTCTTTACGCTCATCTTTAGCCGATGTACTTCATGGGGTTGTCACCGTACAAGTGTAGTTCCAAGGTACTTGCTTGCTATTCTTATACGGAAGAGGGGCCGGTGCCTTTATTATTACCCTCGGGGCTGCATTCTTCGGTGGTTCACTGATTTTTGCCTTGACCTTGATTACTTAGGGCTTAACTCATATGGAATTTCTTCCATCTAGTGATTCTTTCGATGAATATACCTCCAATGTCCGGTTCAAAAAAAATTTTCTCAAAGAACTCCAGCTCTTTGTTATCTATCTTGCTTTGGACCAGCCGCCTAAACTCTGGGCAAAACTGAATCTCATGCCCTCTTTCTTCATGGTACTCACAGTAAGATTCATCGTCACACCTCATACCTTGGTTCTCTAACTTCAATACTTCAGCCTCAATCATTTTGGCCCACACACATCTTAAAGGTGTTCTGATCTCTGAGATACGCTCTTTGACCAATCTACCGTCATCTTCGGTCACTGCATTCACTCTGACTTTCTAATGATTTGGTAAAGGATTCCCCTTCTCCTCGGTTGTTTCAAATGATAGCATCCCCGATTTTTGTAGATCCTTTACTACTCTTTTGAAAGTAGTGCAATTTTCGATAGTATGCCCCTTGTTTCCGGTGTGATATTAGCACTGTGCCTTTTCATCATACCAGTGTGGGTATGAGGGTGAGAAAGGAGGGACATGTCATGGTAACACTACTCGCGCTTCCACCAATTTTGTAAATAGTTCTGCGTAGGTCATAGGGATGGGGAAGAAGTAAGCCTTTTGATATTTTCGTTCATCTTTAGATAGATTTAAGGCCATCAAATTTGTGGTCGGGATATTGGGCTTACTGAGGACCAATCCCTTCGAGTAGCTGGTGTTGTAGACACTTGTCATGCTGACCTCATTATCCCTCTTCTTATACGATTTCTTCGTATCACCTCCATCAAGTTTCCCACTCTTGATAGTTGCCAAGATTAGCTCTCCATTCATCAGCATTTCCGTAAAGCTCTTTGTTGTGTGGTGTATCATCCAGACATAGAAGGTTCCCTTCAAGGTTTCTACAAACATAGAGGTAATCTCATTTTCTAGAAACGGTGGTTGTACTTGAGCGGCCACATCCCGCCATCTTTATGTATATTGACGGAAGCTCTCATTATGTTTCTACTCTATTCCCTATAAGACAAGCCAGTTCGAGATCATATCAGTGATATGCTTGTACTACTCGTTGAACGCTCTTGACAGATCTCTTCATGTTCGTATATTTTCTTGGCTAAGCTGTGTATACTAATAGGAAACAGATCCCATTAGGCTATCCTGAAAAGTGTGAATCAAAAGCTTCTCATTTTCTAGATACATTGACATCCTTCAGCAGTAAATGGTCAGGTGTGCGTAGGGCAAGTGGTTCCATCATATTTGTCAAAATCAAAGGTTTTAAACTTTGGCAGAATCACCAAATCAGTCACGAAGCTCAGTTCTCTGGCGTCTATGTCGTCATGGATGTTTCCTTTCTGGAAGGCCCTAACGATCCTCTCTAACTTGTCACAACGATCTTTTAGCTTTTTGTTTGCGCTAGCCGTATCATCAATTTCATCAAGGTCAGGCACCTCAACCTCATGAGCTCCCTCATTAACTTCTGGCTTATTCATTATGCAGACAAAAGATTTCCTTGAATGAAGGGGAATTTAGCTTTGGACGCAGTTGTTCCTTTTTGAACTCTCGGGTGGACATGGGCAATCCCAGGAAGATGGGATGGGGTATTGACGTCTTCTAGTGCCTTACCACCATTTGGGTCCTTAAATCCTAACATGGATGTAATCTGGCTGACAGTTTTCTGGTGGGCCAGTTCGATCTTTTGCTTCAAGTCATTTTCTATCTTGTTTAGCCTATCCTGGGTGCTTTGGTGGTTGACTTCTAAGGTCGTCAATCTACCATCCATGTCTATTGCTTTGGTTTGGGCACGAGTACCGTACTTGTGTGAAGTTTTAGCTATTTTGAAAATTCTATCATGTAATTTCCCTTAGTTAATTTCGTGTGGATGTATGCAATGAGAATGACTATGCAAAGAAGACAAACCAAACAACGATGTATGAATGCAAGCGAAGGGCAAAATAAAGATGCATGAATGCCACAATTATTTTTAGTTAGAGTATTCCCAAAGACCAATCATAAGATTATTGTAAATAATATTTGTTTTACCTTGTTTATTCATAAAGAGGCATTGTCATTATTATTTTCAGTTACAATCCTACGTGCATAAATAAACTGAATTATAATAAAGTCCTTAGAATAATATGGTTATTCTTAAATGTCCTTAGTCGAGTATTATTGTGGGAATGGACAACAATAATGCATTAGAACTATTATGTAGTTGATTGATGACAAAGTGTTGTCATTAACACAGAGATGTCAAACTCAATACATAAATATGTGTTAGAGAACGACATACTGGATTGACCTGCTATGAGCATGTTTATTGGATTATTATGTGACAGTCAGAACATTGCTTATAGTGATAACTACATGTATGATCCTCAGACTTGATATCATCATTATTTCAACATCGTGAGTGGCATATTTTGATACAGTCAAACGTGTGTCGTAATTGACTACACTATAAAGACTGATATTGGATATATCACAATCTATGTAGTGGGATATGGTTGATCAAGATAGGATTTGTCCCTCCTACATAATATGAGTAATATCGTAGGCCACTTGATTGAGTGAGACTAGAAATGCATGACCATGCTCGAATAAATTGATATGAGATATCATAGTTATTCATTTATAGTAGTCCACTCAAGATATCAAGAAATATTAGATGGACTATACAAGTGTGATTGTTCCATGACTTGTGTCCAATCTAGATATAAAAGACAAAAGGATGTAATACATGAAAAAGAGTTAATCACGAAAAAGGTTATGTTGAATCATGATTTCTTGTAACATTGGTGACAATGACATATTGCTAGATGTCACTCATAGTTTGTAATATTAGAAATGTTCTAACATTTACTACTAACGTTACATGAACCTACAAGGTTACACCCACGGTTGAAATAAGCATATATTAAACGAATTATATTGTACAAATTTGTTGTACACGGATTTAGTTAAATTAATATATAATTTAACTATTTGGTAAATATTAAAAGAAAAATAATTATTGTAATTATGACTCTTTTAATATATATTATATAAATAATATAATTGGATTTAAATCAATATATATATATATATATTGAAATCCTAATTAAGTTGAATTAGGATTATATATATTTAATATATATATTAAAATCCTAATTAAAGTTGAATTGGGATTATATATATTTAATATATATGTATATATATTGAAATCATAATTAAGTTGAATTGGGATTATATATTTAATATATATATATATTGAAATCTTAATTAAGTTGAATTGGGATTATACATATATTTAATATATATATTAAAATCCTAATTAATGTTAAATTGGGATTATATATTTGTAATATATATATTGAAATCCTAATTTGAGTTGAATTAGGATTACAAAGGCTATATAAAGGTATGAGATATCTGGCAGTCATTAATGCTTTTAGGAAAAACCTTCTAAATAGTTTAGAGAGTTTTTATATGCACATTCCCCTCTAAATAGTTTAGAGAGTTTTATATGCTCGTTTCAATTGGGTGAACTACGTAGAGGTCATAGCGTTATCGTTGCGGCTTAGGAATCGACATTGTGGAATTGTGATAGGATGTCTATCTCCTCCAAATTCAAAATTCCAGATTTTAAATAGGTAATTCTTCACCCTTATTCACCCCAATTCATTCTTCGTACATGGATCTCTGGTGGTAATCGCCGGATAATTTTTTTGATGCACCATGGGGTATACCGGCATGACCCAACATTACCACAATCTAGATCTTTAAATCCTAACATGGCTACAATCTGGCTGACAGTTTTCTGGTGGGCCAATTCGATCTCTTACTTCAGGTTATTTTCTATCTTGTGTAGCCTATCCTGAGTGCTTTAGTGGTTGACTTCTAAGGTCGTCAATCTACCCTCCATGACCATTACTTTGGTTTGGGCACGAGTATCGTACTTGTGTAAAGTTTTAGCTATTTTGAAAAAAAATCATGTAATTTCCTTTAGTTAATTTCGTGTGAATGTATGCAATGACAGTGACTATGCAAAGAAGACAAACCAAATAACAATGCATGAATGCAAGCGAAGGGCAAAATAAAGATGCATGAATGCAAGTGAAGGGCATTGATCATACAAGTCTTTTCTCTAGAAATAGTCTTTATTGGATATCAAAGGTTCTTATTACAAAAAGTTCATACTTTTCTACGAATACATCTCAACTTGAACACCTAGCTCCTTTATTTCTTCAACTAGCCGCATGAGTCTTGGTCTCACCTCTCCTACTAGCTTGATGTACTGGCGAAAGGCTACGGCTTCTGTTGCTAATATCATCACATGCCTAGCCATATCCTGGACTTGGGCCAGACCTCATCGAACTTGTCTCGCTCATGGAATCTTCTGCCATTATCCCTAAGCTGAGTGAACCGGTAGTCATTTCCCCCATCATTGACATCCTCGAGGACTAAAATCTTCATCCTATACTTTTGAATGATCGTTTCCATATCCGCTACTTGCTTCTCCAGTGCCTCATTCTCACTTTGACTAGCCTGGAGCTCCGCATAGGTGTGATGATTTTGGAGCCTGCATAGCGAATGATTCAGGTCTACCATCTTGGCTTGTAACTCAGCAACAAAGGCCTGGCTCTGTTTCGGCTTCTCATTGGTCATGTTGTACATACTCTATAGCTTACACACACGGATCTTGTTGTCATGGGCCTTCATCTTCCATGCAGTCACATTTTCTCTTTCTTTTTCAAAGGCTCGCTTGACCCCTCGTTCCGCTTTCTTCTTTTCATCTATCAGCATCTGCTTGTACTTTGTAATATCTCTTTTTCCACGCTCACTCTTCTTCCCCATGGCTTGCTTAATTTCTCGTTTCCACTGCTCATGTGTTTTTCGTAAATCTGTATTTTAGACTGTTGCCTGGAATTTGAGGAAATCCACCCTCTGAATCTCGAACTTCTCTTCTAGGTCCTTGTATAATCTCATGACCCTATCCGTTTCTCCCTTGTATTTTTCCACTTCTAGGCTTGCCACGTACAGGTCTATCTCACGTTGTTCCCGTTCGGACTCTATCCTAGCCTTGACCCTTTTTAGCTCAGCCCTCAAAATGTTAGCTTCAGATGAGACCACCCTCAAGTGCTCCTCCATAGGTTTAGTTTTCCCAGTCGATTGTAGAACTCTATCATTCACCCTCACATGCCTCCACACATCATAATCAGGGATGACCATGCATTCACAGTTATGTTCTATCTTCATGACATAGCAATGCTTCTAGGAATCATTGACAGTTTGGACCTTCTCCTTGAATTCCCCTAGAATGCAAACTTCGATGAACCAAGGCCCGTAGTAAAGAGGATGAATTGTCGAGAGCCATATTTCCTAAACACAAGTAAAAGAGCATAAACGATTCCACCTCATAGACCAAACAACATCAAATAATTGTAATCTTCACACTTGTATAAGACCTTGGTGTGACCTATCCATGGAACTCTCCATACAATATCCTGATCACGGTGATCCTTGAAAATGTCAATCATTTGCCCTTCCTAGCAGTCGGCCACTCTTTTTCCAAAAACTCTCGAAGCGGCGAGAAGTTTGGGAGAACACATTGGGCAAAGTCAAAGTTTGACACCTCTAGAAATGACTAAGGGGCCAGACTTGAAGCAAAGGGGTACACCCTCCAAAATGCAGACCTTTTATCTTTCGGAACGCATTTAAAACGATGAAGGTTTCTGTTAATACTGCTGGTACCGAATTAACTTCTCTCTTCAACTAATCAAAGAGATCTAGCAAGGCCACATCGATATTACCCAAGACCTTTAGAATGATGATCAGGCCATAGACTACTATAGTTAAATGATTCACCCTCTTCTCTCTGTCCGAATGAGCAGGGATTATTTTCTAGATGCTCGACCAAGGGAAAGAAAAGCTACCCCTGTCTTCTGTATCAAGCCTTTGACCCATTCGTCACCCATTCAAGCAAAAGACTTGAGCCTTAAATAAACATTCTTGCTTTTAGGAGGTTTAGCATATACCCAATTCTTCTACACCTTGCGCATGTTGAACAGGGCCAGATATTCCTTAAATGTAGGCATCATGTCTTCCTCATTGAAGGTAAAGCAGCAATATCCTGGGTTCCAGAACTAGATCAAGGCCTTAAAGAAGGGTTCATCTATGTTCACATATAGCAAGTAAGCTATATCGCCATAGGTCTTATAGAACAACTACTTCGTCGCATAGTCAGAGTTCCCATATCTCTCGCAGCTCCCGCAAATCATTATGTTTGACATTGATGTGGGCATACTCTAATGTCTCTGTCTCATGACCGGCTATCAAACTATCTCCATGTGCTCGCTGGTTGACCTCAGACCAATGTCGTACATCTGCATTGTCTTCTTCCTTTTTCAAGTACCTCCTATCCATGGCTAAAATTGTTTTCTATTTGAGCAAGTATCTCAAGATCCAACCCCATCTAAATATGGAATGATGATGCATGCAAAACAGAATAGAAAGAAGGAAAAAGATTAGTACACCGAATAACAAATAAAAACTTAAAAGATCCAAAACAATTTTATTATAATGAATAATACTAGGTAGCGCATTCCAACACTTATGGACATGTCTCCACGTACTATTCTTACGAAATGATTTTGACCCAATTCTAGTTCCTAAAGCTTTCTACATGGCTCTAATGGGGTGGGCTTCTAGATTCTCATATGTGGTTTGGTTCTAGAAAGGTCCTAAGCTGTCCTCGTTGCCCCTACTAAGGGTAGCAAGGCCCTTGATTCTCATATATTATAGGCTACAAACGAATCAAGTTCAACTTATATGACCTATTTCCTAAGTCTTCACAAATGATCAATATCCTTACGAAGGCATAGGCCTATGGATCCCGAAGATACTTGCTAGGCTCATACAGAGAATCAGTATTCTTACATGAGCAAAACGTTTTCCCCTCACTTAAACAACCGGGACGGTGTAGAGCTTCATTAAGTTTTAAAGGCATAAAATAAGATCATATTCATAAATGGACAATTAAGCTGAATTTTACACGAACTTAGCAAATTTCGACAGTAAAACAAAGTGTAATCGACTTGTGGCTTGACTCTTTTTTTGTAAAAAAAAAAGTTATCCCTAGCGGAGTCGCCAAGATGTCGCAACCCTTTTTCAGAGAGCTCAACGTTTTAAAAACAAAAACAACAACGGAGTCGCCACCAATCTTTTAAAAAAAAGGTGTGATTGGATCACCTAAAAATGGGTCAATTTAATAAAACCATTTTATTTTATTAAAACAACATTTTGTTCTGCGAAAACAAAAATGGGTTCGGAGTCGGTTACGCGTGGGGAAGGATTAGAACCCCGCAACGCCTAAAAATTGGTACCTAGCCGATTACAACATGTTTTAATGTCGGAATTTACGAGTTCGTATGAAATTCAATTCATTGTTCATTTATGAATATGATCTCATTTTAACGGCCCTGATATCCAGAAAGTGAACTGCAATCACCGCCAACATTTCTGGCTCTAACCCGTCACTCTCCTTCAATAGGACACCGTATTAATTAAATTCCACTTTTTATTAGACAAGCAAGGAAAGAATTAGTGTGTTGAAGCTTTTTATTTACCCTAAGTTGGTGATTATTAACCTAAAGAATAATCTACATGAATTTTACCTATTAGGGTTAAAATATGATTAAGTGTAGCTTATGAATATTAAATTTGAAGAAGAGTTCTTTTATTTTTTTACTTTAAAGGCTCTAACTAAGGTAATTTAGTACCTAACCTTAGGGCTTTATTTAACCTAATCATTTAATTAAGACAACCATTAACACTTGTTTTTTAGGAAATAATTGAATTATAAAAAGAACTAAATTTAAACAATCATAGTTATAAGATTTAAATAAATACAAAAACTTTAACTAAATTAGTTAAAGAAATAAAAGAGAAGATAAAATTCTTTTTTAAAAGGTATGTGTATCCTTCCCTAAAATGGGTCAACGCGATATACAAATTGAATTTACTTTTTCCTTAAAAACACATATGTGCAAATTAAAATTCAAAAAATATTAAAGGAGTTAAATTTCACTAAAATTCAAAAGGCTAAATTTAAAACTAAAACCGAGACTAATTTAAAACGGTGGTTAAAAAAGCTTGAAAAGTTAAAGAATCAATGTAAATAACTCAATTTAAAAAAAAACACTCTTTTCAAATTTCTCTTTAAAAAAATTGATCAATCATACCCTTTTATTTTTAAAACACGAACGAAAAACCAAATCTAAAAAATCGTTTTATACATACATTCAAACAAGAAGAACACATAAAAAAAGTAAATGAATACCTCGAAAGATGCTTCAAACTTTTATTCCAACTTTGAATCCAAGTACAAAGGCTCGAACATAAACTGTGTAGAATTCTCTCAAAAAGCTCTCAAACTCTCTAAAATCAATTGTGTTTCTCTCCAATAAATTGCGTAACTCTCAAGAATAAACTGTGTAATTACAAATGTTTGAACCCTTTTATATAGGTATTATTTTGACCTCAAAATATAAAAATTTAAAATAAAAAATCCTAATTTTGGGTGATTTTTCCATTTTCCTATTTAATGCAGATTCAGATACGATTTGGATTAGATTTGATTCGAATTTTGAGCAACTTTAGGCTATTTTTTTCCTCTTTTATTCAATGCAGATTTAGATATGATTTAGAGAAAATCCGATTTGAATTTTAATTCGAATCAAATCTGGTTCTTGCCATATTCGAACCAAAAGAAACCCTAACTTTCCCTTTTTGCCTTGTAGGGTCTCGGCCAAAGGAGAAGACGGCAACGACGGCGTGGCTTGATCCTTGGTGATAGACGTCTGGCACGGTGCGACAATAACAGCTGCTGTTGTTGTTGCTGGCGAGAGGCAACAGCGGCGCGATACAAGCCTGACAAGAGTAGGAGAAGCGTCGGCACAGCCTGGGGCTGTGGCGAGGACCTGTGACAACCCGTGGAGGTGAGGCAGTGACGATGCGGCGGTGCAAAGCAGCTGCTAGGGCGTGGCGTCGCGCCTAGTACTTCACGGAGGTATGGAGGCAGCAACGGCAAGGTGTGGGTCACAGGGTGGGCTAGTGAAGGCGGGAAAATCACTGGCGCTCGTATTCGGTTCTGAGATGGCTGAATGTCGTAGCCACTGGCGTGAGGAGGAGCTAGTCTAGGCTTCAGCGAGAGAGGGAAGGAGAGCCGCGCGCGAGTGGGCATATCGCCCCTCTCTTATGTGATCCAATCTGGGCCATCGATCCTAAACCTAGATCTAACGGCTATGATTAAAGCATGCGAATGAGATTGAAATTGGATTAGCTAGGATTTTTCAATTAGGCTCAATGGGTTATTATGTACATGGGTTCCTTTATTTAATTTGCGTGGACTATTTTTTATTATATTTTAGGTTTTATGTATATATATATATAAATGAAAATTAAGTAAAAAAACAAAAAAATGGTAAAAATTTAGTGACAACACTTTAATGGTAATTTTTCCACCACACGACCAATCAAATTAGCCCAACATTTCAATACTGAATCATCCACATTAATTCCCGTCAGTTTGCTTTTCTTCGTATTGAGTTTTAGGCCTGACTCAAGTTCAAAGACCCTGAGAACACGCTTCACATTACGAACCTGAATTTCTAACGCATCATAGAAGATCAGTAGATCATTCGCGAACTGCAGAAGTGAAATTTCAATAGAATTAGCTCCTCGACCAATGGAAAACCCCGAAAACAATCACAAATTCACCGCCTTGTTTAATAAAATATTTAAGGCTTCACCTATAACATTAAATAAAAGAGGAGACAAGGAACACCCTTGTCTTAAACCCTTCGTAATAGAGAAAGACTTCGTAGGCACCCCATTACCAAAACATTGATATTTGCCGAGGAAATAGATTTCAAAATCCACGAACACCATACGTCACCAAAACCACATTCCTGGAGCAGACGTATAAGAAAATCCCACTCCACTGAATTATATGCCTTCCGGAAGTCGATTTTAAATGCCACTCCACTGCAGTTAGACTTCGCAACACATCTATAGACTCATTGGCAATAAGCACGCAATCTAAAAATTTGCCTCCCTGAGATAAATGCAAATTGAGTTTCCCCAACTCTTGACTCGATGCATCCCCTCAGCCTCTTAGATAACACTTTTGATAAGATCTTATACAGGCCCCCCCACAAGGCTAATATGCTTGTAGTCCTCAGGAGATTCTGGATTTACCAGTTTGGGAATGAGGGTTATGAAAGAATGATTCGTACCCACTTCCTATTCCCGCCCAGCATAAAAATCATGAAAGAAATTCATAATTTCAGCTTTAAGATAAATCTAGAATTTTTTGAAGAAACCTAGATTGAACCCATCCGAGCCTGGAGCCCGATTGCTATCTGCCGTCGACAGAGCTTCCCACACCTCCTCTTAGGAAAAAGGCTTAGTTATAGCAGAACTTTGATCTTCACTAATTTTCTTAAAGTTAAGCTTAATATCAACTAAATCCAGTGCATGCTTCTCATTGTAGGCTTTAGAGAGAAAATCAAATACATACTCTTTAATACGAACGGATCATTAATTACCTCACCATTCCCCTTCAAACTCTTAATCGAATTTCTTCTCCTCCTATCTGAGGCAGTAAGATGGAAGAATCTGGTATTTCTATCCCCCTCCGAGAACCACCACAATCGGGATTTCTAAAGCCAAGCACACTCTTCATTGCAATACTCTTGCCATAAGCGATCACGTAGCTTCATAAGTAGAATCTGAATAGCAGGATCAGAATCCCCCCTTTGTAATCGCGCCTCACACTTTGAAATTTCATTCTCCAGACCTAATATTGCCCTTTCAGGCCCCTAATTCAAATTTTTTGACCCATTTTGGTACCCTTAATCAATCCTCCAACTTTGACCATATGATTCTTTTTCTCCATAGCCCTCCTCATTGTACCAGTAATGGAAACATTTACAGGGTTTAGGACCCCAATTAAAGGATGACTCTGATAAAATAATAGCGTTGTGATCCGAGAAGGATTTGTCAACTAATCTTTGCGATAAATCTGAACAAGACATCTCAAAATCTACAGATACTATAAAATGATCTAATCGAACGAATGTTGGAGGGTCCCTGTTCTACATCACGTAAACCTACCCCCTTGTAAAAATAAAGGTCCATTAGCCCAGCTTCGAAGACATAAAACAATCCATAAGCGACCGATTGACTGGACCCCCCCCCCCCCCCATTTTTCCCTCATATTGAAGTCCCCCCTACACACCATAGAATCTGCCACGAAGAAATACACCCTATAACTGCGATGAAATTTGAAGACACCATTCTATCAGATACTTTGAAAAACTTAGAATTCCACATACATAACAGACCACCAGAAGACCCAGTTACGAATCATACCTTTAACATCACCTATCTTCTCCTTCCTCCTTATCCCACGGATGTTCCATGAAGCAATAGAAAGATTCATCATCAAAATTACTTAAAAAACCCGACCAGCCTAGCCTACTAGTTTTTGTCAAGCTTCTATTCGAGCTCAATAACCCTATATATGACCACGTCCCTTCCTCCTTTGAATGAAACCTCTAGTAAATTACACATTTCCCACACCGTCTCCAACTCCTCCTAATGCTATCCCTAGGTCATTCCCTATGAAGTCCCCCACCATAGAACCCATTCCCTTTAGGCTTTAGACTACCAGGCACCATTTCCACCGAGAAAGCACAATTGATTTTAGGAGATGAATGACGAGATGATTTTGGAGCACAATCAAGCCTTGAAGCTATATTTGGCCCTTCCCCGACCCAATGGTGTCATTGATGGAAGAAAAATTAAAAATTCCGGCACTTGGGCCATACACCGGATCCACATCCACCAGGTAGGGCCCCTCGAGCCCAACTTCATTCCGTTAATCCCACCATCCATCAAGGAAATAGTGCCACCATAATCCGAAGAGTTAATTGTATGAACTGAACACGCCAGGGAACCGCTGACCGCCCCTTGATTACCACCACTGGGCTTCTCCTTCCCCTGATTAGTTTCCTTACCTTCTCCAACTCCATCTCCATTCCCTTGATCTTCTGGCCATACATCGACATAATTTTCAACCTCATACCCACCACTAATAGCATCCTGATCCCCATGTGTCAACCCTACCTTCATATCCACCCAAAAGGAAAACCCCATAATTTTAATCCATAAGGAATTCGGGATTTCGAGTGGACTAACCACCCTAACCATCAACTGAGCCCTATCCAATTGAAGTTTCTTAGTAGTTGCTTCATTAGACCCCACACAGAATCCCCAACGGTTTACAATACCGGCGAAGAAGTTTTCTTGCCAACAAGATAAAGGAACACCCTGTAAGGTTATACCATAGAACTGATGAGGAACACCATTGATTAGAAGAGGAGCTACATGATCAAACCAGTAGCAAATTGCTTCCTCCTTTTCCTCCCAGCACCGTTCCATGTCGTCCAGATTTAAACCTAATGATATAAGACTCAGAATCTCCACCCCATTTCAGTAATCTAGCATCAATGCCATCATGGATAAAGGCTTGTTGTACAAGATCCTGCTCAAAAGAATTTTTCAGCATCCCAACCATGCAACTCCCCATCCACTTGTTATCCGAGGCCGGAATGCACAGATTGGCACCCAACCCCACCATTTTCCCTTCTTGTATAATTGTTATAGGATGATCTAAAACATCCAATTCGCCACCAACTGCACCAATGTTGCCTAAAAGAGCCTCATTATAAGTTTTCTTCCTTTCATCCGCTCTATCTTCATTTAACTTGCATTATACACCCCATTGAATTTCTCCTCCACCCGTTCCCTAGTCTTATACTGGACCCTTCCAATTCTACCCACGATTGGAGATGCAATGATCAACTTCCTCGAATATTTTGCTCTAGAAACTATCACAGTTCTACCATCAATGATAGTATTATTCAAGTTTTTTATTACCCTCTCCAAATCCTCTCTTTTCATCACAGAGACAAAAGCAAAGCTAGAGTCCTTGTATTTGACCTTCTTGTTTACTACGGAGATATAGATTCTTCCAACCTTGCCATAGTGGCTTAGCAGTTCCCTCAGTGCCGCTCTAGATACCTATCTGATTAGTTTATCTATGAACAGCGTCAACCCCTCACCATTTGATGTCAAACCCCTATTACCTCCAGACACCCCTCTCGCCACTTCAGATGAACTTCCCGTTGCCAGGCCACCCGTTGTTCTCGACAAACTACCTGCTGCTTGACCTCCCTCACCTTTCCCCATTCTCAAAAAATAAGTTTTTTTTTCTATTCACTACTTTTATGAAATATAGTGAAATATTTAAATTACAATAAGAGTCTATAAGATAAAAATATATTAATCAAGATATTTTTCCTAAAATTATAGTTGGCACTAAAATGGGATAGAACTAAATAAAGAAGGGATTAAAAACACAATCAAACAATTCAGAAAAAATGTTAGATGCAAATAAATATCATTGCCGACGATAAAAATAAACTTTATCAACGCAAATATAAAAATACATATTATAATGATAATTTGTTAAAAAAACTGATATTATCACAATTCAATTGCGATATATCTTTGGTGAATGTTAATGTCTATCAATATTCATCCAAACGTCTAAAGTAGAGATAGATCAATAAAATAATATAATAAACATTATCTAGATAAACAACATCAAATTCAACCGAAAAAACTTGTTACAACAAAACAATATATATTTTCATAAAAAATGAAAGACAAATTAAATAGATTAAAATAACATAACTTAAAATAAAACAATATAAAATCTTGAGAGAAACGAAAAGGGTCGAACCCCCACCTCATAGGTCTAGATTCAAGCCCTTCCAAAACTATATTTTTATGTCTTTAATTTTAATACAATGAGGTGATGACACGTTTCTTCTTTTGATTAGTTGTCATTAATTAATAAAAGTTAATATTTTATTTTGTTAACGTGACATTATTCGATTCATTAATTAATCACAAGTGAGAAAGTTTTGTTAGTATTTCATTATTTGTGGCTTAGTCTAGTCAAAAATAAATGTTAACTTGTCAACGATCTCTAGAGCAAGTGGTTAAAAGCTCTCAGTTGTCACCTTCTTCGTCCCTAGGTTGTGGGTTCTAGATTCATTAGGAGCAAAATTCCCCTCCGCTCCCCCTAGGTGAAAATTGTGTTGGGCTCGAATATCTTCAAATGAAAACTGCCAAGAGGGGTGAATTGGCCTTTGATGGAAGCAATAGAAATTAAAAAATTATGCACAATGATTTATAGTGGTTAGACTTCTAAACCAAGTCTACCTCCACTACCTTAACTTCCCCATTAAGAATTTTTCACAAATTCACTCAATTTGTCTTTCCTTTTAGGCTAAAAGAGATAACCTTACAAACTCAAGACTTATACCCCTAAGTCTTGACAATCTCTCTCTCAAAGAGAAACTACAAATGAGTAAACAAATGAAAACCTCACTAGGTAATGTGTTTGCACTCTTAATCACTCACCCAAGATCCCAAACACTTGAGCAAATTTGACAACGAAGCTCACTAGTATTTTTTACAAGGAATATGACAAAATAAGCACAAATATAATTTCTCTATACAAAGAATGTTGGTAATATGTTTCTTGTTATTCCATAGATGCTTGAAGGTCCCTTTTAAGTCCTCTAATGAGTTATTTACTGTTACTAACCGTTGGGAATTAATTTCCAACAATAAATGCACTTTTGGGCATATCGGTATTGGTACATGCCTTAAGAAGAAAGAGTCGTTACAAGCAATTAATGTAGGGTGTACCGATACACGATATTGAGTATCGATACGGGCTTGAATGTATCAATACGAAGACTGACTACTGAAAATTTGGAAAGATTGTACTGGTACGAGCTGTTCGGTATCGATAGGAGGAGAATCATACTGGTACTCACAGCCTGTTTTTTGACACTTGGGCTATTTTGAAAACATTTAAACATGTCAAAAAACACTTTGAGAACCTTTTAAACATATTTTCCAAGTTAATGGGCTTTTGAAATATTTTTGCAAATTGGTTTCAGTCTAAAAACAGTTTTTCATTTAAGTTATATCAAAACTAATATCTCAACAAATTGTTCAAAAAACACAATAAATGTTAACCTTTAGTCAACTAATGATTTTCATCTAAATAAAGATCATTTTGATCCAAAATAAAATATTGATGACTAAAGTATATAAAAAAATTAAGGACTAAGATAACTATTCGGCCAACGTTGGAGGTAGATTTTGACATTATACATGTTTATAATATTAATTTCTAATTGAGTTTTAGTAACCTGCTAAGTATTTATTAAAATCCACTTATAGTTTCGACCATTCAATGCTCCGATCTCTTTCGTCTATTCTCCGATGAGAGTAAGTTTAGAAGTATGTTGTTCTACTTTTAAGAATAATGTTTCTCGGCGTTTAGATTTACAAAATAGATTTATAAAGGAACACTCAAAACCCATCAAATCCGAGAAAGTTCCAAACTCAAAAAATAATGGATTTTTTCTATGTTTAATTTCATGAGTTTTGAAGATATTTTTTGTAAGTACATCTTGGAGTTTATGTTAGAGTATCTTTGTTTTTGTAAGATACTTTAGCTTCATTGTAGCAGCTTTATTGGTTTTACTTGGATAATATACACACAAATTTATCTAAAAATAATTTTGGATCCAAACTAAGATAATTTTTATTGTTTTTTATAAAAATAAATCTAATTTTAATGTAAAATATACTCCACATTTTTTATTATTTAATATAAATATAATTGGCTTTAAAGGTATCAAAAGTCCTCCAACTTTTCTAAAAAAATTAATTAATCCCTTAAATGTTGTTAAAAATAGAGTCAGCACTTCCGAATCTTCACAGTAGCAATTCTATAACTTCTCAACAAATTCAAGCAGCTTTTAGGCATGAAAATTATCAATATTCTTGATGATTCTTCCACTCCTCAAATGTTGAGGAAATCTCAATCTTTGGTTATCCCTTGTGAGTTCCTCTGTCCCTTCATATTTGAAATAACGAGAGATTTTATTATTATTGGCAATAGACATGTAATGTTATATATATATATGTGTGTGTGTGTGTGCAAGTATGTATTTGTACATATCTTCTTTTCAACTATGTATAGATTATAGCAAGAACAAATATTTAAATTGTGGACTTATGGATGAGAATATGTTTTTTTTTTCTTTCTATATGTTGATATACTTGGTCCACTTCTAAGATGTCATAATTGTTATACAATAAGATTTTTTTTATGTTTTGCAGTGTGATGTGTAAAACATTATTTGTGCAACTATTTTATGTTATATTCGAAAGTTAATCTAAATTTTTATTTCTTCAATTATTTTTGAAAATTATATCTAATATACATAAAATTCAAAACATGTGTTCATTTTCTGGTGGCGGATCCATCTTTAGCAGCTAAGTGTCACACCCCGCCAA
Organism: Hibiscus mutabilis; assembly: GCA_019671005.1. Classification (NCBI taxonomy): domain Eukaryota; kingdom Viridiplantae; phylum Streptophyta; class Magnoliopsida; order Malvales; family Malvaceae; genus Hibiscus; species Hibiscus mutabilis. The sequence goes on along the minus strand of CM033717.1, from coordinate 12,959,765 downwards.
CATTCACCAAGGCTAGCTCAACTTCCTTGGGCATTTTAAGGCAAAGCATGCACCAAGGAAGCTTCTCGAATGGCCTAGAGTGGCCTACATCCATGTTCAAAGGTTGCCACAACGTTCTACGAGGTTCTACCCAAGTCTACACACATCCTGAAGGCCTTAGAAGACCCTGGAAGACTTTAGAAAAGTTGGGACAAGTTCGGAAGTCTCTGGAATCTCTAGAATCTTTTAGACAATTAGGAACATATGTAGATACTTGTAGAGTCATCTAGAACTCTTTACCACTTGTAAATATCTACTAGCTACTAGGATAATCTAGAAGCATCCTTTAAGGAGGTGGAGGCCTATAAATAGGACAACCCCCTTCATTTGCAACTCACTCAAGAATCCAACAACATCTCAAAGCCTTGTAAAAGCTCGCTCTTAAAAGCTTCAATACAAGCTCTTTTCTCTTTAAAGTCCTTTTTGACTTTTCAAGTTCTCTTCTACTAGCCATCACGTTTGTGTGAATCAAGGCTTGTTAGCATAGTTTAGGAGTGCTAACGCTACACGGATAGCTCGGAGAAGATAAGTCTGTGACATAAGTCTTGCTTTAGGGAATTGAAAGCCAAGCCTACTCCACAAAGAAAACCTCTCCTTGTTTCCTCAAATATAATGTAGATGGTGCTGCTGTGGAAGGGGTTCGATATATGGGATTGGTGGTCTTCTCAGGAATGGGAAGGTGTTATTCTGTCTCAATTTTCGATTCACTGCGGGGCAGGGCCTCCTGCTTTGATTGAATTACAGGCTGTTAGGTTCGGAGTTTTAAACTTCTTATTGTCAGATTGGTGCAATAGTCACAGATTGATTGTGGAAACTGACTGTAAGTTGGTTGTGGATTGGATATCGAAGCTAGTGGTGGCTCCGCTAAGCTACGCTACATTGGTGGCTGAATTGATCGAGCTTTTCAAAGGGAGAGGTATGATCCTGCTGTTAAATCCCTCACAGTTGTAATACTGATGCAAACTGATTTACTAAATTTGGGATATGATAATGACCTGTAAAATGCTAACAATTAGTATGTAATTAGGTGTTTTAGAGATCTATTTTGGCACTCGGTACCTTTCCGAGAATATTGATATGTACTAAGGACCTTTGTTATATTCCTTTATTATTAATATATTTAAGGGTATTTTTTCTCCCCTAAATAGGTTTAGAGGGATTTTTAATGAGACCCAAATATCTTTCAAAAAAATATACTTAAAGTTAACCATATGATAATATTGCGAGCCTTTTATCCTTATAAATCTATTAATATTTGTAACGCAAACAAGTAGTCTTAAAGTTGTAAAAGACATGCATAAATACAATATGAATGATACCATATATAAGTTCACAGAAGTAGCATAACCAAAAGTAGTTCAAATTAAGCAACATGTAAATCATCTTGAATTGAGTTGATGACATTAGACTGAATCACAAAAATTAACAATCGACCATAAAATATCCCAGTAACATAAAAAAAATTTAGAAAATGTATACTAAAAATCATAATATTGGCTTTCGCTGCATCTTTCTGATCTTATTCTTCCTAGATGCATTGAATTTTTTTTTGTTGAAGTTGTCTAGTAGTGACAGCTTTTTTTCCTTTCCAGCTCAAGCCATGACCCTTCCAATTATGTTGAAATTGTGAAGTATGAGCTCCAATTGTTCTTGGGACACTAACAGGGACAGTAACAACCCTTTCGCTACTCATACTAGGCTGTAAAAAGCAAATAAAACATAAGTATTCAAGTATGATTTACAATTTTAAAAAATAAATTTGTTATATGCAATGTAAATTTTTTTAAATAATATTTGAGACTCGCATTCAATATTTGCTCACCAGTTCATAGGTTGGTATACAGTCCAATACCAATCGGCCTTTTTCTTTTGTTGAAAGATTGAAGATTAATGATGTTGGCAGTAGTTGAATGAATCGTGTCCTTTTCTTGATTTGTCATGCCTCCTTTTTTGGATGGTGGGTGACATCCTAACATTGAAAATAATCAAATCAATGGCAAAATATTGTAACAATCTAATATTTTAATTTTAGGTTAAATAAATATGTTACCTCTTTAGAAGTACTTGTTACTGATGTTGGTGCAAATTTTGGTGTCGACATTGATCCAATATTAACATTTATATTATTATCTTACAACATAAGTTAATAGATAATGTTAGTATAAAATAATGTATTTAGGAATTTAAAAATACAAAGAGAATAAAATGCACATTTGTTGAATTATCAATGTTTGTTGTTTGTGGACACTTTTTGTTCTTTGTGGCATGTAGTTTTACAAACACTAAATCATTTTGACCTCTGCCTTTGTGTACTTCCCAGATTTCACTATCTTAGGCTCATCTTTATTCTTTATTTTATTCTTTTTAGGTGGACCTTCACTTTAGACCTTCACTTTAGAAGGACATAAGTCCTTTAGGCCAGAATTTCTTACCTCTTACTGACTGTAGGAAATGATTATAACTTGCCAAATATTTTTTCTTAATGTATCATTCAGAAACATATGCTTTAGGTTTTTGAAGTCATAGTACATTGCACATATAGCATGACAATATAAATTTTATTTATTTTCATTCTGTACAAGTGCAAGTCCACTTCTTGAGGTCAACAATCTCCGTTCCATTCACCTCAAAACCTATCATTGAGTGAAATTCTAAGTGGAGTTCTTTATATTTCTTTCTAACTTTTGAAGAGCTCTTGGTGAGATTTTGGTCCTCCATGTTTCCGCCCAAGTCCTCTTAACATTCATCCTATTCATCACCATGGTTCTAATTTCTTTAAGCATAGTGATAATAGGCTTACATCTTGCTTCAAGTATCCATTCATTAAAATCCTCTGTCATATTATTGTCCACCACATCACATTTCGATGTCCCTTTGAAGTATGCCTTAGACCAACACTCCACGAGAGTCTCTAAAAGATCATTTGATGATTTCACTCCCAATGATTCTAATTTTTGCAAATTGTTCATCAAAGTCTTCCACAAAAGTTGCTCTCATAATGTTCCAAAATTGAAATTTTCTATTCATGTCTTTCCATTTTTTGAATGACTTTCAAGACACTGATATAAGACCCTAAAATAAAAGAAATTTCTCAAGCATGCAACCAAAAAACAAGAATTATAAATAAATTTATCAAGTAATAGAATGAACCAGAATTATTACAACATAGTTCTAAAAGAGTTCCAAAACAGTTTAGAAAAATTATGTACAAAATTATTGTATACTAACTATGAATTTTAGTTTTGATCAGAGAAATAAATATTATAAAAAATTATCTACCTAAAAAATAACCCATTATATTTAAATAAACAAATAATTAATATTTTAAATGACCAAATAAAATTCAGTAAGAGAATTCATGAATAATTACAAAGGAATAAAAGAATTTAAGACTTAGATTCTTTTGCATAAAATAAGGCAAATCATATTAGCAACTTACATCTTAAAATTCTAATTTATATCAATAAATATTTTAATTAAAATTTTTATATTTGTACAAAAAAATATCTAACATACCTACCAAAACTAATCTTTTAGTTACATTGCATAAATAAAATCAGTAAATATTAACAACAAAGTTGAAACAAAAAAAAACTACATGATACAATCTGTATTTATATCCATGATAAAATATTGTCATATTAAACTATTATAAAAACTACTTCTAAAAAAATCAATGGTGTTTGTGCTTTTAGTATTAAAAAAAGACAAACTAATGTCAAAAGTTATGTATTTATGTTTAATTTATATACCTTTTGCATGTCTGACATTAGGGTGAATCCTTCACTATGTGGATAATTTAAATCAATCGTAAGTTTTTGTAAAAATCATCGCCATGATTATTTGCCTTTTTCCTTTACAATTACCCATGCAATTGGAAACATTTGATTGTTTTCATCTCTACCAGCAGCTATAAGAAGCATTTCTTTTGAAACAACTTTTAGAAAAGCATCCATCAATTCCAATGAAAGGCCTACAACCACTTCTCCAACCTAATTTAATGCACCTAAACAAATTACATCCTATGAAATTTGTAAATCTATTTTGTCTATCTACATAAATTGACATTGTACTACCAAGATTGGAATGTAACAACTCAGCAACATACCCCATAGATTTGCAAACTCTTCTACATAAGAACCTTGCATCTCCTTGAGAACCGTCTTTCGAGCTTTTCAACACATGTTGTAAGTTGCATATTCTCCTAACTCAGTTTGTCACATTTCTTTTAATGTAGCAACTTTCATTTTGGGATTCATTAATATTCTATCCCAAAAACATTTTTGTATCATCTTACACAATAATATAGTGTTTTTATTATTCCTAAAACACATATGCTCCAAATTATACGTCTTCACCACCTAACAATCATATCTATTGTCGTAACTCACATATAGCTTCCAAGGACATGTTTCCCCAATGCACCCTTGTCCTTTTAGGTTAAATTTTTTACAAACTTCAATTTTACACAATTTGCAACTGAATACTTCTTAACAAATTTTTTGAATTGAATATTATCTTCGAATCTCAAACCTATTTCCCATATTGGGATGACACACTTTGTATCATATCTAGGTCCTAGTGTTTTTTCCAAGAATATGTCCCACAAGTTTCTTCAGCTGACTCATCACTATCACCATTTTCCCCTAGGTCAGAGGAGTCTAAGTAGTCACTCTCATGGCCCTCAACCTTCTCATCCCTTCCTTTGACTTCGTATACTTCTAATACATAATGTAACACCCCGAAAATCGGTCTAATCGGAATTGGGTTCTGGCGATCAAAAACCCTACATTAGAAAGGTCTAAATATTATATTGACTTTGACCGTGTGGTCAATTACATTGATATTGGACTCTAATTGAGTCAATTTGTTGATTAAGGACCTTATCGAATACATTGAAAGTTATTTAGTGACTAAATTATAGATATCAAAAGTTTAGAGGAAAAATCATGGAGTATAAAAAGTTGATGAACTAACCTTACGATTAGCCCCTCTCCAATTATAATTGCCACTTACGTGGGATGATCATAATGCTTTCCTTCATATGAAGAAAAGCTATCGGTTATTAAAACGTAGGAAAAAGATAAAAGCTTACGCGAGGAAGGAGATTGATCATCTTTGCTATCTCTTATTTCACTTCACCTTCAACCTAAGCAAGCACCTCCATTGGAGCTTGGTTTCAAGCTTAACTTTTCTTCGGTTTATCGATTCCTTTGCATAGATATTGATTGGGTAAGCTAGAATCCCTAATCTATTGATGGAATCCATGGTTATATTGAGTTTAATTCCAAGTTAGGGCTTTGATCATCTTTGGTAACATAGGAATTTCAAAGTTTCTATCCATGGATATCCTATAGCTAATAGCTATATTTAATTTAGAATTTGATTTTTGATGTCGTTACATGGATTTCAATATCGTATTATTGATTCTAACAATTCCCTATTGTTTGCCTAGCTTAAGAAGTGGAGAAAGATCATTCACTATCACCATCAAAAGCTAGGAACAAAGGGATTGTAATTCGAGAGCCATATGAGCTTCGAAATATTGAGGTGAGTGTAATTGGAGGCTCGGGATTAGGCTATGTGCCTTTTCCGATTTCATTGTTATTGAATTTAGTATTGCTAACTTTTTGGTAAAGGATATTGCATCGAACCTCTTAGGAGGCATTGTTGGTAAGTATCGGTAAGCTTTGCATTGAATATCGAATATAGACATTGTCATCGTCATCAAGCGTTGATATTGATATCGCCATCGTTATTGCCATCGAATTATAGTTTCAGGGACATCAGTCATTGAACATTGCCAAAGTCATTGTTGTAGCTATTGCTATAGTCATTGTCATTGAGCATTGATATAGGCATAGTTATTGTTATCGATACATTGATATTGAAAGCATCGACCATTGACATTGTTATTGATGTTGAACATTGATTATTGATATTGTCACTGTACCTTGGATTCGAAAGGACATTAGATACAATTGGCATGCCATAAAATTCATGAGCTTAGTGTACAAGTGGACTATGGTCCTTGGGCTACGGCCTATATTGTGGCGAGGCAGAGGGATATTTGTGTTATTGGTTATATTGGCGAGGCAGAAAGACTAGACCATTCATTGATTTGGCGAGGCGTAGGAGTTCGAGTATCCACTATTCCGAATTAATCTAAGGGTTATTGTTGAACTATGATATAATTGCTATTAAATATGAATATTGCATTGTCATCATCGATTCATTGCATTGTTATTACTAAAACATGATTTGGAATGCATTTCATTGTTATTGTTATTGTCTGTGACTACCTCACTAGGCAATGTATGCCTAATGCATTTCATTTTATACATTTCAGGTTAAGAAGTTCGGTGTTGGATATCAGAGGGGTTGGAAGATTTTGGCAAGTCACAACCAAGCTAAAGTAATGTATATTGAACCTATGAACTCCTAGTATGGTGGCAAAGTAGTTAGACTAGTCACATATGGTCTTTTTGGTATGTATGTATGTATTGCCTTTGTTTGTAATTGTGCCTTAGGCCCTAAATGGCCCATTTTGATTGGTTTAAAAGTGATCAAAATTGCATACTTGGCCTGGAAAGGTGAAAATGTAGTAAATGGATTTAAATGACTATAAAATTGGCATGCTAGTAGACTATGATGTTACAAACATGCTGGTAAAGTTCAATGGATTTGGACATTGTTTAATAGGTCAAATTGAGTAAAAACCAGATAAAATTTGTCATTACAATGTAGGGCATATCGATATGGGTGATGGTGTATCAATACGGGTGTGCATATTTGGACATGGTCAACAACGGTCAACAGGGTGTAGCGATACGTCAAAGGGGCGTATCGATACGAAAAGTCAACACTTGAATTCAGAAAATTAATTGCATCGGTACAATTCAGGGGCGTATCAATACAGGTCAATCCGGTTAACATGTACCGATACGGTTCTCAACCGTATCGATACATGCAATTAACATTGGAATTTGATAAATTATAAAGCATGCTTCGTGTACCGATACAGGAAAGCATCATATCGGTACGAGCTTATTGATTCTTAACCGTTTTAACGGTCACGACACAGGCGTATCGGTATGGCCTCTCGAGTACCGATACCGATATAGGTAAATCTGTTAAAAGTTAATTAGAATAAGTTTGGAACATTGCATATTGGTCACTAAACAATGTATAGTTAAATTGAAGAGGTAATTGGACTCAGATTATCTTAAAAATTCGTATGATCATTGAATATAGGTTGAATTTCAGTATAGTAAGATTATTTTTGAAAAAGTACCTCTAAAATATTAAATTCACATATTAGTCCCTAAAACTTGTAAAAGCCTAAAATTGGCCCGAGACTGACAATCATAGTATTGTACTAAGTTATTAAGCCTATTGAATCGATATTATATCGTTTGAAAAGAATGTCTTTGTTAATTACCAAATTTTGATTAAAATTATTACACCAATCACCGTATTGCTCATCCGTAGCATGCTCCGACTCGGTTCTCTACTAGGCCAGAAAGGGGGCGTTACACATAATCTCCCACTTCAATATCTTGCACGCATTCTTCATCACTGTTATTATCGCTAATATGTGAGACAAATTTTTTTGATTTAGAACCATTTCTTTTTTCTCCTTACCTATTAACTTCTTTCTGATCGAAACTACTTCATTATCGACATCAGATAATAATTCAGCATCATACAAAAAACAGTGATGGTCGCCATCTTCTTTCAGCTTATTATTAGAATGTTCATCAACCTCAATCCTTAAATCTTCACAAACATCCTCAAGTAGCAAGGACCCTTGAGCAGCATTAGCCTCAAATCTTTCTCCACCATAAGTCTCAAACTTTTGAGCAGCAGTGAGTCCAAATCCTTCACCAGTAATGGGTAAAAATCCTTCATCGGCACCAGACGAGATCCCTTCATTAACAGCAACCATTACTTCCTCACAATCTGTATGTAATTCTTCGATCAAAGCTCTCAAATCCTCACCAACAGCTTGTAAAGTATCAACATCATTCCCTAGCTCCTCACCTCCAACATCTACACCATTCTCACTATCACCATCTTCTTTTGAATCTTCAAGCATGGTGCCTTTACTACCCTGGTCCATCTTATTGATTTTTTGACATCCTTCCCCAATATCTATTTTGTGGTCAACATAAATATTTACAATACCTTTTTAATCAACAAATTAATCACTTGTCTTATAGTGTCATCATTATGGATCAACACCAAGCCATTACAATTGAACTCCACCGTAGGAACTCTATAGTAAACAAATGGGTGATGACCGTATCCCAAAAGTTTAACGTTATCTAATATATCTCATAAGCATAACTTGTCCTGATCAACTTAAAATCTTTCAGTCGTCTCGTTCTCATATTTAAATTTGGGTCGGGTCTTAAATATGCCACCATAAAAATAACGTAAAATATAAACAATTTCTGCATCATCGGCCATGCTGCATAAAAATAGACAATTACAACGTGTCAATATTGATATTAATTTACTCAACAAAAGTTAACTGCCGCAATTAATGCTAGTCCAAATAAGATAGAAAATGAAATAGAGAATCTCTAAACATATGTAAAATTAACAATAATGGACTAATTTTGTAAGAAGAAAGGGTCTAGAAAGGTAAAATAATTCAAAGTTCATAATTTATGAAATAACATTTAAAACCTGATGTATTTTACTGCATATCGTTCATAATTTCAAATTGTTTATAACAGAAAGGTGAAAGAACGTGAAATTTTATTTTAAAGATAAACTTTCACCATTCGAACTAAAATTATAAAATAATTAGACATAAAGGACATGAAATCTATTTTAACAGTGTGTTTAATACTTGTTTATAATAGTATAATATTAATTTAGTAATCAAATTTAGTCTAAAGACAGTAAAAAACGACAAAACATCTATTTTAACAGTGTGTCTAATCGGGACCATAGATATGCGTACATAGAATAAAGCTTATAGGAAAAGATTAACAACAACAGAAATAAAACAATATAAAAGGATCTCAATTGAATATTGAATAGTTAGTAGAGAAAACGGTAAAGTTGATTAAAATAAAACATAAAGCCTTATGTTTTAAGTTATACTAAATTTGATTAAAAGCGGTAAAGTTAAAGAATACTTACCCAATATTAATTCGTTCAATAACAGAGAATGATTTCACCAATCTTGGCAAATAGAAGAACCAAGACGATATGGGAAAAAGAACAGTGAATCTTGATTTGTTTTATGATTGAATAGTTAGGGTTTTTTTTATCAAAAGACTTTGGTTGTTAAACTTAATTATTTATTTTAATTAATAAAATATTTTTTATTAAATGGTTTAATTGCCATGTCAACATGATGATGTGACAATTGTAAATGATACGACGTACCGGCCCTATTGGACAAATTATCATTTTTAACGGAACCAATTGTCAATAATTCGTTAGTCAAAGGGGTACATTAATGAAAATTTAGAATTTAAGAGTTTAATTAAGTGTAAAAAAAATTTAAGGGCTCAATTAATTTTTTTAAAAAAATTGAAAGGCTTTTGGTACCTTTAAGCCTGTATAATTTTATTAAATTTTAATTTCAATCTACATTTTTTTAAATTTAGTAGTATTTTTAATAGACGCTGGTGTCGCATCCATTTATTTAGTTGGGCTTACGGCCCGATGAGTCTCTCGTCGGGGATCTACTAAATCATGCAGTTTTAAAGGGATAAATAAAAGCTTGTTGGAAAGCAGGGCGAAATTAGAGGGGGGTTGCAGGGGTTATGGCATCCTCCAAAATAGAAAATTTGTTCACAAGTTCCTTTAGAAATTATAATTCAGTATGTCAATACATGATAAAGTTATATTTTAACTCCCTAAAATTATAAAATAATAATTTAGTCCTAAAAATTATAATGTTACAAACTAATATTGATAAATTTTTATAATTGTTTCCATGAAAGTTTACGATTCAATTCTAGTCTCTTAAAATATCTCAACTTGAATCTAATAATCGGTCATAATAGAAAAAAAGATAATATTCATTTTAAAAATTTCTAAATTCAAGCAGCCTTGTCGCAAGTAAGGACATAACCATATTGAGGGTGGGTTGGGAAATTGCCCCAACTTTGATAGTTTAACTACATTTGAAGTCATTGATAGTTTTAAAATCATTTTAATTAAGTCCTTACCTCTCCCCAAAGTGTTGGTATAACTTTTTAAGACCAGTTTTAAATTAATTAAATTAAGCATTAACCCCAAAAGTTTTTGGATTAGTTGCTTTTAAGACATTTCAATGTTAAAATTAGTGAAATCAAATTCTATCTCCCTTAATTTTTTATAGTTTAATTACTTTTTATGATCCTAATCATTTCAAAGCTAAACATCTTGCCCCCTCATGATTCAATCCTAGCTCTGTCTCTGTCAGCAAGGTGTGTGCACATTATCAAAGAGTTAAGAAAAAGACTGAACAAATATCAACATGTAATCACTTAAAACTATTTAAAAAACATCTCTGACCTTGTTTCGGTTGAGAATTATAGTCACAAACTCCAAACATAATATATATATGGAAAATGATTTAATGTGTCGGTCCATTTTTAGGGTTTAAAGTTAGGATTTTAGAGTTTAGAGTTAACTTTTAAGGTTTAAGATTAGAGTTTAAGATTTATATTAAAATTTTAAGGTTTAATTTTTAGTGTGTAGAGTTTAGTGCCCCTAAAATAACATATAACTTAATTTGTTACAATGAAAAAAAACTCCGCTAGCCGTGGATCAAATATTAACTCTACATGTATAAGACAAGGCTCAATTAATCGGTTTGTACAATTTATAAATATCTTGCTAACTGTGTATTTGGAACATGGAAAAGGTTAAAAAAGTGATTTACAATAGGCGACATCGGAACGTACCCTTTGCTTTGCAAATGGATAAATGAAGGAAAAGGCGCCAAATCACTTTGTTTGATGCGCAGTTCTAGCATTCATCTTCCCGCCACTATCAACTTCCCCCCAATTGCAACTTCCTTTTTTTTTTTTTTTTGCATGAAATCCCTCCTTGGGAATCAACAACAAATAAAACTGAAGTTTGTGATTCTTTTAAGGGTAAAATATGTTGGTAGTCATTGAACTTTAGAGTTTTTTTTTTTACTTTGGTCCATAAACTTTTAAAACTTGTATTACAGTCATTGAACTATTAATCCATTTTCATTATTGACACTACCATTAGTTGTTGTTAATAACTGATGATGTGGCATGTTAAAGTCTTCTTCCTAAAATAAAATTCTAATTTTCCAAAATTTTAGCCGCTAAAAAAGTCAATTTTTTGATGAAAATGCCAATCGCCGGTCAACCGAATGGTGGGAGGATTCGCTTGGCAGGAAGATTAACATGGCTTGGTTTCAAGCTAATCCGAAAGTTGAAAGTGACGAATCAGAAAATTTCATCTTTTTTGTTTTAATTGGGATTTGATTGCAATTTGAGGAGTTTGAGAGGTTTACTGATGAGTTTGAACTGATGGAAAGGAAAAGAAGAAAAATGTGAGTAGTTTGATGATCTTTTCGAGAAGAGAATCACCAAACGATGACATACACGACGACGAAAGGAGAGGACAATCCAATATAAACTAAAAGCTAAAATTTTTTGATCCGTCGCTATTGATCGTCAGATCAACTTGAAACCAAATTATGTTAATTTTCTAGCCAAATGAAGTCTTCCCACCGATGGGATCGTCGGGTGATAGTCATAAAATCTATCTTTTGTTACAATTGTCAATTGCTAGAATTAAGAATTATTTTAGAAGAAGACTTTAACGGCAATTTCAACGATAGTGACCTTATTGAAAATAAATCAAAATTTTAGTGATTGTTATACAAATTTTAAAAGTTTAGTGATCAAAATAAAACCACCTTAAAAATTTAGTGACTACTTATATATTACATCCTTCTTTTAATAACAGGAAGGTAGAAAACGACAAAAAAACATTAAGAGTTAGGAGAAGCAAAAGAAATTATACAAAGCACTATTTTTCTATAACCCTGCAACAAAAAAAAAGTTTTCACAAGCGGATTATTTAAGAATTTAAAATTTTAGTTTAAAGTTTAAAGCTTATGAAGTTAGGTTGTGAGATTTAGAATTTAAAATTTATGGTCTAGATTTTTTGTTGGAGTTTTAGAGTTTAAAGTTAGGGTTTAAATTTAATACACACGCTGTGTAAAATAAATTTTACACAAGCCTGCCTATTTCTACTATAAATCAAAATTAAACTTAAACCCTAAACCCTAAATTCTAAACACTGACCTTAAATTCTAAACTCTACAACCCAAACCCCTAAACTCTAAACCCTAAACTAAACCCCTAACCCCTAAAACTAAAAGGCTTGTGTAAACTAAAATTTACAGAGACTATGTATTGAAAATTTTCTTTTAAAATTAAAAATTAAAATTTTAAATTTTAGATTTTAACTTAAAAATAAATATACTTGTATAAATCTTTTTACACTAACCGTGTATTAAATATTTGCCCTATACAAAAACAGGATGCAAATTTATGAAAAAGAAATGTATAATATTGCAAATTGATAAGAACAAGAGGCACAGGATTGTACAAATCTTAAAGACTATTGATATTAGTGTCACAAAATAATAGTATATCCCATAATATTGCAGAGCCTGGCAGGCGAGGAAGTTTCACAAAACACGTTTGGCTGGCTTATGGGGCAGAGATCCCAAACCAGGAGAATTTCTACAGCTCATTTCTAAGATCTGAAACCTTATGATGATGCTCTCCATCTCAACTGGTTCTTGCCCTCTTACCTAATCAACTGTATCACACACATGACAAGTATGAGAAATGAGGGTCTTCCTTTTTTAACATTTAATTATAGGTCAATGATTAGTCATTTGTGGTCTTCCTGCCCTTGCCTATGTTATATATTTCTTTATAAATGATATGGTACTGAACACCTTATTGTTAGGATGATTTTTTTTGTTTAACAGTTTGTGTCCGATTGATTACTCGATTAGTTCGGATCGATTTTTGCAAAGATTCAATATGGAGACCCTCTCAACTTAATTTTCTCTATTCACAACGCTAGAATTCAAACTTACGAGGTCCAAGTACCGAGAACAAAACCCCTTCCTTGCCATGTTATCATGTGATCAGTGATCACGTTTGGGCGTTGGCTTTGAAACTTGTTGGCTTTATTTATTGTTAATAAGAGCAAACTGAGATATGTCTGTCTTTGCCAGCAGAGTTTTAGTATGATTGAATTAACAGCGATTTTCATGCATATGAGCTTCAATGGTCGTGTATTATCCATTAAACATAAGATCCCAATGTTCTGATGATCAGTTGTCGGATTATGGGAAATTACTTGAAAACGAAACCTTGTGCTAAAAGCAGGAATTAGTTTGGCTACTAGCACGTACAGTAACAAACAGACGATCGAGTGTGATCATATTTTACGCTTCATCGAAATTGAAGCGACTATACACAAAGTTGTAGCTTGGTCGACTGCTCCGACTGATGTTGATTTCTCATGCTCGGCTTTTAATTTTCTAATATTACAGTGGTCACTCTGTTCATGCAACGTCCTTCTCTGAAAGCTAAAGCAACAGTTCCTGATTTTCACCGCAGGTAGAGGTGGGGGTGGAGAATGCACGGCGTTGGCTGAACCGGTGGTTGCGGGTCATTTTGGATTCAATCTGAAGCAAGATGTTATACTAGTTGGATTGGTCGACCTTGGGGCTCCCACCACCATGTGCTACCTTTGGTCGTTTTAACAGTGATTGGACCATCTTTCTTTCTTCCACACTGACCTCTCCCTTTCTTTCTATCGCATGGCCTAACCATTTCATCTAACCCCTTTTTTCCCTCCATTTCTTTTATCCTTCAACCTTAAAAAAGCCAACATTGTAAGAATAATTTTGTCATTCCATGAAGAAAATAGCAATAACTCAAATTTTAACATAACTTCACTTACCGGTAATAAATTCTGAACGAATTAAATAAGGTTTTGAGTTCAATTTTTTTTTTGACAAAAAGAACACTTGACCATATTTATAGCCAAGTCCAACTCTAATTATATTCAGGCTCACTCTAAGTCTCTAACCATTAAATATTGTGATCTCGTATAATATTGGTATATAATCGGGGCTTACTTTTTATACTATTTGATACTTGAATTTGTTATTTTTTACGATTGCGATGTTTATATTTTTGAACCAGTTTAATATTTGTATTTGTCAAACGTTACATATTTGATACTTTTATAAATACAATACATATGTTTTCTTTTTAAACAATTTGATACTATTTTTCTAGATATTACATATGTGGTATATATATTTATTAAATCAATGTCAAATGTTTAAAATAGGTTCAGATTCCAGTTTGTTGTAATTTAAAATAAAATAAATAATTTAATTAAAATTAATTAATTTATTACTTTTGAGTTATTTAATATGAATCGTTTTGTGTAATGTTTGCATATACAAGTACTAAATGAGTAATGTTTGATTAATAGAGGTATCAAATTGGTTCAAAAAAATTACAGGTACTACATTGGTAAACAATGATAATTTTGAGTACCAAATACGTAACAATGGAAAAATATAGTTATCAAATTATTTAAAAATATAGGAAATAAATTTATAAAAAATAACAAATTCAAACATCAAACAGTTTATTGGGTAAACTAGCCGGGTACCACCAAATTATTGAGCGTGACTCGTTTTTACCACCAACTTTTTAATTGGTCCAAAATTTTCACTTTATTTTTCGATTTGTTTATACCACCGCACCGTTAACTCTTTAATGCCGTGATGATTTGGACGCTAGACCAAAACGACATCGTTTTGGTGCCACTGTTTTGATACTAAATTGCCCAAAACAGCGTCGTTTTGCTAGAGGAAAATATGAAAAAAATTATGCACTAAATGAGATTTAAACATGTAACCTTTAAAATCAAAGACAGTCTCCTAATCACTAAGCCAACTTAATATATCTAATTTGTTTCTAGCACAAATAATATATATTCTAAACTGCAGTTGAGATTAATTCAATTAATTTTATTATATAAACAATATTACTCTATATAAATATATTATAAAATAATATTAACATACATATGATAATATATTAATATATATATAACTAATAAATAAAAAAATTATATTATCAATAATATTAAACATATAAATAAATAATATATTATTATAAAAACTAAAAAAAATTAATTTTCACAAAAACCCCAAAAATTCTAAAATTTACAAAAAAACTCCAAAATCCACCAAAACATTAAATTCTTACCTATATACCCTAAACCCTAAATCATAAGTCATAAAACCATAAACCCATTAGCAACCAAAATGGATGAATTGGGATTTAAGCTTTAGTGTTTTAGTAAGTTTTTGTTTTTTTTTTTTGTAAATTTTTGAAATTTTAGATTTTTTAAAATCATCTTTTAGTTTTTATAATAATATATTATTTGCTTATATATTTTAATATTATTTTTATGAATAAAATTTTAAGGTTTATAGTTTAAGGTTAGGGTTTAAGGTTTTGTTGGATTTTGGGCTTTTTGAAAATTTCAGGATTTTGAAAATCAGTCTTTTAGTTTTTATAATAATATATTTATATATTCATATATTTAATATTATTTATAATATAAAATATTTATATATTTAATATTATTTATAATATAAAAATATTTATATGTTTATATATTATTTATTATTTATATATTGATATATGTATATTAATAAATTTTTAATATATTTATATTAGAAATAATATATTTATATTATTTATATAGAGTAATATTATTTATATGGTAAACTGCAGTTTGGAATATATATTATTTGTGCTAGAAACAAAACAAAAATGTTAAGTTGGCTTAGTGATGAGGTCGTTGCCTTTGATTTTAAAGGTTTGAGGTTTAAATCTCATTGAGTGCATAATTTTTCATATTTTCTTCCAACAAAACGACGCCATTTTAGGCAATTTAGTATCAAAATAGCGGCACCAAAAGGACATCTTTTTGGTCTAGCATCCAGGTCATCACGACGTTAAGGAATTAATGGCGCGGTAGTATAAACGAGTCAAAAAATAAAATTGATGGCAAATTTGAATCAATTGAAATGTTGGTGGTAAAAATGAGTCACCCTCAATAACTTGGTGGTACCTGACATCGTTTACCTTATATTAAACCTATACAATATCGTGAATGTATCTAATAATTACTTTAAACCTAAATGGAAATTAAAAACATACATAGAAATAACATTTTTATAATTCATATTCAAAATTAGTGAACATCTATTCGTATTATTTTTAAAATTTTACTTTCAAATTTATTCATTATTATCATTATACTCTATAAAAGTACATACATACATGAAACATAACCCTTCGACGGCCATGCGTAACGCGATCAAACATTACACATTTAGTACTTGCATGAACTCTTGTGTTTCATTAATACAAGTACACATATATAAAATTGATGGGTTGATCCAAGTAATAAGTCACTTTTATTATTTAAATATGTCATGAATTTAAAATTCATGTAAACTCAAGCATGTGAGTGTAACAAAAATAAATACATATATATGAGTATTTTTTAAGTTATATAAGGTTTTTATTTCAAAATAATAAAAAAAAGAAACGGCACTCTTTTTTATTTTTAATTTAGCCGGCAATCGACAATTATTTAGAGGTTGATTGTTGATTGCCGATGTTCATTTTTTTTTTTTTTAGTTTTTCTTTGAGTTTTCCTTTATTTTAATAAGTATCTCTGCTTTTGTGGCACGCGTTTCTCTGCCTTTGTGGTACGCTTTTTATTTGTTTTTGTGGTTTGTTTCATCTGTCATTTGACACGATTTCAGCATATTTTAGCGGTCGTTTGATGCTCGTATAGAGATCCTCACGGCGCTAGTTTTCTAATTTAATTTTGTTGGTGATCATAAAAAAAGATTAATCTACACTCGTTTGATGGTTTGTTAGCTAATGTAATTAGAACTGTACAGCAGAGCAATATGCTTGATAGTTTGGTTCGTTCAGCACTCTTTTTTTATTCTGTAAAGCGTCTCGTTTGGCTAAAGACAAGGAAATTTATAAAAGTTTTTAAATCTTAATTGTATACTAATCTCCATGTAAGTGATTATTTTTCTTTGTACATTTGTATGAAAATTTTAGTGGATTAATTTTTTTATTGATACATTATATTTATAATATCTTTTATGTGTTTAATAAAATCTATATGTTATTATCAAAAAAATGTTATACAAGTAATTTTTGGATTTAAATGATTGATCAACTTCATTATCAAAAACTTCTTGCCTCCTTGTAACTTCGCCATCATATCTCTCTCTTCACCCCCAATTTTTACAAATATATTAATGGAGCCTTCGCCTTTCATTCTTCGTCTAAACTTTCTTTCTAACAAGACAGTACACGGAAATAAACAAGTCGCACTCCATTTTCCTTCGCCGTCTTTGAGATTACAACTTGAGGCCAAAATTATGCCAAACACCCTGGGCAAAAATCTCAATCTCTGCTTCAAAAAGATCAGATTCCCATTAGCCTCCCAATCTTCCTCTTCGCAGCCGCTAACCCCAGATGATAGCCGCCGTCTACTAACCTCCTCCGCCACCATCACCACCACCGCATCATCCGCCATCTTCAAAAACTACAACTCCCTCTATGACAACACCTTCGACTACTCAACCTCCAAGTCCTTAACCCACTCCTCATCTCTCTCCTTCGACCCAGAGCCCGAATCCGACTCCGAACCCGACTTCGCCACCGTTTTTGCTTCACAGCGCTTCTTTTTCACCTCTCCGGGTAGCTCCAACTCTATCATTGAATCAACACTGCCGTCATCAATCTCCACTACACCGGAGTCATCGGATACTGTATTAGCCAGCAGCAGTTCCATTATTCCCATCGATAACGCGAATGAATCCTCCAACGACGGTTTCTGTGATCGACTCAGTCAAGAACATAGCCCCCCGACGACCGTCGAGAACAGTGTCGCCGTCCCGACTGTCTCCCCCAACCCATACATAGATTTCAGGAGATCCATGCAGGAAATGGTGGAGGCACGTGACTTAATCGACGTCAAGGCTAACTGCGAATACTTGCATGAGCTTCTCCTGTGTTACCTTGCATTGAATCCCAAAAGTACACACAAGTTCATTATAGGAGCATTTGCCGACCTTCTTGTTAGCCTGATGGCGGTGGAGGGTGGCGGCGGCGGCAACAGCGGAAAGATTGCTGAGGTTACCGGCGGTAAGACTAATCCAGAGCAATGCATGTAAAAATATGTACCACCCATTGGTTATCGATCAGAATAGTAATTAATTAATTATCTAATCTGTTTATATTAAATCTAGTAATATATACATGTGCACGGGAAATAAAAAGTTGGTCCCATTTGTCTTATATACACTTGTGCAATTATATATTAGCTTATCTGTAAAGCTGTCTTGCTTTGGTTCTTGTCTGAGACATTGCAAATTGTGACATGTTTACAACATTACAGCTTCTAAAACACACTAGAACAAGTAAAGCTGATTTCTGGAACGGTGTTCTCGTATGCAGGAAGTTTGTCTTTGTTTGCATTGAAACAATTTTGTGTATTTAAATTTGAAAATGTGTTATCTGTATTTTCCAAATCAATTTGATACTTGAATTTGATTTTTTTTTACAAATGTAATACTTAATTTGATAATTTTAACATAGCATAATTACACCTTACCAATTCATTATAATTAGAAGAGAATGTAATTATTAAAGGAAAAATTCTTGATACGAGAAATTATCAGATGAACCTAGTTTATTATGGTATATGTGGTCCTAGTTAATGAGGTTTATCCATCACATTTTAATTTTTAAATAGCTATTCACTTTTTATTGACATGTAAGAAAGAGGTCGAGATTCACCTTGAAAAAAAATAAGAGGAATTCGTTTTCCTTTGATACACAAGCTATGTAAACTTCAGTTTGCACAAGTCTTTTAATTTTAGGGTTAAGAGTTTAGTTTATGGTTTAAAGTTTAGAGATTTAGATTTGAGGGTTTGTAATTTAAGGCTATTGTTTAAGGTTTAGGGCATAAGGTTTAAAGTTTAGTTTTTAGGGGTTAGGAGGTAAGAATTTAAGATTTAAGTTTTATAGTGTAAATATGCAAGCTTGTATAAAATAAATTTTGCACAACTTGTATATCAAAATTTTACCCACTACATTTTATTGTTATTACTTTGGACTGTCCAAAAACAATGCAATTAATTTTTTTATTAAATAGAGAAGTATTACAATCTCATACCAAAATTCGAACACATGTAAAATAGAAGTAATATGAAAATTATTAATCATTAAATCAATTAATAAATCTTTAATTAAAAATATTTGATTGGTAGTACACAACGACAAACATATATTTACTCTTTTTGAAGGGTCAATATACATTTTGTTGTTTACATTTGACTTCAAAATATAATTTTGTATCTAAACTTTTTTTGATATAGTTAGGATTTAAACATGATTTCAGTGTTCATTTTTAATACCTAAAATTTTTATAAAATTAAGTACTTGGGCTTAGCTTTATATTTCAAATCGGTACTTAAACTTAATTTATTTATTCAAATTGATTAAAAATCGTAAATATGGAATTGAATAAAAATTGTCAAGTTCATGTTTAATTGAGACTAAAAAAATGAATTTAGATTTTTTTGAATAGGAATTTAGATACTTAAATGAAACAAAACTAGATAAATAAATAGAATCCTAAACCTAAGTTCATGCATCTAATTAAAATTTTGAACGTTTATATAATTAATTTACTCTCAAGCACCAACGCGTCATTGTTTATATGATGTGCATGATTTCATGGCCGCTACACCTACCCCAAATTTTCTTGCTTATTTTCAGCGGTGAAAGCATAATCTCTTTTCTTTTGTTTTTTATTAAAATTTATTTACCATGTTCTTATCTAAAATTTGTGTACGCAATTTGTCTTTTGCTTGCACGCTCCGTCGTTTCTTTCGAGTTAAGTGAGAGAGAGTAAGAAAACAATAATAAAAGAAGAAGAAGAAGATTAAAAAATATTAAATTGCATGTGAGCTTGGAATCAGCGACAATTGGTGGTTGGGTTCTGTAAGCACAAGTCATAAATGGAGTGTAGAAAATTTACTTACTTCAATTGGACGCAGAAGCAAACAGAAACCATTTTTGTCCGTTTACATATGTGACCGAGATGAAAGCCAGTAATTAACGAGTCTCCTACATCCATCGACAAATAGTTCGTTTAGTGAGATGAGACACTAAATTCGTTAAAGAAAATTAAAAATTTGAGTATTGACGTTATAAATAAAAAAAATCAGATTGAAAAAATTGCCACATAATAAGTTTTTACAGTATCAGATCTAAATTAATCAGCTAATAAAATGAATATCGATGGTATAAAACAAACACTCCGAGATCCGCCCTAGGAATCCTTATCAATGCAGACAAATCCCCGGATTAAAATTAAATCACTAAACAATTAACCGTCGAATAGGATAGGACCGGGGGAATCTTGAATTTTGTCCTTTAATTTTCCTTCTTATTTTTTATTTGGCTTTCTTTTTTTATTGGAAATGGCATGAGATTAAGCTCACTGAAATGTGTAGATGATGACTTGTATATGTTGTGGAACCCTGATTTATTTTATGTGTTTTATTGAAGCTAGTGGTTCATATTATAATTGTGTGCATGAATAAAATGGTGGAATGATTAATGTTGGCATGGAGCATAGGTCCATGTTGTACCGATTGAAGATTATGACTGTGAATCAAAGAGTGGTCACATGGTTATGTCATGTTATATACATCTCTAGGGACAGGGAAGTCCCGGGAGAGTCTAAGCCTCTTACCTATAATTATTGTTTTTGTCATCAAACCCATCAAACAATGCTTTAAATGATTATTAATTGAATCCCAAGTAGAACATTAAATATCTTGTACTGAATTTAACACATTCAATTCTTATACAACTTCTACTCTTCTCTTTATATATTTTGAATAACTGTTTACGTATTAGAAAAATAACAATAATAAATCCAACAAGTGATGTCGGTAAAAAAGATGAGAGATTCGTGTTCAAGTAGCTTTGTCTGCAAGGTGTGTATCTTATCAAAGCATTAAGAAAAATTAAAAACAAATGTTACCTTGTAATCATCACCTTTAAGGCTATTAAAAAAATGTTAATAATAAAAAATATTAATTATTATTATTGATAACAAATATCTTGATTTTTAAAAGTACACTAATTTAATAGAATATTTTTAATACACAAGTTGTACAAATTAAAGTTTGTACAACTTTTTAGAGGTTATGAGTTTAGTTTAGAATTTATTATTTAAATATTTGAGTTGTATGATTTAAAATTTAGGATTAAAATTATAGTTTAAGACTTAGGTTTAGATACTATTTGGATGCATTACAAAAAACATAAAAATGCACCGGGGCCCAAGTTTGTGTTTGACAGACCCATTAAACCAGCTAAAGGCCACAATGCCAGGCCTAAATAAGGCTAGTTGATTGGGCATCTATTTTTATAGAAGGCGGATCCAAGGAAAACCAAAATCCCTACATGTGAGATATATAGGAATATGATCTATTTACACATAATGTAAAACTCATAGTTTTATACTTTTTTTTTGGATAGTTAGATAGGTGAAACGAATGACTAAGATTGACTCTTAAATATGAAGCCATCCTTACTTTATGTTCTTTTTATGTTCCATTGGTAAGATATCATTAGTACTGGGACAAATGTAAAATTTTATATAGGACGTATGAATTGTTAAAATAATAAAAAATATTTAAGAGTATAAATTTAAATTATTAATAAAAAATATAAAATTATATAAAAAATTGAAATTTTCAAAGAATGCGATTGTTTCTTCCAATACCTTGAGTCCATCATGATTATCATTACCTTATACTATAAATTTACAATTACAAAATGGAGTTAGCGATTGTTTTTGAAAATTGCTTTTAGGGTAAACAGTATTTTTGGAGGCAGAAACAATGTTAAACATTTAACTTTTAGATAAAAAAGTTACGTTTGAAGTACTTTTCAACCTAAAACGTAAAAGTTGAAATTTTAACTTTGCTGTTGGAAAATTGATTTTAGAAGTCAAATTAAAAATTTAATGTTCATTTGTTATTGTGTTTATTTATATCTTTTAAACTTATAATTTTTTACGAAAACATAATTATATAATTAATAGGGGAATTGGTTTGGATATTCTCTTTTGGGGAAAGATTTGGACAAATACCCCCAAAAAAGATTATTTAGAAAAAAATACCCCCATTCTGCCCACGTAGGAAGGACACGACTTCAAACACACGTGGATTATATTATCCATTAAAAATGAAAAGAAATAAATAAATAAGTCACATCCTCTAGGATGCGACTTTTGTGAGATAATCAGACGGCTCGACGATAATTTATCGGCTTCTCGAAAAGGAGAGATATACGGAACTCGCGTTGCGCAGGACGTGATTTTTGTTCTTAAAACAAGGTTCTATCAGCATGTTTATGCTGATTTTTTATAGTGTTGGGGAATTATCTTTCGTAGGTATATACTTTTACAGCGTAGTACTGATATATCTCTTGACAATGGTATGAAAATCGACGTGTGTAAAACATTGTAAAGACTGTAGAAATTGCGTTAAAAATGCTATATGACCATGTTTCTTTGCATGAAGAACATGGAAACTTAGGTTGGTAGTCATGTTTTAGTCGATATTGTGCTACGTTGCGGGTTGTTTCTTCGTGTTAATTAACATTCACGTTGTAGTACGGTATCACATGCTTACAATAGTTCAAAAAACGGAGTGTATAAGGCACCCTAATGGATGTAGAAATCGCGTTAAAACGCTATCTAGGCATGTTCAAAAGCCTTGGAAAACTTGTAAACATGGGTTGTAGTCAATTGCATTCAATTTTGTTGTATGTTGGGGGATATTTTTTCTTGTTATTTATCTTTCACGTTGTAGTATGAGGACACATGCTGACAATGGCATGGTTTGTAGTATAGTTTGAGTCGATTTTGTAGTATGTTGGGGTATTTTTTTCTAGTTATTTAACTTTCATGTCGTCGAACAAGAACACATGCTTACAATGGTTAGATTATTAGTGGAAATATGAGAACGAAAGAACTTAAGAATTATTAATTTTTTTACGTAGTAATATATGTTCATAGTTAGAGTATTATTGTGTTAATTTAATTCTTATATTTTGGTAATTAGGAATAACAATCGGAGCATATAAGGCATCTTATTGTGGTACGTAGGAATAAAGCAATACATTTAGAAGTACAATTAGTTCACTCGAGGGCGGGTCTTATGAGGACATTTTCTGATGTCGTGCCCAAGGTTCCTACAATTACTGCACAGCCTAGGTTGTCCGGTCCGTTCTCGAGGAACCATATCCTCGGCACAATGAATCCTAGTTGAGCTTGGGCGCCCTTTTTTCTTGCGTTGCAGGGATTCATCTGGCCCTATCTTAGGTTCATCGACAACCACTTCACGATCACGTTTATTTTCGATTGGAGGAAACTCGAATTGGTATACCTTGAATACATTTTTAAGTCGGTATAAAGGATCAACGAGTTTCATTGCACCAAAATGAACGGATGCACATGCAGCAAATACGTGCGCACATGGGTACTTGAATGTTTGGAAAATGCCGCAGTCGCATCTTTTCAGTTTTAGATTAACAACGTAATTGTTTTGCGATATTCCTTGTAGCGGCCGGGGAAATTCAGTAACCGTAAAGCGATGTTCGTGACGAGAGAAGTATACTGCACCCATCGCGTTTGCGTGCTCATGGTATATTTGAAATTTTTGTTGGAGATCTGGATGGAATGTGTGGCCACCTGCCATCCAATTCGTTGCTTGTTTTCTGAGGTTTGCAAAAAGTATAGCAAGTCGATAATATGTCGTCTTGACAACGGATGTGATAGGTAAATGAGACGTTCCCTTTAGAGATGAATTGATCGCCTCAGCTAAGTTGGTTGTCACGTGACCATATCGACGACCCCCATTGTAACCATTTATCGCTCAGGATATCAAGAAGATAGTTATATCCTAAATTTCTATCTCTCAACTTTTCCAGCAGCTCCTGAACCTCCTCTACTCGGTGTGCGTTGCCTATTCAATAAAAGACAGAATAGTTAACGAGAGATAATAGTATAAGGCATATTAATTAATAATTTTGAGAGTGAAAGGCCTACCCATGCGAAGAACCATTATGCGTTCATCATTATTCTTATATCTCTGGTAGTAATCGACAGCAAAAGTACCGATGATAAATATACGGAGGTTGCCAAGACTGCGCAAACGTTTGATTGATCCCCAGATCCTTGTGCCTCTGTCTGAAATAATACATATCCCATCTTCTCTCGAGCGAAGAACCCGGCGGAGGACATGCGTGCCCAGGTTGGTGAGAAAAAATGTCCACGAAGAGATATCTTCATTTTCAACGATTGCGAACGCTACAGGAATGCATTTTCTATTACCATCTTGTGCAACTGTTAGTAGGAGAATCTGAGTGTATTTTCCATACAAGAATGTGCCGTCGATCTGCAGCATCGGCTTGCAGTGTCAGAAAGCCTTAACGCATTGCGAGAATGTCCAAAAGAGGCAGAAAAATTGGTACTCCCCAGCTACGACCCGATCATTGTAGTATGTTGGCTTTGTCTCAAGTTGCACAACTGTTCCTGGGTTGTATTTCTGCATAACATTCAGCCACGTTTGCAGCTCACTGTATGATTCTTCCTACTATCTATATAGTTTTTGGATGGCACGATATCTTACAAAACATGCCTTATCATATTTTACCGTGTATGTGAAATGATCTTTAATCAAAGCTATACATACCGGTACATATACGCGTGGATTTGCTTTAACGAGTGAGAGAATATGATCAACAAGCACGTGCACATCCAAGTTAGGATTATATTGACTCAGGTTTTCCACGGAGCATGTGTGAGGTCCGTCGTATCTCGTTATCTTCAAGAGGTTGTGCATCCTCTTCAAACGTGCTACATGGACCCTCCAATTACATCATTTATTCTTGTGAGGGCATTCAGCGATGTATTTGTCCACTTTAGTTTTCCTCCCTGTGCACGTAACTGAGTTGCGTATATTGTAGTGCTTGATCGCAGCCTTCGCTAGTTTTTTAGTCGTGAAGACCATTCCACGTCTGAGTTCACCATCATTCCGTTCGTTGAACACCTCAAACTGTGGGTATTCTAGAAATTTTGTAGCGTAAAATCCTTCTATATCCACTATTGTGAAGTGGGATGGTGGATTGTAATACACTATGCCCGAAGAACTGCGTGGGGCAACAACTTTCACAGGTTCCTCCTCCTCCTCCAAAGCAGTGTCTGCATTATCCTCCGAAGCAGTGCCTGCATCATCCTCCACATTAATGGGCTTGTAAAGGTCTGATGGTTCTTCAGGAAATAAACCCATCTCGTCAGCTTCAGGACCGAGCTCCATAAGTTGTTCCTCATTATGAACATTCCCTTCAAAATTGAAGAGTTCTGATTCATTGGCAACATATAGCCTGCCAGGTTCTGCAGCTGCCACCCGATGAGGAGACTGCTGATGAGGCCTATGTCCAATATCTAGGTCCACATCAGCAGCGCATAAATGTTTTTCTATCGATGAGAAATCATATGTGTTTGTATCATTGGGGATATAAGTTGAGTGGCGTCGTGAAAAAAAATCATCAAACTGGTAGAACTCTTCATTGTTGGACGGCCCCGTAGATGATGACGGCCCTAAACCAGTAATATAAATTGAGTGTCTTCCATATGAGATATCATCTATGTTTGCCTCACTGGGAATATAAGTTGAGTACTGGCCGATTGATGAAAAATTGATTGGGTTAAACTCTTCATGGTAGGCTGGTAGCGTAGATGATAATGCTCCTACACTCACACTGAATGGATTGTACGTTGAGTGATGTGTTGGTGGCATGTTGAGGTCTAACTCGAAACTGGCTACGCAAGAATGCCTTGCCTTGGAGGTAGAAGACGATGCAGCCTCGTCATTGCCCGTACTTAATATGTTGAAGCCTTGTCGCAAACTTGATGTTGGACTATTAGCATTTGGGTCGAAGTCAAGATTTGCACGAAGGCAATTTGGCACCGCAGTCTCCCCTCCGACGTTTTGTCTAGAAAATGTTATGAAGAGCTCCATAGGTCATCCCATGAAACAACCGGTATGGGTCTCCAGCATCATTTGCACATCTCCATCATCCCGAACATTAAATATTGTGAAATACAATGGATTTAACGACAAAGGTAGTCGATACCTCAATTTTTGTAATTCCATTCCAGAAGCATGTGGAGCCTTCCTCGTTAGCGCTCGCTTAAGCCTTTTATACGTTACTTCCATCGAAATCTGTATGGTAACATTGTTGGGGGACTAGAATATGACACCAAGTTCCACATCAGGGATTATCTCACCATCGTAGTAAACTACACCTGCCACTATTTTTGCCATTGCTGAAACTAAGAAGCGGTTTTTCTTGTTCGCAGACAAAGTGCTTTGAGGTTGTGTTATTTCTCCATTTCGTGTACCTATTTATCAGACGTAACTTGACGCGACTTGTCAACCACGTTTCAAGGGACTCGCATTCTACACAATGCGAGTTTGGCCAGCTTTGAAGGAACCCACATTCTACAAAACGCGACTTTCTGCTAGCAACGCAAGATTCTTGACCTGTCAGGTGATCTCGCGTTGTATACTACGCGATGTCCTTCAAAGCTGGCCAAACTTGCATTGCGAAGAATGCGACTTCCTCCCTCAAGCTTTTATAGAAAATGAACTTTATAAATTACGCTATTCCCAAATTCGTTTCTTCACCTTACAAAATACAGAGAAGAAGTTCATCAACTTGTTACGTTATTCTCAAATTTGTTTCTCCAACAATTAAAGTACAAAGCATGGCCCGATTTTCTACTACGATTTTCTTTCGCGGAACTTACGCCTACACATTTTTCAACGAAAAAATCACGAAAAATGTGCTATTTGACTTGATTTCAACACGGGTCAGTGAGTCAACAGACCAAAAAATTTCAGCCTTACATGTCAAAGTCCCAATCGCTGAGCCCGGCCCAGAAGAACATTACATGCTAACATTATCGAATGAGAGAGATATGTGCAAGATGTTTGGGGCATACAAACGTGTGGGGTTTACAAACATCGAGCTCACTGTACAATTTGATGAGGGCTCTAATTCATCAACAAGGCCATCAACTCATCAACAAGGCCATCAACTACCCCTAATTTCCAAGATAAAGACGTTGATGCGTTGTCAACACGGAATTATAAGAGGCAGTAGGAGAAAGAACAAATAATGGAAGAACTAAACTTAACATCTGACATAAGTACAGACTACGAGGACGGAATCGGATTCCTTATCCATTCATTTTAACTAGGCTTTAGTAATTTAAAGTTGGTGTAGTTATTTCAATTAACTACCATATAACATGTTTCGTTAATGTATTAATTCTATCTCCCTTAGAAAAATGATAGTACCTATTTATAGGGATGCAAACGTACCGACCATAAATGAAATATCTAATTAATTCTGCAATCGTTAACATTCTACTTTATTATAAAAACGTACGAAACATCCAAATACATTGCAATAACTAACATGTATGAGGTCCGTCGTATCTTACTATATGCCACACATTGTTTTGCCTCTTGATTCGTGATACACAAATCCTCTAGTTACATCCGCGGTCTTTGTGGAAACATTCTTCAATATGGTTGTTTGCATTCGTTCTCTGCACTTTCGACAGAACTGAACGTTGTATGTTGTAATGCTTAATTGCACTCTTCGCTAGGTTCTTTGTCGGGAATATCATTCCAGCTTCTAATTCACCATCGCAATCGACAACAACATCGCATGACTGTCTCCTAATACATGGAAAATCATCAACATTACCAGCCATTGTAGAGCGAATTAGTAGGAAATTGAGTATGGAGAATATATAGAGAAAGAAAATTTTAAGGAGCGATTAATGGAGGAAGTGAGGAGGGGGAATTTATAAGACCATGACCATCAAAGTGGCCATCAAAGTGTTGCTCAACACGTCATATATCCTGAACTCGCATCCTACCAATTTCGTTTTCAATTACTTTATTTGATTTAATTTTTTAAAAAAGGAACTTCATTTTTTTAAACTTAAATGCTCCAGTATTGAAATTGAATTTGAATATACAAAAAAATATATATACTAAATTGCTTACTTACGTTACATACTTTTCATCAAATCTTAAAAGACTATACACGAACCATCATGCTTGTTTTTGCAAACATTCTAAAAACACTCGATTCTCTTCTTCAAGCCTAGACTGGTATTTGAGGCGATCCTCAACTTCTTAGGCCGAGTAGTCCAACAAGTTTAGAACCAAACAAAACTGCATTCAATATCCTCAACTTGTATTTGGGGTGATCCGCAACTGTCAGGCCTGAGTAGTCCACCAAGTGACCCTAGACATGACAACAATTGCTATGCATTTTCAGCTGTCAAGTCCGGGTTGCATCATATCTACAAATCTGACCCCGACCAAAGATGGCCCCCAACCGAAGACGACATCTTGCATATTATTGGGTCGGGGTCAGCAACATTGTAACCGGTCAATGTACCCCTACATATGTCGACTCTTCGTTCGTGAATGAAGTCCTAGGTTTTGAGCTTTATCTCATTACTCTCCATTTTATACCCACTTCCATCATCAACGGACATGGTAGGAGTTTTGACCACGATTACGAACGATGGTCTTCACCTACCCTATACGATAACAACGTAGAAATAAGTAACCCGCACCGTCTAGCGAATTTTAAAAAGATTGTGAGCACTTTTAAAAGACAACGCATTTTCCAGATATTGTGATTTGTCGTTCATCTTGATCACAAACACAGTACACACATCGCACCACAACTCCTTACCTACCAAAACTCTCATTTGCACCATACAACTACGAATAGCAACACATTACAATACCCGAGAAATCTCTATGCGAAAATATTTTTCGAGTACACGATTTGTTGTTATTAATAGCTACAACAGGATTGAAGTATGTGGAACCGTGGCTTGTTGGGGCTATTTATAGCCCTCAACTCGCGTTCTGTAGATGGCAAATTTGGTCACTATTCCTAACGTGTCAAGGGAGTCGTGTTCTGTAGATTGCGAGTTTGTCTAGGATTCTCGACGTGTTAGGAAAGTCGCGTTTTGTAGATTACGAGTTTATCCAAGATTCTTGACGTGTCAGGAAAATCGCTTTCTACAAAACGCGACTTTGGTTATTATACCTGACGTGTCAGTGAACTTGCTTTTTGTAGAAAACGATTTCCACGTGGTAAAAAAATAGATATATATATATACTAATTGAAAAAAATTACAAGTACGAATTAAAAAATGAAAAAAATAACAATAACAAATAGCAGAATATATATACTAATGAAAAAGGCTCACTTGTTACTTACTACATAATAATTTAATAACTAAATAAAAAATATTACAGTTCCATTTTTACAAACACCATTAACTACTAATCACGCCTATGTCCACCGGTACCACAACGCGGTGGGCACCGAGTTCGTTTGGGATTACGTCGGGGGGAGTAACATCAACCGGCTCATCCTCATCATCGTCACCGTCATCATTATTATCAGCATCATCACCGGTAGTACCACTAGTTCCACCTCCAGTAGTAACACTCGTTCCACCGAGCCCGCTAAGGTAGAAAAAGGACTGTGGTGGCGTTTGTTGGACAATCCTGGTTCTAAAAATGGTCCCCGCCGGTGGAAATTGCATGAAGGGTACGTAGGGTGGACGATAGCTGGAGGCCCCACTCACCATCACCGTAAACTGACCATAGGGGTTGGACACAGAAGGTGTGAAAAAACCTTCGGTCGGACTCAAGCATGGCCGGAACGATGACTGCATCGAATGCGTGGAGTTCTGCGGTGGCATCGGTGGTGGGGTGGCATGCGAAGGTGGCAGTAATGGTGACGGTACTTTGGAGGCAGCAACACGGCTTCGATTCGATGATGACACACCGGCAGATATGTTCTGTGCTCCCCTCGTACGCTGAAACTGTGGTCGGTTGCGTTGCTGACGCCAGTGGACGAACGACCGCTCCTCTAGAGTCAGAATAAATGACTTCCCATTCGCCAAAAACCACCCCTCGTAGTCATGGCTGACCATCGTATCAAACATACGATACTCACGCTGGGGTTGCCATCGTGGATTCACCCTGTCCCCCCAGTGAGCGATATAGTCTTGGTGGTGCACGACCAATCAATATATCTAACAATATAAAAATTTATTATTCTCTTTAGATATGAATTACGTTAGAGTTAATAAAAGAATGCGGTAAGTATATCAATATTACCTCAGGCTTCCCCTGTCGTGTGAGTTTGTGCAACTCGTCCAGATTTGGATGGACCGCAGGAATAGGTTGGAAACAATCGAACTGCCGTAAGACGCGGTCAATTGGGTGCCACTCAACAGTCGCGTAGCAAACGAGTGGTACAGTGGCCGGCCAAAGAAGCCTCGTCTCGTTCGAAAATTTCGGGATGCACTCGTGCACTTCCGGATCCTCGTACGGTGTCCATAAAAACTGTACAATATATAATTAAAGTTAAATAAATTCTTTAAAAAATTATATACACCAAAATCAAACCGTTACTTGATTATTCACGGATTCATTCTCAATATCCTATCTAATAACGACTAGACCGCTAGCAACACTAATATGGGTTAGAAAACCGGTCCACCTATAAAATAAGATGTATAATATAAAAATACGTTTATTAAAAAAACTAATTTTAATTTTAAAAATTCGTATATTTTTAAAAAAATAAATGATTTTCTTACCTCCAGCCCATCGAAAAAACATATGAAGTAGGCTGCCTAAGCTGAGGGAGTGAAAACGACATTCTCCACCACGCTCAGGACTAGAGCAACGTCAAACAACCTTTAATCTGACACTTCTCAAGATTGGTGTTCTTACACAGCTCCCTAAATAGACATGCCAGAATTGCGGATCCCCAGCTCAATTTACCGGCATCTTTAAAATCCCCCAAATGTCGCAACTAGATCGTGTGCACTTTGTTGTAGGATTTGTCAGGCATCAATACCCCATCGATCATTAGTAAAATATGAGTGCGATCATATGCCTAAAACATGGAAACATATATTCAAAAAAATTTCTCGCGGCCACTTTAATTTTAGTAATATTCAAAAAAATATAAGCGCGACCATATGTAAAGATTTTAATTACTTCAATAATATTAAAAAAATAAATTTCTTTTACCTTCCTCATGTCTTCGTTCGCGTCAGCAAGTAAATTTGTAAAATTTTCCCGCAACCACTTCAATTTCACTTTTCCACCGTCAAACCTCTACGGCGCAACCCCTAGCCAATCCAACATAGGGCTTGCCAATCCAAAGTACCGGGACCGCTGATCAGCTCTCCATCAACAGGCAAACCTAGAATATACTAAACGTCCTACAGGGTGATCGTCGCCTCGCCACAAGAAAGGTGAAATGTGTGTGTCTCCGGCCTCCACCTCTCTAAAATAGCGTTGATCAAATCAACGTGTAATTTCACACCTCCAATAATTTGGATGTGTGCAGAAATCTGGCCTCCTCCAAATACGGTTCGATCAATGGATCTGGTAAATTCGACACCCGATTGTAAGACACCTCCAGACGTCGTTCCTTCCCTCCCTAAAAAATTTAAACACACGTAAGTATAAATTAAAATACAAAAAAATATAACACGTGCGTACATAAAACTAGAATATATAATAAAATAATAAAATAAACAAAAATTAAAGTAGATAAAACTTACGTGTCTCCAATGATAATCGAGCACATGCTTGTGATCCAACCTTATCAATCCTGCCATTATATCAAACTCGATAAATCAAATGAAAAATTGAAAGAAAGAAGATTTGAGAGAGTGTGAATTGTGTTATGGTGGGGTAAGAAGGGGGTGTGAGACCAATTTATAGTGGTAGTCGCAGCGGTTGGGATGCAAGGATTTAATGGAACTTGCACCCTACAGAACGCGAGTTCGGGTAGTCGCTTCGTACAGGGTGCGACTTTCTTGAAACCCTAACATTGTCAATAAATTTTTGACCGTTCTGTACTTATTAACGCAAAACTCGCATCCTACAGGACGCGAGTTCTTTTTAATATTTCAAAACCCTAACGCCGTAAATAATTTTCCAACTGTTGGATAAAAACGCAAAACTCGCACCATACAAGATGCGAGTTCAGTTAAATTTCAAATAAAAATTTATATTGTTATTATAATTATTATTAAATTAGAACACTCTTTTATCCATTTATCTTACAAATCAAATCTAAATTTCAAAGAGATTGTATTCCATTTATCTTACAAATCAAATTTAAATTTCAAAGAGATTGTATTCCATTTATCTTACAAATCAAATCTAAATTTGAAGGAGATTGTGTTCCATTTATTATAATTAAATTTCAAAGATATTGTATTCTATTTATCCTACAAATCAAATAAAAAACACATTACTTTTAATCATTTACCATATTAATTGAAACACTCTTTTTTAATTAATATTAATTTAATTAATGGAAATCGAATCCTATATAGCGTTTCCATGTTCTTCATGCAAAGAAACATTGTTATATAGAGTTTTTAACACAATTTCTACGGTCTTTACAATGTTTTACACACGTCGATTTTCATACCATTGTCAAGAGATATATAAGTACTACGCTATAAAAGTATATACATACGAAAGATAATTCCCCGACACTATAAAAAATCAGCATAAACATGCTGATCGAACCTTGTTTTAAGAACAAAATCACACAAAAATTGCGTCCTGCGCAACGCGAGTTCCGTTTATCTCGCCGTTTCGAGAAGCCAATAAATTATCGCCGAGCCGTCTGATTATCTCGCAAAAGTTTATTTATTTATTTTTTCCTATTTTAATGGTAATATAATCCATGTGTGTTTTAAGTCGCGTACTGGGCGACGCGTGTCTGGAAATCGCGTCTTGCAGGACGCGAGTCCTTCTTACGTGGGCAGAATGGGGGGTGTTTTTCCAAATAATCTTTTTTGGGGGTATTTGTCCAAATCTTTCCCCAAAAGGGAATATTCAAACCAATTCCCCTAATTAATAAGGCATAATGCCAAAAAATGTCTCTAACGTTTGATTGAATAGTTATTTTGACATATATTCTTTTTTTAATCAATTTAGCCCCCAACGTTTTATTTTGGGTATTGGCCCTCTGCAGATGAAAACGGTAGTCAACTGACGATAAATAGTTTGAAATGACGCAACAAACTTGCATGGCAGTGCACGCTGCGATAGTAGTGTCATATAGACAAATATGCTGACTTTACATAATGACACATCAGTCAAATTTTTTTTTATAAAATTGTATAAAATATAAAATAATTTTTCTTTTGATGCATCATTCTGTAAAGTCATTTCAAGTTGTTTATTGTCAGTTGACTAACAATTATCATTCGTAGATGAGCCATTTTGACCCAAAATAAAATGTTAGAGGTTAAATTGTTTCAAAAAAGAATAAAAGCCAAAATGACTATTAAGTCAAACGTTAGAGACACTTTTTAACTTTATTCCAATTAATAAATTATTTTTTTAATTTAATATATATAGATATATTCATGTGAAGTTTTTAAAATTTGTTATATTTTTATAGAACACGTACAATTGTTAAAAAATATGTATTTTGTTATGAATATTTATCTATATGGATGTCTATCATAATAAGAACTTGATCAAGGAGATTTGATTTACTTTATCATTAGGAATATTATCTTCATTAATTAGAGTTTAATGTATTATGTACTTCTTATGCTTATAATTAGATGATTTGATGAAGACATTGTACATAAGTCTATATTGAGAATAATACAAATCTTCCTCTTTCTCTCATCTTTTTGTTATTTTATTCATGTTCGTTATTCTTCGTTATTTTATTCACAACACGTTATCAGCACGAGACTCTAATCAACTGAGATCTTCATCGTTCGAATCTAAAAAAAATTATTGGAAAGAATTCGATTCTGGGATGAACCGAAAAAAGGGAGCTCGGGAGATAAATTCCATCAGAAAAGCTTGATGACCCTTTCATCATAAAGTACGATCATCCTCATTGCGTGATAAAAAAAAGTCACGCGCTTGAATAAGACGGAAAAGGAAAATTGAATCAAAGTACATGTTAAAAGCATTGGAAAAACACATACAAAGTGGTCTCGTGGCTACTGCTCAGTATTGTTACATTTATTTATGTTTGTATATTAACTTTTACTGTACTGATCCTTATTTTTAAGAGTACCCGTGTGTGTATGTCATTCGATACAAAAAAGTCGATAATTAAATTCCTTAATATGTTCAATTCGGTCCATACATATAGATCTTATTATTCTCGTTGTTTTGCATATGCACCAATTTAAAAAAAAAAAAACAAAGAGAGAATTATGCCATAGATCCCCCGGTTGCTAATATGTTCCATTCATTCCATTCAGTCCGTACATATCGATATTATTATTATGGTTTCATATATGTTTATGTTTGACACAATGGTTAAACTCTGTATTAGAGATAAATATTTGTTTATGATATTTTATTTGATAATATTAGTATTTTTAACCATGTTTCGAGTTTTACATGTCTTTAAATAGCTTGGAAAGAGACATGACATAAAAGAATTATGAGAAGCTGTCTTGGTCATTTGCTATATCTCTATCGTCCTTGAGAGGATAATCAATATTGGTAAGTTCTACTTTTATTTTCATTCTTTTAAAATACGATTTTAAAGTCTAATAAATCATGGTGATATCGCTTGAAAGCAATAATTCTTCTGCGTTGAAAAACTCGACTATAGACTTCTCCCAAATTTAGATTACAAAAATTCATCTTGATCTAAGAGTTTTCATGGGAGGCATTCCCTAAATTGAATGCAAATGTAATGTTAAATTTACTCTGCTCCATTCCCCGAAGTGAAATGTGATATTATATAGCGAAAAAAATAAAAAGCCACATTAGCAATTATAGTCGTGGCTAAGGCCGAGGCCATGAACATAGACATGGACAAGATTGTTATTTCAAAAACACTTATACCCACCAGAAGTGGGATTATAAGGATCACAAAAGTGATAATCGACCAGAAGTGAGATTATAAGGATGACAAGAGTAATAAAGATCATTCTAAGTAAATGAAATCCTTTTTATTATCAATGCAATGTTAGTGGGTTTATATTTTAGACTACAAAAAAAATTTACATGATTTTGTATATGCCTCCTATTTAATAGCTAAATTATGAGAACAAAACATTTATTATCTATATGATATTTCACATATAGCAGCATTTATACGCATTAAGCCAACGAGTTACAATAATCTCCCCGTTATGATTGGTTTTGGTCAGAAGCCATACATTTCTCATTTTATAATTTTTGAATGTGCGATATATAGTTGAGCTGCTCCACCACAACATACAAAATGGGTAAATAAAAATGGTTGAGAATATATATTGAGTATGAGCCTCCTTTTATGTTTAAATTCTTAAACATTAATTGGAGAATCATTTATGAGATGATTTTTCTTAACATCAGGGGGAGAGAATAATCAGATGGATAAAGAAGAAAAATGAATTATCATTATCTAGATCCTCGTATATGAACCAAAAGTTCGTAAGATAATTCATGTTATTATATGTCAACTGCCAGACATATTTACTAACCTAATGAGAGTAATCAAGTCTCATATACCAGCTAAAATGCTCTAAATTTGAATTACATGTTAGAGCGGATAGATGTAAATCATTCTTGAAGCATGATAGTTGGAACTGGTTCCAATGGTCAAAATTCTCGTAAATGGAAAGAAATATGAGATGATCATATATTGGAGGTGAGTGCTCCTTTAGAGACCCAAGACATAACTTGTAATACCCGAAAATTTTACTAAGTTATATAAGGGTCATTTAGTACTAAGGTTTTGGCATAAGGGTAACCTAGTGACTAAAATGACAAAAGATAAAAGTCGGTGACCAAAATGAAAAGTTGGTAAAAGTTCAGTGACCCAATTGTAAATTTTCCCAAAGATGATTTTTATTCAGTATGAGGATAAATTCGATCATAATAAGGATTTTGGTAATAGTTTTGGAGGTAAGAATGCAGTAGAAAATGTAAAATTTTGATCGAATAAAATTGTTAAGCGTGCGCAGATTAGAGGAAAGTTTTGGGTGACCTTTTGGGAAGTGTCACATAATAGTACTTTGATTTGTAAAAAGGACTTAGAAGAAATGAGAAAGATTCATATAAATGCTTAATGAAGGATTTTCAAGAAAGATGCTACCCGATAAAGATTTCGGGTAATTATCGGTATTTTTGGATCGAGTCAAATTTCTAAGTTTGACTTTATTAAATGGAGGATTTTATATGAAAATATGAATTTATTCATGGAATTAGGGAAATATATGATTCCTGGATTAGAGTTGATAGTTCGATAGAGGAAAAAATTGTAAAAGGTGAAGATCGGGAAATTGGATCGAACCAAAATCATAAATGATATTTTATGATTATTTAATGATTATGGACGGTTGGATTGGAATCAGCCTAGTTCAAATGTAATGGGATGGCATAAATTTGAACTAGATGTAATTTTTATTTAGTTAAGGGGGCAAATTTCGGAAAATGTGAAAAATGAATAAAAAATTCATTTTTTTTATTTTTTACAAGTGGCAAATTCTAATTTATTATTAGAATATAAGTCAAGTTTGATGAACAATTTGTTCATCTTTCTTCTTGCATTTCGCAAGCAAGGAAAAAAAACAAGGGAAAAATAGGAAAAAAATTTCCTAGCCATTTTCAAGGCTTTTGATCAAGAATTCAAGCAAGGTTCTTTGAGTTTCAAAAAAATACTGGGGAAGGTACAAGCATTCAAGGAAACAAAAAGATTAATGAGTAATCTTAGTGAGGCAAGATAATAAATGGCCCATGTAAGTGCATTTATATGTTTTGAAATGTATTTTAGTAAACTTTAATAAATTCTATTTATTTGATTTTATTAAAATGATAACATGGTTTTCTATAAGTTATATGATGATTCACAGGCAAAGGAAAAATGTTAGTACATGTTAGGGTATGAATTGCCCTATTATGTTTTATTTTGATAAGCTATTATTGAATAATGGTGATATATGAATCATTTATCAAATGATAATTTACAAGTCAATTATATGAGATTATTTGCCCAAGTTTATGATAGAGAGTTACAGTATAGTGGCATGCCATTAGAGGTCTAGCAGTCAAGGACTGCAGTATAGCTATA
Organism: Hibiscus mutabilis; assembly: GCA_019671005.1. NCBI lineage: Eukaryota > Viridiplantae > Streptophyta > Magnoliopsida > Malvales > Malvaceae > Hibiscus > Hibiscus mutabilis. The sequence continues at coordinate 12,922,284 of CM033717.1, read as the reverse complement.
CACCGGTCTTCGGATCTATATGTTTTCGGCACCTATGTGTCTATATGTTATCGTCACTTCGGTGACTAGTACTCAAGGAGTACCGACCTTGCATACTTTAGTTTCTCTTTTATACAAATTCTTGGGCTAATTATAAAGTGAATGTATATGAAATTCACAATTTCTTATATGTGATTGTTTATAAGTATATGAAAGATTTGATTTGATTTTGCTTAACCATGTTTTCATTTATTTCGGTACTTATTTTATGATTATTTATAATGCCTCACTAAGTTATACTTAGCGTGTGATTATTTCACACGTAGGAAAAGAGAAACGTTGGGAGTAAGGAGCATTAGTGAACATCATCAATCGAAAACAGGTACATCGGTATCAGTAATAGAATTTTTATGTTGTTTGATTTTTACTAGTCGACATGTATAGTAAAATGTGAAGCCTGCTCTGATATGAATCGTATTTTATTCAGAATCTGAATGATTTTAAATTAGGCAGTTTTCAAGCAGTTTTATTATTGATATGCTAATGGATCAAACTATTAAGTTGCTGCCTGAATCTAGGTTCAAAATTGAATGCGAAATTATTAAGTTTAAATTATACGCGGTTAACTATTTTTACAGTCAAAGATAAGATTTTCTTAATATTAAAGAATTATTTTACAAGTATCATGTGACATCCCTAACTCTTATTCAGCGATGAATATGGGAAAAGGGGTGTTACATTTAATGGTATCAAAGCTACATGTTTAGCCGATTCTAGGCATAAACGGAAGTGATTTTACGTCAAAGAGTTTATACATGCCACTAGGATATCAATATTACTGATATGATGTTTATATGATTTGATTGACGTCGCTCCTTACTAATATGAAATGAGATAAGTTATAATTAATATATGAGTTAAGAAGATTGAGATGAACTAGTAAATGAGATGTTCTAGAAAGAACCATAGTGGTAATAATAAGGTTAACTATAACCTTTTGGATTAATCAGAACAAAAAAGAACATTGGCACAATAGGGAGTGCCTATACAAGATTTGGGAAATCCTGAATTTCATAGTGAAGACAGTTTGATAGCTGCTGACTTATGGTTTAATGATGTTAAAATTGTAAGGGAAGAGTTAAATTGTTCCGATGTGGAATGTTAGAAGGAATTGTATCCCTGTTAAGAGGACATGTTCAAATACGGTGGATAAGTATCAGATAGAAGATACTTGCAACTGAAGTGACATGAGTATTCTTTCAAGAAGCATTCAAGGCGAAATATATTGGTTATCAATATAGGAATAAAATTTATAGAAAATTTGATAAGTTGTCAAGATTACATTCAGATTGAGAGGTAGAATTTATAATAGAGGTATTACCAGGCATTGTATCTATGTCGATGGTTTTGACCGATCTTCGGGAAAGGAAGGCGCAATTGCAAGAAATGTTGGATCAGGGTTTTATAAGACCAAGTGTGTCACTTTTGGGGCGCACCGATATTATTTATGAAAAGAAGGATGGATCCGTGCGACTATGCATCCAGATGAAAACAAGATGTAGCAAGGTTTAAAAAGTCAGTATTAGTGGTCAGGCATGAAAAGAACAATAAATGAGATAGTTTCTAAATGTTTATCATGTCAACAAGTAAAGGTAGAACATCAGATACCTTCTAGGTTATTACAATCGATTTTCATTCTTCAGTGGAAATGGAATCGAATGACTATAGATATTGAATATGAAGTTGGAGATAAAGTATTCCTAGAGGTATCACCATGGAAGAAAGTCCTATGATTTGGAAAAAAAAGAAAACTTAGTCCAAGAATTGTTGGACCATATGAAATCTTAAAAAAAGAATAGGACTAGTGGCTAACCAGTTAGCTTTACCATCAGAGATGAGCAAGATTATTTGATACATTCCATATAGTTATGTTATGAAGGTATCGGTCAAATCCTTCACATGTCATCACTTCTGAGGAAATTGAACTACAACCAAATCTGATGTATGAAGGAGAACCCGTGAAAATTCTAACATATGAAGTTAAAGAGTTAAGGAACAAGAAAATTCCTTTGGTCAAAATTCTTTGGAAGAACCACAAGATTAAGAAGGCAACTGGAGAAAGCTTAGAAGAAGATGAAAAAGTAATATTCGTAACTATTCAAATTAGTTATGTTCAAAATTCGAGGACGAATTTTATTTTAAGTGGGATGGAATTGTAATACCCAAAAATTTTACTAAGTTATATAAGGGTAATTTAGTACTAAGGTTTTGGCATAAGGCTAACCTAGTGACTAAAATGACAAAAGATAAAAGTCGGTGACCAAAATGAAAAGTTGGTAAAAGTTCAGCGACGCAAGTGTAAATTTTCCCAAAGATGATTTTTATTCAGTATGAGGATAAATTCGATCAGAATAAGGATTTTGGTAATAGTTTTGGAGGTTAGAATGTAGTAGAAAATGTAAAATTTTGATCGAATAAAATTATTAAGCGTTCTCAGATTAGAGAAAAGTTTTGGGTGACCTTTTGGGAAGTGTCACATAACAGTATTTTGATTTGTAAAAAGGACTTAGAAGAAATGGGAAAGATTCGTATAAATGCTTAATGAAGGATTTTCAAGAAAGATGCTACCCGATAAAGATTTCGGGTAATTATCAGTATTTTTAGATCAAGTCAAATTTCTAAGTTTGACTTTATTAATTGCAGAATTTTATATGAAAATATGAATTTATTCATGGAATTAGGGAAATATATGATTCTTGGATTAGAGTTGATAGTTCAATAGAGGAAAAAATTGTAAAAGGTGAAGATCGAGAAATTGGATCGAACAAAAATCATAAATTATATTTTATGATTATTTAATGGGTATGGCCGGTTGGATTGGAACCAACCTAGTTCAAATGTAATGGGATGGCATAAATTTGAACTAGATGTAATTTTTATTTAGTTAAGGGGGTAAATTTGGAAAAAGGTGAAGAATGAAAAAAAAATCATTTTTATTTTTTACAAGTGGCAAATTCTAATTTATTATTAGAATATAAGTCAAGTTTGATGAACTATTTGTTCATCTTTCTTCTTGCATTTCGTAAGCAAGGAAAAAAAAGAAGGGAAAAATAGGAAAAATTTTTCCTAGCCATTTTCAAGGCTTTTGATCAAGAATTCAAGCAAGATTCTTTGAGTTTCAAAAAAATACTGGGGAAGGTACAAGCATTCAAGGAAAAAAAAAGATTAATGAGTAAGCTTAGTGAGGCAAGATAATAAATGGCCCAGGTGAGTGCATTTATATGTTTTGAAATATATTTTAGTAAACTTTAATAAATTATATTTATTTGATTTTATTAAAATGATAACATGATTTTTCTATAAGTTATATGATGATTCACAGGCAAAGGAAAAAGGTTAGTACATGTTAGGGTATGAATTGCCCTATTATGTTTTATTTTGATAAGCTATTATTGAATAATGGTGATATATGAATCATTTATCAAATGATAATTTACAAGTCAATTATATAAAATTATTTGCCCAAGTTTATGATAGAGAGTTACAGTATAGTGGCATGCCATTAGAGGTCTAGCAGTCAAGGACTGCAGTATAGCTATACACCGATCTTCGGATCTATATGTTTTCTGCACTTATGTGACTATATGTTATCGTCACTTCGGTGACTAGTACTCAAGGAGTACCGACCTTGCATACTTTAGTTTCTCTTTATACAAATTCTTGGGCTAATTATAAAGTAAATGTATATGAAATTCACAATTTCTTATATGTGATTGTTTATAAGTATATGAAAGATTTGATATGATTTTGCTTAACCATGTTTTCATTTATTTCGATACTTATTTTATGATTATTTATAATGCCTCACTAAGTTATACTTAGCGTGTGATTATTTTACATGTAGGAAAAGAGAAGCGTTGGGAGTAAGGGGCTTTAGTGAACATCATCAATCGAAAACAGGTACATCAGTATCAGTAATAGAATTTTTATGTTGTTTGATATTTACTAGTCGGCATGTATAGTAAAATGTGAAGCATGCTCTGATATGAGCCGTATTTTATTCAGAATCTGAATGATTTTAAATTAGGCAGTTTTCAGGCAGTTTTATTATTGATATGCTAATGGATCAAGCTGTTAAGTTGCTGCTTGAATTTAGGTTCAAAATTGAATGCGAAATTATTAAGTTTAAATTATACGCGGTTAACTATTTTTACAGTCAAAGATAAGATTTTCTTAATATTAAAGAATTATTTTACAAGTATCATGTGACATCCCTAACTCTTATTCAGTGATGAATACGGGAAAAAGGGTGTTACATAACTAACAATAAAACTCTAGTAGAGTTTCAAGTACCTGAAATAAATATTGAAAAGAGATTTTGATAAGCTATGTCACTACAAGAAAAGAATGGAACCAGAAATAGAGAAGTTGTCGACAAAATTTTACATAGAATACTTCTATAGAAGTAAAGAAAGAAAAATGAAGATATTGTATAGGAATTTATAAATATTGAAATGAATGGCCAATATAGAAAAACGCTTTGAACTTCTAAAAGTAAAGTTTTTGGACCAACAGTCCAAACACCTAAAGGTGTAATGCAAGTGAGACACAAATAAGTAGTAGTAAATACGATTTGAATTTTAATTTATGAAGAATTTTAATTACTTCATGGTGGATGCAATTACTTTGGCAGTTATGAAATATTTTATATGCATCTAATTATTTTGTAGATCCATGTATAGCAAAATTATCCTTGAAGGATTTAAAATGCAGAAGCATTTGGAAATTTCTGAGGTAATTTATTTAGACATGTCTCATTAAATATTGAAATGAATGACCAGTATAGAAAGACACTTTGAACTTCTAAAAGTGAAGTGTTTGGACCAACAATCCAAACACCTAAAGGGTAATGCAATTGAGGCACAAATAAGTAGTCGCAAATATGATTTGAATTTTGATTTATGAAGAATTTTAATTACTTCATGGTGGATGCAATTACTTTGACAGTTATAAAATATTTTATACGCGTCTAATTATTTTGTGGATCCATGTATAGTAAAATTATCCTTGAAGGATTTAAAATGAAGAAGCATTTGAAAATTTTTGAGGTAATTTATTTTGACATATCTTATTAAATATTTACATTTGGGCGCATTTGGTAGAATCGCCTTAGTGAGTACTTGTTGAGGAAATACTGTAAGAATAATCATATTTCCTTATGGATTTTATAAAGGAGTTTGGATCAAGATTCATTATGATAATTTGAATATAATTAGAACTCCTGAAGAGCTTCAAATTATAACTCCTGAAGAGCTTTCAAAGCATTGATTATTTAATGAAAGTATTTGAGAAAAAGAATATTGAGATCAAGTTTTGTCTCGACATGAAGATCGAGCACTTAAATATGATTTTTTTGTTTATGAAATGACACATGCTGAAAGAATCTTAACGAGATTCAATATGAATAAAACATATCAATTGACTACCCAATAATTGCAAGATTATTGGATGTGAATAAAGATAATTATATATTTTCTTGGTCTGGAAGCACCATATCTTAGTTGGTCCAGAAGCACTAAATTTTAGTTGCTCTAAAAAATACTATCTAAGCGTAACAAGATCATTTTAGATCTTTGAACTTGATATCTCTGCAAATCATGTAATTGTTATACACAAGCCAAGCCAAGAATATGTTTGGCTAAGACCATTGACCCAACATATCCAGAAGATATGTGATATACTTTCACAAGATATGATGCAAAGTTATCTTATGCAGAGATAATGTAAAACGTATATCTCAATTAAAAGTATGATACTTCAAAGATGACAAAATGAACATATTACTCCAAATTTTCACCCCTCACGATCTTCAGAAAAATAATATTCAAGATTGAATTATGAAGATTCAAAGATCTTATGTGATGTTTTCATGATAGGGAGTAAATACGCGTTGCACTCTTTTTTCTCTTAACCGAGGTTTTGTCCCCATAGGTTTTCCTGGTAAGGTTTTTAATGAGGCAACATGTTATGCGTATCAAAATTGTGTGTACTTTTTTTCAATCACTAACGAATTTTTTCCCAGTGAGTTTTTATCTTAGTAAGGTTTTAATGAGACACATTATCTTCGTAGACATCCAAGGGGGAGTGTTATGAATATTTATCTATAGGATGTCTATCATAATAAGAACTTCATCAAGGAGATTTGATTTACTTTATCATTAGGAATATTATCTTCATTAATTAGAGTTTAATGTATTATGTACTTCTTATGCCTATAAATAGATGATTTGACGAAGGCATTGTACATAAGCATATATTGAGAATAATACAATTTTCTCTCTTTCTCTCATCTCTTTATTCTTTTATTCCTGTTCGTTGTTCTTCGTTATTTTATTCGCAACATATTTTTTGATAATTTTTTTTATATATTTTTATGATAATTTAAGTTGATATATTTCATATATTATAACATTCAAGAATTTGGATATAATTTAAATATATATTTTTAACTTACAATATCATGTCTAAAATGTTCATTTATCTTCTTAAAAGTATTTTTTAACAATAATATTAAATACTTAAATATCAAGCTCAAAAATCCAAAACTACTTTTAAAACACACTTCGTAAAAATATTTTTAAATACAATTTTCAAAAATATCCTACTCAACTTAGAAATTGGAGCAACTTTTATACTCATAAAACTAGGATTTGTCTAAAATTAAACGGCTTAAAAAGGGGCTAAAATGAGGCCATCGTTTTAAAACCGTTGGATCAAGCCATTTTAGTAATAGCCATTAGATGTAAAAAAATAATAATTAAAAAAGCAACCCGGTGAGCCGGTAACCTTATGAATAAGGTAAAAAGGAGGTCCAAACCAAAGCAAGCTTCAAGCTTTAGTCGAGCGGGAAAAAAAGAAGTCGAAGGGGTAGGGTTTTTCCAATCTGAAACACGAACGATGCATTCCATGGGTGATTGAGCGGGATTTTGACTTGAACGAGATTTAGAAACAAGCAAGCTGCGAGTCTCTCATGTAAGTCACCTAATTAAATATGTTTCTATGGTTTTAGCATTTTGTGTCGTAGTTTATTTTATTTTTTCCTGTCTGATTGGAGGTTTTAAGGGCTTACTACTGATGGGTTCTCGTTGATTTGTAACTATGCACATCTTTCTTTTTAGAGCTGAATTTCTCTCTGTATCAAGTTAGGGTTTTGTGTTTTTTAGTTAGTTTTTCTTGTTCTCCAAATATTTGAGTTTTTGAAGGTTTTCCCATCGGTAGGTCATTTTGTTTTATGATTATATGCTTTTTCTGGAGTTTAATTACTTGCTGATGCTTGGTTAAAGGTTCTTTTAGGTAGAACCAATATTTTTGGATTTTAGCATTTGTATGTTTAGGGTTGAATGGTTGAAGGGATGAGAGAGATTGGCACAAATAATTGCTATGCTGCTATAGTATGATTGTTAATGGAATAAGGATCTGATGCAATTTGAAATGTGTAATGTTAGTTTAAAGCATTCTCCATTTTTAATGTCTGTTGGAATTTCTTATGTTTTATGATTATCCATTTTCTTAAGTTAAATATATAAAGCCAAAAGGATTTATGTGGTGTTATTTTCTTTGTTATCTCATGTGCTTGAATGTGTTTCTGGTGAGGCCTAACTTTGACATGCTTATTTGTATCATGGTTTCTATCTATTAATTCCTTAATTCACGCTTTTTGCTATATATACTAAATGCATTACCGTGTCACTAAATTAATGTACATGATTGTACTTTATCAGTTGCCTTCTTATGACTCGAGTTAAAATTTATATTTTTAGATTATATGAGATTTATGGAGTTTAATTACTTGCTGCTCCTTGGTTGAAGGTTTTTATTTTTCTAGAACCAATATTGTTGGATTTCAGCAGTTGTATGTTTAAGGTTGAAGGGATGAGAAAGATTGGCACAAATAATTGCTATTTTCTATTATCAGTGTGCTATTTTCAACCTTTTTTTCTATGTATTTTTAAAGGCTTAATAGGATTTTGCTTGAGCTGCCCCTTGTTTGACAGATTAACATTGATGACCTTTACTGCTGTCCCTCATCTTAATGAACTAATTATCCTTTTGCATCATTTATTCATTTATTCTTTCCTTTCTTTAATATTTGGTTTAGGGTAATTGTCTGTTTGGACTAATTATTCTTTATTGTTTGTTTGGAAGAAGTTCAGAATAGTTGTCTTCATTTGATGCAAGTAGTAAGGAAATTGAATTTGTTTTGGTGCATTAGTATATTATGTTGAGTATTTAGCTAATTATAAAATCTAATTTGATGTTCATTTTAGATAGAAGTAGTTGATAATGGATGCACTTATGGAAGGGGACATAGTAGGGGTCAATGATGACATAGTTGGGGTCGATGAGGCACATAAACCATTGCAAGCATATTTGAACTTCTAGTAAGTAAAAGTTTAATGAATAGAGCATTCTTAAAATTGTTACCTGGTTAGCGATATGTATTGCATACTGATAATTTTGAAATGTTGTATTTACAGTATAAGTGAATGTAAAGGTATGAAGGGAAGAAAGAAGAAAATGACCAATGCAGTAAGTGAGAAATTTGAAATACTATTATGTGTTGTGTATTTGCTTGTGAAGTGAATTAATAAAAAAATTAACAATATTTGGGGGAGTGATACAGGCGAGAAAAGCGCTAGGATTGAAATGGGGGAAAATGTCTGATGAGGAAAAGAAGCCATACTTTGATATGCAAGTGGAACAGAAGCAGTCCTATATCGAATGGAAAACAAACCGTAAAGTGAAGATGAAAGTTAAGAAGGTAAGTGTAAGTGTATCTTTGTTGTTAGATAAAGTGTTTAGGGTTAAAAAATGGTACATAATACATTTATGCGTGACATTGAAGTAATTATTGTTATATTATATGTCGTAGGAGATGGCATCAAGATGTAGCATGAAGAAGCTGTTGATTTTGTTTAAAGAGATACAAAGGATGAAGATTAAAGGTGTTGTTGCGGCCTTAGGGTTTGACCCTTTGCTTGGAACGAAATCTAGAGTAATTCATGCGACCTATGTTGCGAGTTAGCTGGGAACTTTGATTTGGAAAGCTCCATGATGGGATCTAATGGACATAAAATTCCATTAATGATAGAAGATGCGGAGGCTGTATTGGGGCTGAAGAATAAATGAGTTGACGTTCAACACGTAATGAGGAAATTCGATGGAAAAGAAATTGCGCTGAAGCACAAGATCAATACGAAGGTAAAATATCAGCAACTTGAGGGGGAGATAGTAAGTGGTGGTTTTGAGGGGGATGAATTGAAGGCACAAGTGGTATCATACATTGTTGGTGTTTTCTTATGTCCAAACGTGAACACCGTGCCTTCCTTAGAACATATGAAGTTATTGTGTTCAACTGGGTTAAAGGGGAAACTCAATTGATGTAAATTTGCGTATGAGAGATTTATTGATGGGGTAGGAAAATTTCAAGACCGTGTTCAGTCTTACCTGACCGGTTGTATTGCTATCCTAGAGGTAATATATTTTGAAAAGGATGTTTCGTTGAAGTAGTACGTAATTTTCCCAAGTTTTGTTTTATAATAATTTAGTGAGTAATATGACATGTAGGTCAGGTTATTTGATTATTGGAGTAGAATTCTGAGCTGAGGCTATTTTGCCAAAAACTTGTTGCGTGTAATAAGTGCTACGCAATTGTGCAAGTATACACGTCGCAAGTAATAAAGTGATACGAGTATCGAGTATCGTCTTCACAGAGATTGGTTTGGGCCACTTTGCCGTAGTTATCGCACTGTAAAAGTAAAAACACAATTGATAATTGTAGGAGTTCTAACTAACGAATAAAATAAAAGAGCAAGTAAATAAAATAAAGATGTAATCAAATAAGAGATTGTAGGCCAGGTTATCGTGAGTTGTGGAGTGATGATCGAATGGTTCGTCGTGGTGATTAAGTAGCAGCCGGATTGCTAGGGCAATTCTGTTACGACGACCTAGTCGATTGCCAGGGCAATTTGGTTGCAATTGCTTGGTTGATTGCCAGGGCAATTCTGCCGTGTTGCCAGGGCAATTCCCCCTCGTTGTCTGATCAGATTGCCTGGGCAATGCTCCCTAAGTCGAAACTCTAGCTATTTGTGAATACCTTGATAATACATCCCTGCGTGAATCAAGGGTGAACAACAACCAATCTTGCGCTCCTCTTAGCCGTTGAAATCCTAAACTTATTCCTAAGCTGGATTAGTCTTCACCATCAATTGATTGAATAAAGACCATGCTCATTCGTTTCTTGAATCTAACTCTCCCGATATTAGATAAATAGATGAAGTTACGAGATCCTCTCCCAATTCACTCGCAAACAAGATTGAGAACCAAGAATGAACAAACTTTGAAAATTGAATTGCAACTCAAAAACCTAAACAAAATCCAATTGTTTTTCACAACAACAAAACACAGTAACCCCAATCAATCAAGTTAGTTCAGGGTTGGGTTTAAAAGATATAAAAAGAATAATCCCCAAACCATGAATCTAATGGAAGCAAAGAAGAAGAAGAAGAAGAAGAAGAAGAAATCGATCAGCCCTCTTTGGAAAACCTCTCAATCGAACTCGCCCTCCAAGCTTTCTCCCTTGTCGAAATCTCTCCCCTCTTGCCCAACTCTCTTTGACGGCTTGGTCTCCTTTAAATAAGAGATGGCTAGGTCAAAATCCTTCTTGAGGAGGAAGTTAAGTTGGATTTAAATATCTTTAAAGAATATAATTCTTTATTATATTTAAATTTATTCTAGAACTTCTCCTATCTTCTTAGGATTTAATTTCTCTTTAACCTCTTCATGGAAATCAAACTCATTTGGGATTTAACTTTGCTCCACGTCATCTTGGGCTTATCTAGTCATCAATTTGGACTACCATATCATCTTATCCCTTATCGAAAATTGCCTTGGCAACTAGCTCGACATCTCCTTCATGCACTGCCCTGGCAACTGGTTCTAGCCTTGTTTAGGCAAGTGATTCTCCACACACACAAAAGCACACCAAAGCAGCATCTTTTTCCACAAAAATCACCAAGTTATGTAATCAAGCTCAACGGTGGAAAAAAACATGAATTAATGCATGAATGACTGTTTATGCAACTAATATGAGCCTAAGTCTAACAATAATATGAGTAAAATGGGTAATAAAAATAATACTTTTGAACACTTATCACACCCCTAAACTCGAACTATTGCTTGTCCTTAAGCAATGCAAACTAACAATTACCTACCAAGACTTTAATCATCAAAGACATGCTTCAAACTTGAATTCAAACCTCAGAACCGTGGCACAAAGTATGATCACCTTTTAATTTTTTGAATAGCACAAAAATTACCCGGAATCGAACTATAATGCTTGTGAGAATGTGTGTGCGTAGTTGTGTACAAGTTGATTTTCAAGATTCTATGTGAACAATAAGCTTTTATCAATTTAATTACCGGGGCATTTATTTTTATTTTCACTAGAGCCAATTTTGGGCACCTCTAGCAAAGTAAGCAATTTCTCATTTTATTTTAGTCGACTAGAGCCAATTTCGGGCACCTCTAGCGATTCTTTAATGTGCATTAACTACTAGAGCCAGTTTTGGGCATCTCTAGCAAGAAAGTGCATTTACTACTAGAGCCGGTTTCGAGCACCTCTAGCAAGAATTTAACTTTTAATTTTCAATTTTAAATTTACCCAAATTTTAAGCAACCTAAGTTCACTAAGTTTCTTTCAATCAACAAGCCACAACCGTGTAAAAAAAATCATCACCATAGTAAAATGCAAAGTTCTTTTCAAGCAATCCTAAAATTAAAGGTTCTTTCAATTAAGTGCAGTGGCAAAAATTCATCATTGGATATCCAACAAGTTTTAAGCAATTAAATCCAATTAAAGGCATGACAAGTAACATTTGCAACCTATATGTGATTGCTAAAGATGAATGCAACTAAACATGAAACTAACTAGAAACCAACACCCCCCAAACTCGAGAGAAGCATTGTCCTCAATGCATGTAAAAGTGAAACAAAATTTAAAAGAAACTAAATGAAATGAGTCAGTCAGAGAGGTCGTCACCTCGAGTGATAAGTTTCCTTCGTGCCATTTGCTTGATTCATTTTCTGGTCGGTGGTTGAATGCTTGTGGCTGGTACCGCGTGAATAGCATTGCTTTGATTTGATCCATGTTTGCCGAGGCAGGTTCACTTGCCTGGGCATCATTAGTTGCCGAAGCCATTGTTGTTGCCTGGGAATCGCCAGTTTCTGTTGCCGTGGCAACTGCTGAGGTAGTTGCCGGGGCATCCTCTGTTGCGGTTGTCATGGCAAGTAGTCGGCAGTGAATTTCCTTAGCATGGTGGTTGTGAGTCTTGTTGTGGAAAAGAAAAGAAAACAAAGAAAACCTAGAAACTAAAGACGATGAGGAAAAAAATAAAATATCTCCTAAAAATTCCAAAAAAATAAAGAAAAAAAAAACGAAAATAAAATAAAGTTCCAAAAATTAAAAATAAAAATTAAAGATTCTTAGAAAGAGTATTTTCATGCACCTTCTAATGTTACTGCATATCTGAGAAAACTTGAAGAGGGTCGTTTCCGATACTTCTTATAGTCCATCCGCACCCTCCATCGAGTGATAATATTACTCAAAAAGAATTGGGCCAATGTGCTCGCAGCTACTCCCTTTTGTGTTACCATGGTGGAGGTGTCTTTCTTCTTTGTTCGCTTGTAGTCCATGTATACTCTCCAACTTGCTACTATTCCTGAAGGCATGAATATATTAGTAGAAAAAGTTATATCAACACCCAACCATTTAATTACCTCATTCTCGTTGGGCTCTATTATGGTTGGATGTAGCCTTCGTTGTCGTGGCAATTGCTGCTCTAGCCAATTGCCGTGGCAATCAGTTGCCAAAATTTGCTGTAAGTCAAGGGAATAACCAATTTTCTAAAAAGCTTTATGAATCCAAACACCTTTTTCTTTTGACCTCTCAAACATCTCCATCAGTAGAGATTTCGATGGCTTCAAATCTACCAACATCGGTTTCTCAAGACTTACCTGCAATGGACGAGGTGAGTTTTTAAAGAATTCGAAAGGTTCAACCATTACCTGCTCATATTCCATTGGCAAAGTATTATCATCTCGTTGATCTTGCACGTGGTCGTGCAATTGCCATGGCAACTGTAGATGAGAGCAATCTACAGATTCATGCTTCAACATCAACGTTGTAACCTTCTGGGCATCAGGTTCCTCAGAATTTGCTGTAGTATTGTTGTTCTTAGCTTCACTGAGTGTTGTCGCGACATTGCTCTGTTCAGGCTCCTCAATCATTGCCGAGGCAATTTGTTCTCAAGCTCATCATGTGTTGGGCAGTCTTTCTCATCAACATACGCTCGACTTTGAGGTTTTAGTTGTTCATCACACATCAGAGAGATTTCCTTGCATTGTTCTTTGTCCTCTTGCCTTGGGACTTCAATATCCCTAGGAATGAATTGTTGGTGCGTGTTATCCATGACATATGTGGATCTCCTCAATTGATCTTCTGAATCCCCCAAGGTTGAATCCCACTGAGCTATCCTCGTATCTATGGACTTTGATAGCTCTCGAATCTCTTCAATTGATCCGTCAAGTCTAGCCAAGGAAGCTAGCAACGTTTCCTCCAAGGAATTGGAATGCTCTTGAAAAGGACTACATTGCCATGGCATATTTGTTGCTGCGACAAAATTGTTATGGTAAAAATTTTTTTGAGCTTTTTGACTATACCATAAAGAATTTTGCTGTTGGTTCCCTCTATGTAGTCATATGCACCAAAAATGTGAGGGCAATTTTCAAACACATGATGTTCTCCACACATAGCACAAGATTTTTCCACGGTATAGGCACTTTGGGCTTTTCTCGGTTGGTATAGGTAATCATCAAAGGGTGCAACAAACTCTTGATTGGATTGATTCATATCTTCCAAAATCAACTCTCGAATAGATCAACTTTTATTTCCCGACATGTTATTGTCCCTTAACTTGTAGCGCACCTAATTTTTTTTTGATAAAACAAAAAAAAAGAAAAGTTAGTAAAACTAAGAGAAAAAAATGCAATAACAAAAACAACTAACACCAATTGCCAATCCCCGGCAACGGCGCCAAAAACTTGTTGCGCGTAATAAGTTTTACGCAATTGTGCAAGTATACACGTCGCAAGTAATAAAGTGATATGATTATCGAGTATCGACTCCACATGTATTGGTTTGGGCCACTTTGCCTTAGTTATCGCACTGTAAAAGTAAAAACACAATTGATAATTGTAGGAGTTCTAACTAACGAATAAAATAAAAGAGCAAGTAAATAAAATAAATATGTAATCAAATAAGAGAGTGTAGGCCCGGTTATTGTGAGTTGTGGAGTGATGATCGAATGGTTCATCGTGGTGATTGAGTAGCAGTCGGATTGCCAGGGCAATTATGTTACGATGGCCTAGTCGATTGCCAGGGCAATTTGGTTGCAATTTCCTGGTTGATTGCCAAGGCAATTCTGCCGTGTTGCCTGGTCGGTTTCCAGGGTAATTCCCCCTCATTGTCTGATCAGATTGCCTGGGCAATGCTCCCGCGATTGCCTGGGCAATTAAGGATGGGTCGATTGCCTGGGCAATTGAGCATTCACTTCCAATGTTCGGCGAAGCATTCTTCAATGGTTTCTTCTTATCCCTAAGTTGAAACTCTAGGTATTTGTGCATGCCTTGATAATACATCCTTGCATGAATCAAGGGTGAACAACAACCAATCTTGCGCTCGTCTTAGCCGTTGAAATCTTAAACTTATTCCTAAGCCAGATTAGTCTTCATCATCAATTGATTGAATAAAGACCATGCTCATTCGTTTCTTGAATCTAACTCTCCCGATATTAGATAAATAAATGAACTTACGAGATCCTCTCCCAATTCACTTGCAAACAAGATTGAGAACCAAGAATGAACAAACTTTGAAAATTGAATTGCAACTCAAAAACCTAAACAAAATCCAATTGTTTTTCACAACAATAAAACACAATAACCCCAACCAATCAAGTTAGTTCATGGTTGGATTCAAAAGATATACAAAGAATAATCCCCAAACCATGAATCTAATGGAAGAAAAGAAGAAGAAGAAATCGATCAGCCCTCTTTGGAAAACCTCTCAATCGAACTCTCCCTCCAAGCTTTCTCCCTTGTCGAAATCTTTCCCCTCTTGCCCAACTCTCTTTGACGTCTTGGTCTCCTTTAAATAGGAGATGGCTAGGTCAAAATCCTTCTTGAGGAGGAAGTTAAGTTGAAATTAATTATCTTTAAAGAATGTAATTCTTTATTATATTTAAATTCATTCTAGAACTTCTCCTATCTTCTTGGGATTTAATTTCTCTTTAACCTCTTCATGGAAGTCAAACTCCTTTGGGATTTAACTTTGCTCCGCGTCATCTTGGGCTTATCTAGTCATCAATTTTGACTACCATATCATCTTATCCCTTATCAAAAATTGCCTTGGCAACTAGCTTGGCATCTCCTTCAAGCATTGCCCTGGCAACTACGTCGGCATCTCCTTCATGCACTGCCCTGACAACTGGTTCCAGCCTTGTTTAGGCAAGTGATTCTGCACACACACAAAAGCACACCAAAGCAGCATCTTTTTCCACAAAAATCACCAAGTTATGTAATCAAGCTTAACGGTGGAAAAAAACATGAATTAATGCATGAATGGCTAATTATGCAAGTAATATGAGCCTAAGTCTAACAATAATATGAGTAAAAAGGGTAATAAAAATAGTACTTTTGAACACTTATCAGCTGCCGACCGTGTTGGTCGCATCTATGCTTGGGGGAAGAAGGAAGTAGGCAAGCTTGTTTCCCGCTTAAAGGGAGATCGTCCTGCTAAAAAGTTAGAGTAAGTATGTTATTAAAATTTTGTATTCCACATTGGAATGGATTGGCATGAAATGTATTAATGATGAATTTTCCAGGAACTTGGGTTGGATGATGATGATTGTGCTGAAGGTGAAGAAGGTGGAAGGAGGAGTGGTTCTAATGATGTTATTATGGATGTTTTGGAGAAGGTAATTTCAGAACTTAGTGAAATCAGAGGGAATCTCCAAGCTGGTGAACAAAAGCAAAAGAAAATTGAAAAGACTTTGGAGACACTTAAGGGGGAATCAAAGAGGGTGGTTGAACAAGTTTCGGGTTTGGTTGCGAACATGATGTACATGAAGGCATGTTTGCGTAAAGTTGATGCTAAATTTTGCATTGGCCTTGAGGAAGATGAATCAATAGTCGAGGAAAGAGAAGGTCAAGAGTTAGTCCCGAAATATGGAGTTCACCCTGATATTGATGGTGAATTGTTGGTAGAAAATGTGCCTGCAGTGAAGGATGACAACATTGTTGTGGATGTAAAAAAGAAAAAAGGTATAAGAAGTAATGAACCGTGTAAGTTTTATTTTTATAAATGTTTAAGTAATTTGATGAACGAGATTTCAGTTGATGACAAAATTTATGTTAATTTGTAAGGTAAGCCAATCGTGGAAGCATCGAAAAAGGTTAGTGGCAAAGGAAAATGTCTACGAAAGAAAACTCAAAACATGAAATAAGTGTCTTGATCGTCTCGTTGTGTGTTGTTGAGGTTCTTTAAATTATGTAATGGTGGAAATCAGTTGAGTACTTGTAATTTGAACTCAGTTATTAGGTGTTAAAGGCCTTTTCCATTTGAGTATAACATCATATGGACGGATGAGTGTGTTGATTTTGATATACAACGTAAATCGTTTGTAATTCTTGATGCTATGGGTACTTTAATTACATTTGTGAGACGATTTATTTAAGTTTTGGTAGAAGTTGTATTACTTTACAAAGTTATTAAATATTTTAATTGTCTATAATAAATCAATATTTCACTTGAAATGTTTAAGCATTGCAGGTACTGAGTTATGTTGAAATAACTGATGGAGTTGGGCCGTCAGCTAGATGCACATGTGACTACATATGGAATACTCTTTTGCCCGAAAGGTATGCAATACATCATAATGCTGAAATGTAGTTAGGTTGAATATAATTTTTACGTCTTTATATGTGTGCAGCAAAATCCTCATCGATTTTGGGTACATGTACCTCAGTGTAAGTGATGTTGATACGTTACAACCTGAACGTTGAGTTAATTCAATAGTTAGTGTAGTGTAATGAATTCCCTAAGCAATTATTTCTGATTCTGTTATTAAATAAATAAATTTAGTGAAATAGTTCACATATGTTTTTGCTTTCATATTTAGGTCATTGATGCTATTGGGTGGACTATTATTGTGGAAGATTTAAGTACGGATGGTAATAGAAGGAGAGGGTATCTACCTTGCGCATTAAATGTATGTTAAATTTAAATTAAGTTCGTAGAAGATTTAAGTACGTATATATAACATTTCAATAATGCTAAATAATAATTATTGTCTTGCAGAATCAACTTCTAGTAGGGCAGTTGGATGGTACATAGATTGCTGATTATTGGCGTAAGAGTTTCAAACATTTCGGGAACATTAGGGATTGGAAAACGGTACGAAGGACCATATATTTGTGGAAGAAATTTGAAATATAATAAGTAGTTATCTTTTTAGTAACAACCATTATTGGAATATTGTTTGCTGATATTTATCCCCATAAATGACAATGGGAGTCACTGGTATATGCGTGTCTTGGATATGGAGCATGGGGAAGCTAAGGTACTCAACAACTTACCCACTACTCGAGGTAATGTTGGAAGACTGCCTGTTGTTAAGAAAATAGTAATAAGCTTAAGCTTAAAACTACTGAATTGAATGCATGGTGTTACGTAGCATGTAAAAATCTACGTGTTTGTGCATGTAGCTTAAAACATTAGGTGAATGTTTTAGAGATGAAAAGTTCGTTGAAATGCTTGGCTCACCACGGATGCCAATGACCGAACTGCGAGTGGTGGTGCCTAAAGTCAGACATCAAACTAATGGGTATATAGTTGTTAAAGTTTAAATATGTGTTTTCAGTCTATTTCCATTTGCCTATTATTAATAAGAATCTATGGTTGAAAGAACTATGTTTTACCATAGAGATGACTGTGGAATGTTTTGCATTCAGTGGATGCAACTTTGGGTTAAGAAGCGTCTGGAGGACGTCGTGCATGCATGCGTAGTTTATTATGCCTTAATCAGTGTATCATCTTTTCTTGGTATACATTCATTAACTTATGTGGTGTTGTTAACATCTTTTTCTATAGACTGTTAGGGAATGAGACCACATGTTTGTTCTATATGATCTCCTGAATAATATAGAAATACGAAAAGTCACGAAATATAAAATGCTATGAAGGCACACGTCGTAGAGGTTAAGTCACGTCCATTCAAAAGCCATGAAAGCATTCGTCGAACACAATTTTGAGTGAGTAATTATGTTGGTTTTCTGAATTATAATTATCAACTCGTTACTGTCTTACACTTTCCATTCGTAGGCATGAGGAAAAACTATTGGTAATTAACATATTCAGGTTGGTGTTCGAGATGTAGAAATGCACTTTTTTTGGTATTTTGGACCCTCTTTTTGTATGGGTCATACTAAGGTAGGTTTGATCATATTTTGTCCAATCCGGTAATTTTGTTGCTCTTTTTTGAATGAGCATTAGATGGAGAAAAAATCATTCCTCCATGATATCATTTTTTGTGTACATTTAGAGCAATACTTAAAAGTAGGGGGTAGGGGTATAGGAAAATGGCTAACACCTTGTGTAGTTATTTTAAGCAGAATGAAAATTTTTAATATTGTAATGGTTTAGAAAATGTAACATTTAGCAAGTTTAGTTGATGGTTGAAATGCTTTATCCGTGATTGTTAAGTTTGCATTTTGTGAAGAATTTAGTGGATATATTTATTATTGGGCAGATTCCTTATGGGGCATATTGTAAAATGAATAAAATGAAAGTAAAAGATTTAGTGGTTGTTAACATAAACTATCATGCACCTTATATGGTCGTAAGGATATGCCAATATTGGATGAAAATATTATGCAACGGTAGGCCATGTTGTATCAAAGTAAGAAGTGAATGACATCTGCATGTTTGAGGATTGTAAAAGCACAGTTGTATCAGAACATGAAAATCCTAATAGAACAAAATCATAAAGCTGTAACCCTGTCAGAGCATGGAAGGAGATAACGTATGGTACCACTTACCCTAATTTAGTATCAATTTCACTAAAAAGATATGTATGTAGATGCTCTAACTCATAAAATTTAGATACTGCAAGACATAAAGTTAAATACCATGAGTAGAACAGAACACATTCGTACCTACAATAAATATAATTGTAAAAGTAGATCGCTTAAATGAAATATTACCATGGATGTCGCACGCGGAGATATGTTGTAAGCTTGATCGTCTTCATTGGAAACATGAATTTGGTCCTAAGTGAAACGTACATGAAAGCATGCGTTAATTTAGGTTTACCATGATACACACGAGAATAAAGAAGTAATGACTCACATTTCATTCAGGCCCAAACATGTGTAGGTGTTCCACAAATTCCATGTTGTCTTCAAAACAAGTTGACGTCACCGCACGTGAAGGTGTAGGAAGTTGAAGCTTCAAACCAGGACACGTGTTTTTATTATGCCCCTCAAGATTACAAAACGAACAATGGTACGTTCTTGAGGTTGCCAGTTCAATATTCTGGTTTTGTTTTCGTTTCATTTGTTTCCTTCGCGGGTCTTGAACGTTGCGTTTTGTTTCCTTAGGAGATGATGATTTTGTCAAGGAACATGAGTCATCAAAGTCAGCAGTTAATCTAACTATCTCATATGTTCGAAAGGTTTCCTCAGTTTGCGATGCAATAAAGCACAATCGCGATGACAATGATCGTAGAGATGCAAATCGAGACATTTGCTTCAACTCGGGTAACACATTAAAGTCCGTAAAAGACGGAGCTGAAATCTTTTCATTCTTGGTCCACTGAGGTCGAATCAAAGATTTTGGGATCTTAGAAAAATCTTCAAGTTTAAGAACATGCAGTTGATGGCGACATGGAAGTCCAATCGACTCAAATCTCCTACAAGAACACGTTAGGTTCAGCGTGTCCACATGAAGCAGAACTTCATACATCTTAGTTGGATAATTGTACTTTGTTAAACGGTGAGTCCGAGATTCTCCAAGGTTGATTATAGGATGTATAAGATGATACAATGTTTTATGTTTAAGTTAGTCCTGAAATTTTGCAAACAATGTCCGGGTATAGAGTTCAGCTGCATGCCCTTCGAGGTCAGTTAATTTTGTACTTGGGCAAGGCTTACTTTGTGCAGTGAAGAAATCTTCCTTTAATTCTTTAATGCGCATCTCATTAATGGCATTTTCAATGGCACGTACAACATCTATATATGTCTTCTTACACTTAAGCACAATAGCCAATGCAGCATTCATGCCCTTGCACCTTTGTGTTGACCGAACTTCGGCGAAGAAGTATATGGTAATATATGCTTGTGCCCAAAAATGTAGAGTCCAATCCTTCTCCACCACCCAAGGATAGTTCTGGACATTAAACTGTTCGACAACTGACCTCCATTCTCGATCAAATTCCTCAACTATCCACGAAGATGACATGCATCTGCTAAATGCACTAGTAAACTTTTTATCACCTATGCTTGCATGAGCATTTTAGGACAGGTGCCACGAACATATGCGATGTCGAGCAAGCGGGAACACCGTTTTTATAGCCCTTTGCATCGCTCTATCCCCTTCTATCCCCACTAAAACTGGAGCCTTGTTAAACATAGCTTCCAAAAAAGCCCGCAACACCCATTCAAAAGTATCGGTGGTCTCGTTAGCTAGAATTGCAACACTGAAGACAATGGTTTGGTGGTGGTGATTCACACCAACTATAGGCATCATAGGATGCCCATAAGCATTAGCCTTGTACGTTGTGTCGAATGCAATGACATCGCCGAAGCATGAATAGTTAGACTTTGACATTGAATCACACCAAAAAATATTATGCAATCTCATAGACTCATCTATACTGTATTACATGTAGAAGCCACTATCTTGGTCTTTCTTACAGTCAAAGTAAGAGAGCAGAGCATTGACATCACCATCACTGATTTCAGCGTCACCGGTTGTTTGGAGGGAGTTGTACAGGTCTTTCCTAATGAAGCCAACATTATGGAATCCACTTGACTGTTGTGTGAAATAATTCATTACTTGTGATGTTATTACCCTGACATTTTTCAAAGCTTGTGCTTCTATGATATCTGCATCATTAATTTCTCTATTGGATCACAGAAAAGGCCGTATAATAGGTGGGCATAGCGGATGATTACGTTCAGCATGAGAAAATGATATGCACCGCTTACATGAATCTCTACACAACCCAAATACTTTTGCTTTGCAACCGGTCCGTGTGATAGCTCATGGAGCATGTTGCCGTTGTACATCCGTAACTGCTGATTTCCTAAACCCTACTATTGAGCAACAAAATTCCTGTGTCTGACATTACCCAGGGCGTCTTTCCTAGTTGTTGCCCGACGTGCACTAAAGCCAATATTTTTCGCATAATGCTTGTAAAACTCCCATGCATTCTCACGAGAATCAAAAATCATACCTACTATATTATCAGGAACAACATTTACGTCATCTTCACAGTGATCATTCGAAGAAGTATAAAAAATATTTCCAACTATCTCCTCTATGTACCAGTCTTTCAGTTTCAAGATTTCCTACCATGACATTGTTCATTGGCTTAGAAAGGGTAATGAAAAAAATGGTTACCAAGTGTTAATTAAAGTAAATAAAAGAGTGAAAATTCAACATACCTACCTTCTACGTACGAGTGATACTGTTGAATGTTACGGAACATATGAAAGGGTTGCTTATTCTATGAGGAGAGGGTGAAAAAAAACGCCATGCCTTCTCATGTTTATGGAGAAGAGAAGCTGATTGTCTCAACAAAATGGTTGGTCAAAACCAATATTTTTGGGGGTTTCTATACCCACTTAATGGTGGTTGTGAGCATTAATTGCATTAATTTTGGTGGTTTAAATAGTCCTTATGTGTGTGTTTTTTAACTTTCCTACCTCCCGAGTATGTTTAACAAAATAAGATTGAATATGGGTTTTACTGGTTTTGAAACCACAAATCCAATTTCGAGACCTATATTGAAACATTCATGGCATGTCGAATATGTCATAGTGGTTTCGATGCTACTATGGTGGAATCGAAACCTTTTAGGAATTCTTTTTTGGAAGCCATTGTTCTGCATGGTTTCGATACTAACACAGGGTGGTTTCAAAACCACTAAACACAATCAGTACTGCCAAAGTGGTTTCAAAACCATTAACGAGGTATCGAAAACACTAGTTAAAAACACATTTCTAAGTGTTACTGCCAAAGTGGTTTCGAAACCATTAAAGAGGTATCAAAACCAGTAGTTAAAAACACATTTCTAGGCGTTACTGCCAAAGTGATTTCGAAACCATTAAAGAGGTATCGAAACCAGTAGTTAAAAATACATTTCTAGGCATTACTGCCAAAGTGATTTCGAAACCATTAAAGAGGTATCGAAACCAGTAGTTAAAAACACATTTCTAGGTGTTACTGCCAAAGTGGTTTCGAAACCATTAAAGAGGTATCGAAACCAGTAGTTAAAAACACATTTCTAGGTGTTACTGCCAACGTGATTTCAAAACCATTAAAGAGGTATCGAAACAAGTAGTTAAAAACACATTTCTAGACGTTACTGCCAAAGTGATTTCAAAACCAAGTAGGAGGTTTCGAAACCACGTAGGAGGTTTCGAAACCTTCTCTAAGAAACACATGAAAATGTCGTTTTGTTGACTTTAAAAAGAGTTTAAAGAGTATGTATCAAGTCAAACAACTTAGAGAAAGTTTGTTCAAGAGAAAATTAATATTTTTGACAAATTTGAATCGAATATATTAAATTTATAAATTTGTTACAAATTTGTCTTTGAAGATTTCTTAAAAATTGTATAAGCAAAAGAAATTTTTGGTTTTGATCAATTAATTTTCAAATAATTTTTCATTTTTTATCACAAATTTTCTCCCCTTTTTGTTATAGCAAAAAGAATAACAAAGACTACAAAAAGAACAAATGCCATTGTAACAATAGCATCCATCATAAAATTCAAATATAGAAGTCGAACAAAGAGCATAGTAAGTGTTGGCGCGTAATAAGTGCTACGCAATTGTGCAAGTATACACCTTGCAAGTTATAGTATAAAAGATATCGTCTCCACATGGATTGGTGCCACTTCAAGAATCTAGTCTCTTGCACTGTAAAAAGTAAAAGAAAACATAAGTAGAAGATTATAGGAGTTTTAACTAATAACTAATCTAGAAAGCAAATAAGTAAAAGGCGATGTAATTAAATGAGAGAGATAGTCCTGGTTATCGTGAGTTGAGGTGTGATAGCCGATTTGATCGTCTTGGTAAAAGAGTGCAAGGGCAACTCAGTTGCCGTGGCAACTTGCACAACTGGGTTGCCTTGGCAACTAATCGATGGTTGCCTGGGTGACTAGTTGGGCAACTACTTGGGCGTCTGGGCAGCAACCTTCAAGGTTCGGCAGAGCGTTCTTCAATGGTTTCTTCTTATCCCTAAGTCGAAACTCTAGTTACTTGTGCATGCCTTGATAATACAACCCTGCGTGAATCAAGGGTGAACAACAACCAATCTTGCGCTCCTCTTAGCCGTTGAAATCCTTAACTTATTCCTAAACCAGATTAATCTTCACCATCAATAGATTGAATAAATATCATATTCATTCGTTTCTTGAATCTAACTCTCCCGATATTAGATAAATAGATGAAGTTACGAGATCCTCTCCCAATTCACTCGCAAACAAGAATAAGAACCAAGAATGAATAAACCTTGGATAGAAAAGTGCAAACTCTTATTACCTAAACAAAATCCAATAGTTTCTCACAACCACAAGACACAATAACCTTAGCCAAATAGATTTAGTTCATGGCTAGGTTCCAAAGAAACACAAGATAAAGAATCCCTAGCATGAACCTAATTGAACAAGGAAGAAAAAGATGAAGAATGAAGCTTGTCGAAATCTCCTTGCCCTAGATGCTTGTCGAAAAATCTCTCCTCTCTCTCCCCTTGGAGTTGACGGCATGGCCTCTAATTTATAGGGCTAGGTCAAAGTCCTTCTTTGAGGAGGAAGTTAAGTTGGAATTAAATTATCTTTAAAGAATGTAATTCTTTATTATAATTATATTCATTCTATAACTTCTCCTATCTTCTTGGAATTTAATTTTTCTTTAATCTCTTCATGGAAATCAAACTCCTTTGGGATTTAGCTTTGCTCCACGTCATCTTGGGCTTGTCTAGTCATCAATTTTGACTACCATATCACCTTATTCTTTTTCGACAATTGACCTGGCAACTGGCTCGGCGTCTCCTTCATGCATTGCCCTGGCAACTAGTTCGGCATCTCCTTCATGCATTGCCCTGGCAACTAGTTCGGCATCTCCTTCATGCATTGCCCTGGCAACTAGCTATATCCTTGCTTTGGCAAGTGATCCTGCACATACACACAAAACACACCAAGGCAGCATCTTTTCCCACAAAAATAACCAAATTATGCAATCAAGCTCAACGATGGAAGGAAACATGGATTAATGCATGAATGACTAATAATGTAACTAATATGAGCCTAAGTCTAACAATAATATGAGTAAAAAGGGTAAGAAAAATAGTATTTTTGAACACTTATCACACCCCCAAACTCAAACTATTGCTTGTCCTCAAGCAATGCAAACTAATAATTACCTGCCAAGACTTCAATTTTCACAAACTTAGCTTTCAACTTGATTTCAATTCTCAGAACCGGGACACAAAGTATGATTGGCTTTTCATTTTTCGGAAAACTTAGGCGTTACTCGGAATCAAACTATAATGCTTGTGAGTGTGTGCGGAGTTGTGTGCAAGTTGATTTTTCAGATTCTATACAAACAAGAGGTTTTCAAATTACTTCATTGGGTTCTTTTTAACATGTTTTAACTAGAGCCGGTTTCGGGCACCTCTAGTGTTTTGTTTTTAGTTTCCTTAAGTTAATTAATTTATTCGACTAGAGCCAGTTTCGGGCACCTCTAGCGATCAATTTTTAGCACATACTAGAGCCGGTTTCGGGCACCTCTAGCGATCAAATTTTTTAGCACATGCTAGAGCCAATGTCGGGCACCTCTAGCATTCATCCAATTTTTATTCTAATCCCCCAATTTGTTTAATTATCAACCTAAGTTCACTAGAATTCCTTAAATCAATCAAACCACAACAATGCTTCTTCAAATTTAGCATCATAGTAAAATTCTAAGTTTTTCCATGGTTATCCTAGAATAAAAATTCTATCAATTAAGTGCATTGGCAAAGTCATCATCGGATATTCATCAAATCTAGGCGATTCTTGTTCCAACTAAAAGCATGGCAAGCAATTTATGTATCCTAAATGTAATACTTAAGATGAATGTAACTAAACATGGTAACTACTAATAACAATCCCCCCAAACTCGAGTGAGGCATTGTCCTCAATGCATGTATTAAAGAAAAATAAAAATAACAAAAAATAAAATGCAAACTAGGACTTACTCTGAGAGTTTGTCGTCATGGATGATTAGTTTCCTTTTGGTCGGTGTCTTGATTCTCTTGCTTGAACGCGATGGTTGTTTCCTTGTTGTCGATGGTGGAATCAATCCTCGTACGGGGTTGTCCTCATCGTCCTCTTCATCAATGTCATTGGCTTTTCGCTTGGAGGATTCAATTGGTGCGGTCTTTGTTGGTGCAATGGAGGACTCGTCCGAATCTGAAAAATCAGACAATAATTCTGTAGGTATGTGCTTTGGCCTTTGCAGTGGTTGCCAGGATATCTTTAGCTTTGGTTGCCGTGGTATCTTCAGGGTTGGTTGCCGTGGCATCTGCTTGGGCAGGCACGATGTAGGTTGCCACGGCATCATCTGTTGCGGTTGCCGTGACGACTGCTTCATTGGTTGCCGAGGCAAGGATCTCGACATGAAAGATTAGGAACGGCACGCAACTGTCCGAGTAGTTTTCTAGGATGACTTGGGTGATGGCATTGTTGTGATCCTTCATGTACCGCATTATCATTAGTTGCCGGTCTTCAATTTGCCTTAGGTGGCTCGCCAATGGTTGCAAGAGTGCTTCAAAGTGTCCCAGGGTTGATGGCCGAGTTGCCCGGGCGTTAGGTGCTTGGGCATTAGGGATTACCGGGGCGGCAGGAGTTGCTGCGGCAATTGGAGGCCTTGAGGATTTTTCTGGTGCCTCTCCTATTAGTTTTCAGATTTGTGCTTGATTCCATCCGGACTTTGGTAGGGCCTTTTCATCGGTTGACTCACTTGGGACATGCATCTCCTTGCAAAGATTAAAAATTAAGCAAGGGAAGAAAAGAGAACCCTTATCTTTTGAGCTACATGCAAAAAGCTCATCACAAATAATTTTTCCAATGTTAATGATGCGATTATGCAAAATAGAATGTATGAGCAAAAGACATGGTATATCAACGGTAGTATTGTGTGTGGTGGGCATTAAAGAAGTTTTAACAAACTTATTCCATAGTTTTGCCTCGGGTTTAAGCCGAAGGTGATTTACCATGCCCTTGTATTTATCGTCGTTCCAATGAGTTCCTGGTTGAGTGAGTTCTTGAAGCACCTTGTCGAGTTGCTTGGGAGTGATTTGATCAACAAAGGCTTGATGCTCGTCCTTCTCAATGTAAAGCCCGTAAAAGGTGTTGTTGTTTTCGAGGCTTATGAGTATGGCCTTGTCACGAACAAAAACATAAGGATTATCCGGGTTAGGTGAGTGAGCATCGAATTCTCTTACCCATGAGATGTTACCCGGTTCCGATTGATGGCAAAAGATTTGCCACTTTTGATGTGCAATCCTCTCGATGATGAATGGTTCAAGGCCGAAATCTGGATGAGAGTTGGAGTACTCAAAGCCTTGTTCTTCGTAAATCTTCTGGCTTTCGAACTTGGAGTGAAATCTTTCTTGAACCACCGATGTAGCAAACTTCTTGTATCTTGGTTCTTTGGAGGAACTTGGATGAACTAAAAATTTAATTTTGGATGCCATAGATGATCTTGGTTGTGAGTTTTGTAAAACCAAATAAAAGAAAATAAAAGAAACTAAAGAGTTGCAAGATGAAAAGTAGGAATAGGTTTCTTGGAAGTTAAGGGTGGTGGGTTTTATAGAAAAGATAGGTAGTAAATATGGTGGGTGGGATTAATTTTTGGAAAGACGAAAAAGACGGTTTTGGTTTAGGGGAAGGGTGACGGCAATGGGGTTTAATTAGGGTAAGTTGGAGGCTTTATATAAGCCTTAGATTCAGCCCATTAATTTCCTTGTTGAAGATGTTTTCCTTCTTGGATCAAAATTCCTCTTTATCTTGAACTCTTTTCCTACAATTCAAAGACAAATCAAATAAGGATTAAAATTAAAGATAAACTAATAAAAGAAAATAAATAAAGATGTGTAAAGGGATTATTAAACTTAAAAAGATAAAAAAATAAAATCTATCCTAAAAATATAATACTAATCGAAAAATAAAAAAAGAATAATTAGTTCGAAAATAAAAAAAATAATCAAAAATAATAAAAATAAAACTAAAATAAAATAAAATATCGAAAGGAGAGCATGCTCATGCATCTCCTAAGTTAACCACTTCTTTGTTACGTTCCACATGGGCACCGTTGTAGTGCTTCAATCTTTGTCCATTAACTTTGAATTCATTTTTGTCAGTGATGGACTTGATTATCACGGCACCATGGGAGAATGGTTTGACAACTTCGAATGGTCCCGACCATCTTGATTTCAGCTTTCCCAGGAAAAGTTTTAGCCGAGAATTGAATAAGAGAACTAGTTGCCCTGGCGTGAATTGTCGCGGCAATAGTTTCTTGTCATGCCATTGCTTTGTTTTCTCCTTATAGATTCGTGCATTGTTATAGGCGAGTGCACGTAATTCTTCTATCTCGTTCAGGTCCAACAAACGCTTTTGTCCGGCACTTTCCCAATCCATATTCACGGTCTTGATTGCCCAATATGCCTTGTGTTCGATTTCCACCGGTAGATGGCATGTTTTGCCATAGACAGGTCGGAAGGGGGACATACCTAAGGGTGTTTTGAATGTAGTGCGATATGCCCAAAGTGCGTCATTTAGTCTTAATGACCAATCCTTCCTAGAGGGATTTACAACTTTCTCGAGTATACCCTTCAATTCCCGGTTGCAAATTTCTACTTGCCCGTTGGTTTGTGGGTGATATGCCGTGGCAATCTTGTGTGATACGCCGAAGCGTTGCAACATCTTGGCAATAAGTTAGTTGTCAAAATGCTTGCCTTCGTTGCTGATAATTGCTCTCGGCATCCCAAACCGTGTAAATATGTTTTTCTGCAAGAATCGTTGCACGGTCTTGGAATCATTGTTGGGAACTGCAGCTGCCTCAACCCATTTAGACACGTAGTCGACGGTAAGTAGAATGTAGAGGTTTCCGAATAAAGATAGGAAAGTTCCCATAAAATCGATCCCCCATACATCGAACAATTCCACTCGATGATGTTCTGGAGCGGCATCTCATGTCGTCTAGAGATATTGCCCGTCCTCTGGCAACGATCACATTGCTTGTAAAATTTTTGGGCATCTATGTACAATGTTGGCCAATACAAACTGGATTGCAAAACTTTGGCCGCGGTACGAGTTCCTCCAAAATGTCCTCCACAGGGTGAAGAATGGCATTGCCGGAGTACATTCTGTTGCTCTTCTTCAGGGACACATCGGCGTATAATCTGATCTGTATATTGTTTAAAAAAAAGAGGCTCGTCCCAAAAGTAATGCTTAGCAACATGGTGGAACCGCTTCTTCCCTTGGTGAGTAAGACCATAAGGTAAAATACCAAAAACAAGGAAATTAACTAAATCTACGTACCAGGGTATTGCCGAGGCATGTGCTGCCGTGGCGAATGCTCCCAAAATTACCGAGGCATGCGCGTTAAGGGCTGCTGCGGCGTCGAGAGTTGTCGAGGCATGCGCGTCCATGGTTGCCGAGGCGTGTGTGTCAAGGGCTGCTGCGGCGTCGAGAGTTGCCGAGGCGTGCGCGTCCATGGTTGCCTAGGCGTCGAGAGTTACCGAGGAATGCGCGTCCATGGTTGCCGAGGCAACTAAAAGTTGTTCATCTGAGAATGCATCGCATATCTCTAGATCCACATCCTCCTCCCTATTGCGTTCTAAACGTGATAAGTGATCGGCCACTTGATTTTCTGTTCCTTTCATGTCCTTAATTTCAATATCAAATTCTTGTAAAAGTAATATCCAACGAATTAAACGAGGTTTGGCATCTTTTTTAGCAAATAGATATTTGATTGCTGAATGGTCCGTATGAACAATTACCTTTGTACCAATCAAATAGGATCAGAACTTGTCAAATGTGAAAACTACAGCTAGTAACTCTTTCTTCGTTGTTGTGTAATTCACTTGAGCACTATTAAGAGTTTTACTAGCGTAGTATATCACATGGAAGGTCTTACCTGTGCGTTGGCCTAGGACTGCTCCTACCGCGAAATCACTTGCATCACACATGAGCTCAAAAGGTAGCGTTCAATCTGGTGGAATGACAATGGGTGCCGAGCCAAGCTTTTCCTTTAGGGTTTCGAATGCTTGGGTGCAAGAATCATCAAAATCGAAGACTTTATCCTATTCAAGCAAATTGCACAAGGGTTTAGTGATTTTAGAAAAATTATGAATGAACCTCCTGTAAAAACCTGCATGTCCAAGAAAGCTTTGAATTCCTTTAACCGAAATTGGTGGAGGTAATCTCTCGATCACGTCCACCTTGGCTTTGTCTACTTCAATTCCCTTGGATGAAATCTTGTGGCCGAGCACTATTCCTTCATCTACCATAAAATGGCATTTCTCCCAATTGAGGACTAAATCAGTTTCTTCACATCTTGCCAACACCTTCTCTAAATTGCTGAGACAGCTGTCGAAGTCATTACCAAAAATAGAAAAATCATCCATGAAGATCTCAAGGAAGTCTTCGACCATGTCTGAAAAGAGTGCCATCATGCATCTTTGGAAGGTTGTCGGGGTGTTACACAATCCGAACGGCATCCTTCGGAAAGCATAAGTACCCTATGGGCATGTGAAGGTTATCTTTTCTTGATCTTCTGGTGCTATGGCAATTTGATTGTAACCTGAATAACCATCAAGAAAACAATAAAATGGTTTACCTGCAAGACGGTCAAGCATTTGATCAATAAAGGGTAATGGGAAGTGATCTTTCCTAGTGGCTTTGTTTAGCTTTCGATAATCCATACAAACCCTCCAACCGGTCACAGTCCTGGTTGGAATGAGTTCATTGTTTTCATTACTTACCACCGTTAACCTCCCTTTTTCGGTACACATTGTACCAGACTTACCCATGTACTATCAGAGATAGGGTATATAATGCCGGCGTCAAGCCACTTGATGATTTCTTTCATTACAACCCCTTTCATTGCATGATTCAGTCTCCTCTGGGCCTCAATTGAAGGTTTGTGATCATCTTCCAACAAAATCTTGTGCATGCACACTGCCGGGCCAATTCTCTTCTAGTCGGCAATTGTCCACCCTATTGCCTTCTTGTGTAGCTTCAACATTTTGATCATCTTCTTTTCCTACTCAGGCTGTAACTTAGAAGAAATAATTATAGGCAATGTATTATCGGTTCCTAAGTATGCATATTTTAGTTGCTCTGGCAACTATTTCAACTCAAGAATCGGTGGTTGTTCAATAGAGGGTTTTTCGAGCTTACCTTCCTTACCTGAGTAATCCAGTGATTCAAAGTATGTACATGGTCGATTGACTAGCCAATTTGCCTCTTCTTGTTGTTCCTCATCGACCGGTTCTTCATACTCCTTAGGTTCCTCTTGATCGGCAATATAGTTACCGAGGCAACTAAATTTCTCGCCGAAGTTAAATTCTGCCGTGACATGAAGAAGTTGGCATTCTTTTGGATCATCGGCATGCCTTAGTGTTTGGAACACATTTAGTTTAACTTGCTGGTCATTCACCCTCATTGTGAGTTCTCCCTTTTCAACATCGATCAAGGTTCTACCTGTTGCTAGGAATGGTCTCCCGAGAATGATAGGTGCATGCTCATCTGCTTCACAATCCAAAACAATAAAGTCAGCGGGAAAAATAAATTTATCAACTTTTACCAGTATGTCCTCGATTTTTCCCTCTGGATGCATATAGGATCTGTCGGCTAGCTGTAGCATAACAGTTGTAGGTCTTGCCTTCCCGATTCCTAGTTTCTGGAAAACCGATTTAGGCATCAAGTTTATGCTAGCCCCAAGGTCGCATAATGCTTTCCCGACATAGTGGTTTCCAATGGAACATGGTATTGTGAAACTTCCGGGATCCTTCAACTTAGGTGGCATACTATTGTGCAACATGGCCATGCATCCCTCTGTTGCGGCAACTGTTTCAAACTCTCCTAGCCTTGTTCTCTTGGACACAATGTCTTTAAGAAACTTGGCATAGTTCGGCATTTGTTCAATTGCTTCCACCAATGGCAAGTTGATGCGGACTTGCTTTAGGATATCAAGAAACTTTTTGAATTGATATTATTGCTTTTGTCGCTTCAACCTTTGTGGGAATGGTGGTGGAAGTCGGATATCTTTGATCCTTTCATTGGTTTGGAACCTGATTGACGGCATTGCCGGGACAACTAGAGTTGCTGAGGCATTAACAACTGGGGTTGCCGAGGCATGCTTAACGCAAGTTGCCGAGGCATCCTTATCGTCGGTTGCCAAGGCATGCTTTTTGCCGGTTGCCGCGGCAATTCCTGGTTCAGCATCTGAGGCTTTGCCGCTAGGTTCGTCTTGATCTTTTTGTGGAGTTTTCTTTGATGAGCGGGCTTGAGCCTCTTTAAGGTGTTGGCCACTTCTAGTGGTGATCACCTTACATTGCTCATGGCCAGTTCCTCTTGCGACTTCAGTATCGCTAGGTAAACCTCCTTGTGGTCTAGTATTCAGGTTTTGAGCAAACTGTTCGACTTGATTGCCGCCTCTTGGTTTTGCAATCTCATCTCGGTCTTGCTAATAAAAGCATCAGTTCTTTTTATGAAGTTACTATTCTCAGCCATATAAGATTTAGTTTTCAACATAAAAGCATTTAGAGAATTTTCCAAAGAACTAGATGTTGTCGGTTGTTGCTGCGGTAACTGTTGCCGTGGCATATTCTGTTGGAATCCCGATGCTTGTGCATTCTGATTGTTCTGATTTAGAGCATTGTTGGGATTACTCCATGAAAAATTTGGGTGCTTCTTCCAAGCTGGATTGTATATATTGGACATCACATTGTTGTTCCGATTGTAATTCCCCACATAGAAGCTGGATTCCGAATTCTGCATACATTCAGAAGAATCATGGTTATCACCACATAACTCACAAAAATAATCCATTACCTTGACCTCATGTGTGT
This sequence comes from Hibiscus mutabilis, assembly GCA_019671005.1. Lineage (NCBI taxonomy): Eukaryota > Viridiplantae > Streptophyta > Magnoliopsida > Malvales > Malvaceae > Hibiscus > Hibiscus mutabilis. Next base: position 12,889,786 of record CM033717.1, on the reverse strand, counting down.
TGTTTGGTTTTTGCATGTTCTGGACCATCTTGGTTAAAGTGGCCAATTGTGCCAAAATTGAATTTGATGATCCTAGTTCATGTATTGTGGCTTGGCGTCTAACTCCTCCTCTTCTAGTAGAGGGGAATTGATAATCATTCTTGGCCAGCCTGTTTAGAATTTGCATTGCTTCCTCTGGCGACTTATCTATGAGTATGCCGTTTGTCGAGGCTTCTAGCATCATCCTTGTTGGTGTATTCACGGCGTTGTAAAACATTGTTACTTTAGTCCATACCGAGAATCCGTGTATGGGGCATTTGCGTAGTAATTCTCTATATCGCTCCCAAGCCTCGTACATGGATTCATCATCTGCCTGTCGAAAAGAAGTAATGTCGTTACAAAGCTTATCAGTCAAATTTGTAGGATTAAACCGAGCAAGGAAATCACGATAAAGATCGGTCCAAGATCCTATTGATCCGGAAGGAATGCTACTCACCATGCTTTCGCCCTATCCCTCAGTGAATAGGGGAATAATCTTAATCGTAAAATATCGGGGGTGACTCCGTGTATTTTGAACGAGTTGCAAATCTCGAGGAAAGATTTAAGATGTTATCGTGCATCTTCAGTTGCTGAGCCGCCAAATTGACCAATTGTGTTGATCATATTAAACATTATCGGTTTCAACTCAAAGTGGTCGGCTTCAATTTCTGGTGCGACAAATACTGGATTAAGTCCATCAAGATCTTCTTCAAGATAGTCTCGAATAGTTCTGTTTCGTGCAATAATCACTCCTCCTCATGCTGGAACATCTTGATTCATATTGCCGTCTTGATTAGCCATTGCTACTCTTATCCTTCGTCTAAGTCTTTGTAAGTTTCGTTCGATTTCTGGATCAAAGGGATATTCTGGTGTAATCGGTCTCGCCCTGGTCATATACCAATGCAAAACCAAAGTTTGTTACCCTTTGAATCTTAAACAAGAAAAGTAAAAAGAAAGTGCAAGAAAATAAAAACAAGGTCGCTATTGCCAATCCCGGCAACAGCGCCAAAATCTTGTTGGCGCGTAATAAGTGCTACGCAATTGTGCAAGTATACACGTTGCAAGTTATAGTATAAAAGATATCGTCTCCACAGGGATTGGTGCCACTTCAAGAATCTAGTCTCTTGCACTGTAAAAAGTAAAAGAAAACACAAGTAGAAGATTATATGAGTTTTAACTAATAACTAATCTAGAAAGCAAATAAGTAAAAGGCGATGTAATTAAATGAGAGAGATAGGCCAGGTTATCTTGAGTTGAGGTGTGATAGCCGATTGGATCGTCTTGGTAAAAGAGTGCAAGGGCAACTCAGTTGCCGTGGCAACTTGCACAACGGGGTTGCCTTGGCAACTAATCGATGGTTGCCTGGGCGACTAGTTAGGCAACTACTTGGGCTTCTGGGCAGCAACCTTCAAGGTTCGACAGAGCGTTCTTCAATGGTTTCTTCTTATCCCTAATTCGAAACTCTAGTTACTTGTGCATGCCTTGATAATACATCCTTGCGTGAATCAAGGGTGAACAACAACCAATCTTGCGCTCCTCTTAGCCGTTGAAATCCTTAACTTATTCCTAAGCCGGATTAATCTTCACCATCAATAGATTGAATAAAGATCATATTCATTCGTTTCTTGAATCTAACTCTCCCGATATTAGATAAATAGATGAAGTTACGAGATCATCTCCCAATTCACTCGTAAACAAGAATAAGAACCAAGAATGAATAAACCTTGAATAGAAAAGTGCAAACGCCTATTACCTAAACAAAATCCAATAGTTTCTCACAACCACAAGACACAATAACCTTAGCCAAATAGATTTAGTTCATGGCTAGGTTCAAAAGAAACACAAGATAAAGAATCCCTAGCATGAACCTAATTGAACAAGGAAGAAAAAGATGAAGAATGAAGCTTGTCGAAATCTCCTTACCCTAGATGCTTGTCAAAAATTCTCTCATCTCTCTCCCCTTGGAGTTGATGGCATGGCCTCTAATTTATAGGGCTAGGTCAAAGTCCTTCTTTGAGGAGGAAGTTAAGTTGGAATTAAATCATCTTTAAAGAATATAATTCTTTATTATAATTATATTCCTTCTAGAACTTCTAATATCTTCTTGGAATTTAATTCTTCTTCAATCTCTTCATGGAAATCAAACTCCTTTGGGATTTAGCTTTGATCCACGTCATCTTGGGCTTTTCTAGTCATCAATTTCGACTACCATATCACCTTATTCTTTGTCGACAATTGCCCTGGCAGCTGGCTCAGCGTCTCCTTTATGCATTGCCCTGGCAACTAGTTCGGCATCTCCTTCATGCATTGCCCTGACAACTAGTTCGGCATCTCCTTCATGCATTGCCCTGGCAACTAGCTCTAGCCTTGCTTTCGCAAGTGATCCTGAACATACACACAAAACACACCAAAGCAACATCTTTTCCCACAAAAACAACCAAATTATGCAATCAAGCTCAACGATGGAAGGAATCATGGATTAATGCATGAATGACTAATTAGGTAACTAATATGAGCCTAAGTCTAACAATAATATGAGTAAAAAGGGTAAGAAAAATAGTACTTTTGAACACTTATCAGTAAGTCTAAAGGTGCATAAAAGACTAAACATCCGGTGCATCAATTCAAAAAACACCATAGCATCAAGTCATAATAGAATGCTTAAAAGACGAAACATCTGGTGCATCATGAGGACATGTAGGTGGAAAAAGGTGACCACGAACATTATGCATGTCATGCTCCAAAGAAGTTACACGATCATCTAAGTTACAAAGCAAGCCGGTAGTCTCCGCTTGAGAACTACGAAGGAAAGCATCCATGTTGTCAAAACGAGTAATCATTGCCGTATACATGGACTCAATGGTCATGAGAGGTGGAGCATCCAGAGCAGCCACATTTCTTGGACCAGCTCGGGCTTCATCTTTATCATTTTTGTGAACCCATTAATCATTAACAAGCCTCCAATCAGTCTTTTTAGTCATTGATTCATCAATTTTGCTCTTAAGACAGATGGCAGGATCAAGGGAGGTGTCAATGTTTAACTTCTAAAATATATGACTTAGAACACATCCATAATTTAGAGAGAGGGTAGAAGGGTTGCGAATGATTTGGAAAAGAGATGAGAAGATGATACGGGCAATATTGGGGCGGTTGTCGGTGCGAAGTTGGTGTAACCACCAATAATCGATATGACGCATACGAGTGCATCTTCCACCGGAGGGACGAAAGAACCAAGTGGTGAAAAGATGGAGTATCCTATCATATATGTGAAGATGAGCGGGACTATGATCAGGAAATTCGATAGGAACACCCACGGATTCATTTGAAGCACCACTATTAGTGACACCTAGATGATCGACAATAATTGCCGAAGAAAGTGTAAAAAAGGTACTCATAAGATATGATTCAATCTCAACAACCTCGGTATTATTGTTAGGATCATGAACAAAAGTAGCATTTGCATAAAAGGCTTTGGCAAGGTTGTGGTAAACACAAGGTTTAATTTCAAGAAAATCCATCCATCCCCATTCGACAAACAAAGGAAAGAATTCAAAATCATAGAGCTCGAAGGTTAAAAAGTCTAAATCAATTGTTCTTTCGGCTCTAATTTCTTTCGCTTCATAAATTTGATGAAAACGCTCTAGTTTTTCATTATCGTTAAAACAAAGGTTTAAGAAATTTGGATTTTGCAGATTAGCTTAAGGTTGAGGTTGATTAGAACGAGATTGTTAACCTCTTTCAAAATGAGGACGTTTGGCTCTTGAAGGATTGGTTCTAGGAGGTATGTTTTAAAAGAGGTCAAAGATTGTGTTTAAAAGAGGACGTCTGCCTTAAACAAATGGTTGGGGAATTTTGACAAACACTTGGTGTGTACGAGTTTTTTTGAGAATGATTGGGTGCAACCTCCTGCAATAAACACAATATATACCAAATACATTATAAACCCAAGGCATCAATTTAAGCAGAAAAACTAAAATTTTCTTCAAAAATTTGAAATGCCCAATAAAGATGAGTTCTCTGAAAAATCCATGAATCGATGATAATAACCATGGATTTTGTTACGATCATGTTTAAAGATATGGACAAATAAGAATGAACATGATTTACAACAATTTTAAGTGAGAAAAACGTAGTTTTGAATCATAAAAATTCATCTATATTCGGGAAATAAAGAGAATAAAAAGACAAGACAAGACGTAAGATGAATACCTCAAGAGATTGAAGAAGAAGGTGATGATAATCCCAAAAACTTAAGAGATTTTACACGAATAAGGTAAGATTTTGAAAGGATTTTGGTTGAATGAAAGAGCAAATGTTAGAGTTTGGTTATTAAAAGAAAGAATTTTGAAGTTAAAAATAGACCCAGCCCCGAGAAACTACCCGATTAGTTTTGAAACCAGTAGGGTGGTTTCGGAACCTAAAGCCCAAAATATCAAACTTCTCAACACTGCCAATATGGTTTTAAAGTCAGATGGATGGTTTCGGAACCTTAAGCCCAAATTATCAAACCTCTCAACACTGCCAAAATGGTTTTGAAACCAACGTAAGTGGTTTCGATACCACGTCTAAAGAATTGGTAAGAAACTTTTATTTTTGGTGACCAAGTGTAAAGAATTGCAACATATGTACCTACGTTTTCATTACAACATCTGCTTACCAAGTAGAAATTACATATCAAGCTTAGAAATTTAGGTACCCACTAAAATTCTTACCAAGTGTGTAAGGAATTATGATTTCTTGTAGGCAACTATGTATGTACATAATTTCTTACACTTAATTGAGCTACTTTTACTTTTGGTGACCAAGTGTAAAGAATTCGGTAGCTACGTTTTTTATTGCAACATATGTACTAAAAACCGTATAATGTTTAGTAATTTAGGTACCTATTGAAATTCTTACCAAGAGTGTAATAAATTACGTTTTCTTGTAGGCAAGTACGTATGTACACAAATTCTTACACATAGTTGAGCAACTTTTGCTTTTGTTCACCATGTGTAAAGAATTCGGTACCTACGTTTTTTATTACAATATATGTAATAAATTATGTATAAAGCTTAGTAATTTAGGTACCTATTGAAATTCTTATCAAATGTGTAAGGATTTACATTTTCTTGTAGGCAACTATGTATGTACATAAATTCATACACTTAGTTGAGCTACTTTTGCTTTAGGTGACCAAGTGTAAAGAATTCGGTACCTACGTTATCTATTACAACTTATGTAATAAATTACTTGTACAACTTAGTACTTTACATACCAACTGAATTTAATACCAAATACGTAAGGAATTAGGTTTTCTTGTAGGCAATTATGTATGTACATAAATTCCTACACTTAGTTGAGATACTTTTCCTTTGGGTGACCAAGTGTAAAGAATTCGGTACCTACGTTATCTATTACAACTTATGTAATAAATTACGATACAAGTGTAAAGAATTTAGTACTTTAGGTACCTACAACTTAAAAATTTATTACCAAGTGTGTAAGGAATTAGGTTTTCTTGTAGGCAATTATGTATGTGTATAAATTCTTACACTTAGTTGTGCTATTTTGCTTTGGGTGACCTAGTGTAAAGAATTTGGTACCTCGTTATCTATTACAACTTATGTAATAAATTACGTATATAAATTTTAGAACTTTAACCAAGTACCTACTGAAATTCTTACCAAGTGTAAAAGAATTAGGTTTTCTATTACAATTTAGGCAACTAAATGTATGTACAAAAAAATTCCTACAAAGAATTAGTTGAGCTACTTTTGCTTTTGGTGACCTACTGTAAAGAATTCGGTACCTACGTTATCTATTACAACTTATGTAATAAATTACGTATAGAGCTTAGTACTTTAGGTACCTATTGAATTCTTACCAAGGGTGTAAGGAATTAGGTTTTCTTGTAGGCAACTATGTATGTACATAAATTCTTACACTAAGTTTAACAACTTTTCCTTTTGGTGACCAAGTGTAAAGAATTCTTTACATACATTTTTATTACAACTTATGTAATAAATTACGTATACAACTTAGTACTTTACGTACCAACTGAAATTATTACCAAGTGTGTAAGGAATTAGGTTTCCTTGTAGGCAACTATGTATGTACATAAATTCTTACACTTAGTTGAGCTACTTCTGCTTTGGGTGACCGAGTGAAAAGAATTCGGTACCTACGTTAGCTATTACAACTTATGTAATAAATTACGTATACATCTTAATACTTTAGGTACCTTCTGAAATTATAACCAAGTGTGTTAGGAATTAGGTTTTCTTGTAGGCAACTATGTATGTACATAAATTCTTACACTTAGTTGAGCTACATCTACATTGGGTGACCTAGTGTAAAGAATTTGGTACCTACGTTATCTATTACAACTTATATAACAAATTACGTATACAGCTTAAAACTTTAGGTTTTCTTGTAGGGAACTATGTATGTACATAAATTCTTACACTTAGTTGAGCTACTTTTGCTTTGGGTGACCTAGTGTAAAGAATTCGATACCGACATTATCTATTACAACTTATGTAATAAATTACGTATAAAGCTTAGTACTTTAGGTACCTAATGAAATTATTACCAAAGGTGTAAGGAATTAGGTTTTTTGTAGGCAACTATGAATGTACATAATTTCTTACAATTAGTTGAGCTATCTTTGCTTTGGGTGACCTAGTGTAAAGAATTCAGTACCTACGTTATCTATTACAACTTATGTAATAAATTACGTATACATCTTAGTACTTTAGGTACCTACTGAACTTATTACCAAGTTTATAAGGAATTAGGTTTTCATGTTAGTTGAGCAAACTTTGTATGTACATAAATTCATTACACTTAGTTGAACTATTTTACTTTAGGCTTTGGGTGACCTAGTGTAAAGAATTGCTAATTTGGGTGACCTAGTGTAAAGAATTTGGTACCTACGTTACCTATTTTATCTATTACAACTTAAGTAATAAATTCGTATACAACTTAGTACTTTATAAAAATTTGGACCTACTAAAATTATTACCAAGTGTGTAAAATTAATACCAAGTGTGTAATTAGGTTTTCTTGTAGGCAACTATGTATGTACATAAATTCTTACAATTAGTTGAGCTACTTTTTTTGGGTGACTTTGGGTGACCTAGTGTAAAGAATTTTTAGGTACCTCGTTATCTATTACAACTTATGTAATAAATTCTTACTTATAAAACTTTTCACTTTAGGTACCTACAAAAATTATTACCAAGTGTGTAAGGAATTAGGTTTTCTTGTAGGCAACTATGTATGTACATAATTTCTTACACTTAGTTGAGCTACTTTTTGGGTGACCAAGGGTGACCTAGTGTAAAGAATTTACAGTACCTTAGGTTATCTATTACAACTTATGTAATAAATTATGTATAAATTTTTACTTTAGTACTTTAGGTACCTACAACTTATGTAATAAATTACGTAAAAATTATTACAAAGTGTGTAAGGAATTAGGTTTTCTTGTAGGCAACTATGTATGTACATAAATTCTTACACTTAGTTGAGCTACTTTTTCTTTGGGTGACCTAGTGTAAAGAATTTGAGACCTACATTATCTATTACAATTTATGTAATAAATTACATATAAAATTTGTAATTTAGGTACCTACTGAAATTATTACCAAGTTAGTGTGTAAGGAATTAGGTTTTCTTGTAGGCAACTATGTATGTACATAAATTCTTACACTTAGTTGAGCTATTTTTTTTTTGGGTGACCTATTGTAAAGAATTTGGTACCTCGTTATCTATTACAACTTATGTAATAAATTACGTTATACAACTTAGTACTTTAGGTACCTACTGAAAATTATTACCAAGTGTGTAAGGAATTAGGTTTTCATGTAGGCAAATATGTATGTACATAAATTCTTACACTTAGTTGAGCTACTTTTTACATTGGGTGACCTAGTGTAAAGAATTTGGTACCTACATTATCTATTACAATTTATGTAATAAATTACGTATACAACTTAGTACATTTGGTATCTACTGAATTTATTACCAAGTGTGTAAGGAATTAGGTTTTCTTGAAGGCAACTATGTATGTACATAAATTCTTACACTTAGTTGAGCTACTTTTGCTTTTGGTGACCTATTGTAAAGAATTCGAACCATACGTTATCTATTACAACTTTTATAATAAATTACTTATAGAGCTTAGTACTTTAGGTACCTACTGAATTCTTGCCAAGGGTGTAAGGAATTAGGTTTTCTTGTAGGCAACTAAGTATGTACATAAATTCTTACACTTAGTTTAGCAACTTTTACTTTGGGTGACCAAGTGTAAAGAATTCGGTACATACATTTTTTATTACAACATATGTAATAAATTATGTGTACAACTTAGTAGTTTAGGTACCTATTGAAATTGTTACCAAGTGTGTAAGGAATTAGGTTTTCTTGTAGGCAACTATGTATGTACATAAATTCTTACACATAGTTGAGGTACTTTTGCTTTGGGTGTCCAAGTGTAAAGAATTTGGTACCTACGTTATCTATTACAACTTATGTAATAAATTACGTATAAAGCTTAGTACTTTAGGTACCTACCAAAATTCTTTCCAAGGTTGTACGGATTTACATTTTCTTGTATGCAACTATGTATCTACATAAATTCTTACACTTAATTGAGCTACTTTTGCTTTGGTTGACCAATTGTAAAGAATTCGGTACCAACGTTATCTATTACAACTTATGTAATAAATTACGTATACAACTTAGTACTTTAGAAACCTACTGAAATTCTTACCAAGGGTGTAAGGATTTACGTTTTGTTGTAGGCAACTATGTATGTACAAGAATAAGAACAAAGAATGAATAAACCATGAATAGAAAAGTGCAAACGCCTATTACCTAAACAAAATCCAATAGTTTCTCACAACCACAAGACACAATAACCTTAGCCAAATAGATTTAGTTCATGGCTAGGTTCCAAAGAAACACAAGATAAAGAATCCCTAGCATGAACCTAATTGAACAAGGAAGAAAAAGATGAAGAATGAAGCTTGTCGAAATCTCCTTGCCCTAGATGCTTGTCAAAAATTCTCTCATCTCTCTCCCCTTGGAGTTGATGGCATGGCCTCTAATTTATAGGGCTAGGTCAAAGTCCTTCTTTGAGGAGGAAGTTAAGTTGGAATTAAATCATCTTTAAAGAATATAATTCTTTATTATAATTATATTCCTTCTAGAACTTCTAATATCTTCTTGGAATTTAATTCTTCTTTAATCTCTTCATGGAAATCAAACTCCTTTGGGATTTAGCTTTGATCCACGTCATCTTGGGCTTGTCTAGTCATCAATTTCGACTACCATATCACCTTATTCTTTGTCGACAATTGCCCTGGCAGCTGGCTCAGCTTCTCCTTCATGCATTGCCCTGGCAACTAGTTCGGCATCTCCTTCATGCATTGCCCTGACAACTAGTTCGGCATCTCCTTCATGCATTGCCCTGGCAACTAGCTCTAGCCTTGCTTTCGCAAGTGATCCTGAACATACACACAAAACACACCAAAGCAACATCTTTTCCCACAAAAACAACCAAATTATGCAATCAAGCTCAACGATGGAAGGAATCATGGATTAATGCATGAATGACTAATTAGGTAACTAATATGAGCCTAAGTCTAACAATAATATGAGTAAAAAGGGTAAGAAAAATAGTACTTTTGAACACTTATCAGTAAGTCTAAAGGTGCATAAAAGACTAAACATCCGGTGCATCAATTCAAAAAACACCATAGCATCAAGTCATAATAGAATGCTTAAAAGACGAAACATCTGGTGCATCATGAGGACATGTAGGTGGAAAAAGGTGACCACGAACATTATGCATGTCATGCTCCAAAGAAGTTACACGATCATCTAAGTTACAAAGCAAGCCGGTAGTCTCCGCTTGAGAACTACGAAGGAAAGCATCCATGTTGTCAAAACGAGTAATCATAGCCGTATACATGGACTCAATGGTCATGAGAGGTGGAGCATCCAGAGCAGCCACATTTCTTGGACCAACTCGGGCTTCATCTTTATCATTTTTGTGAACCCATTAATCATTAACAAGCCTCCAATCAGTCTTTTTAGTCGTTGTTTCATCAATTTTGCTCTTAAGACAGATGGCAGGATCAAGGGAGATGTCAATGTTTAACTTCTAAAATATATGACTTAGAACACATCCATAATTTAGAGAGAGGGTAGAAGGGTTGCGAATGATTTGGAAAAGAGATGAGAAGATGATACGGGCAATATTGGGGCGGTTGTCGGTGCGAAGTTGGTGTAACCACCAATAATCGATATGATGCATACGAGTGCATCTTCCACCGGAGGGACGAAAGAACCAAGTGGTGAAAAGATGGAGTATCCTATCATATATGTGAAGATGAGCGGGACTATGATCAGGAAATTCGATAGGAACACCCACAGATTCATTTGAAGCACCACTATTAGTGACACCTAGATGATCGACAATAATTGCCGGAGAAAGTGTAAAAAAGGTACTCATAAGATATGATTCAATCTCAACAACCTCGGTATTATTGTTAGGATCATGAACAAAAGTAGCATTTGCATAAAAGGCTTTGGCAAGGTTGTGGTAAACACAAGGTTTAATTTCAAGAAAATCCATCCATCCCCATTCGACAAACAAAGGAAAGAATTCAAAATCATAGAGCTCGAAGGTTAAAAAGACTAAATCAATTGTTCTTTCGGCTCTAATTTCTTTCGCTTCATAAATTTGATGAAAACGCTCTAGTTTTTCATTATTGTTAAAACAAAGGTTTAAGAAATTTGTATTTTGCAGATTAGCTTAAGGTTGAGGTTGATTAGAACGAGATTGTTAACCTCTTTCAAAATGAGGACGTTTGGCTCTTGAAGGATTGGTTCTAGGAGGTATGTTTTAAAAGAGGTCAAAGATTGTGTTTAAAAGAGGACGTCCGCCTTAAACAAATGGTTGGGGAATTTTGACAAACACTTGGTGTGTACGAGTTTTTTTGAGAATGATTGGGTGCAACCTCCTGCAATAAACACAATATATACCAAATACATTATGAACCCAAGGCATCAATTTAAGCAGAAAAACTAAAATTTTCTTCAAAAATTTGAAATGCCCAATAAAGATGAGTTCTCTGAAAAATCCATGAATCGATGATAATAACCATGGATTTTGTTACGATCATGTTTAAAGATATGGACAAATAAGAATGAACATGATTTACAACAATTTTAAGTAAGAAAAACGTAGTTTTGAATCATAAAAATTCATCTATATTCGAGAAATAAAGAGAATAAAAAGACAAGACAAGACGTAAGATGAATACCTCAAGAGATTGAAGAAGAAGGTGATGATAATCCCAAAAACTTAAGAGATTTTACACGAATAAGGTAAGATTTTGAAAGGATTTTGGTTGAATGAAAGAGCAAATGTTAGAGTTTGGTTATTAAAAGAAAGAATTTTGAAGTTAAAAATAGACGCAGCCCCGAGAAACTACCCGATTAGTTTTGAAACCAGTAGGGTGGTTTCGGAACCTAAAGCCCAAAATATCAAACTTCTCAACATTGCCAATATGGTTTTAAAGTCAGATGGATGATTTCGGAACCTTAAGCCCAAATTATCAAACCTCTCAACACTGCCAAAATGGTTTTGAAACCAACGTAAGTGGTTTCGATACCACGTCTAAAGAATTGGTAAGAAACTTTTATTTTTGGTGACCAAGTGTAAAGAATTCGGTACCTACGTTTTTATTACAACATCTGCAGTAAATTACATATCAAGCTTAGTAATTTAGGTACCCACTAAAATTCTTACCAAGTGTGTAAGGAATTATGATTTCTTGTAGGCAACTATGTATGTACATAATTTCTTACACTTAATTGAGCTACTTTTACTTTTGGTGACCAAGTGTAAAGAATTCGGTAGCTACGTTTTTTTATTGCAACATATGTACTAAAAAACCGTATAAAGTTTAGTAATTTAGGTACCTATTGAAATTCTTACCAAGAGTGTAATAAATTACGTTTTCTTGTAGGCAAGTACGTATGTAAACAAATTCTTACACATAGTTGAGCAACTTTTGCTTTTGTTCACCATGTGTAAAGAATTCGGTACCTACGTTTTTTATTACAATATATGTAATAAATTATGTATAAAGCTTAGTAATTTAGGTACCTATTGAAATTCTTATCAAATGTGTAAGGATTTACATTTTCTTGTAGGCAACTATGTATGTACATAAATTCATACACTTAGTTGAGCTACTTTTGCTTTAGGTGGCCAAGTGTAAAGAATTCGGTACCTACGTTATCTATTACAACTTATGTAATAAATTACGTGTACAACTTAGTACTTTACATATCAACTGAATTTAATACCAAATATGTAAGGAATTAGGTTTTCTTGTAGGCAATTATGTATGTACATAAATTCCTACACTTAGTTGAGATACTTTTGCTTTGGGTGACCTAGTGTAAAGAATTCGGTACCTACGTTATCTATTACAACTTATGTAATAAATTACGTATACAGCTTAGTACTTTAGGTACCTACTGAAATTATTACCAAGTGTGTAAGGAATTAGGTTTTCTTGTAGGCAATTATGTATGTGTATAAATTCTTACACTTAGTTGTGCTATTTTTGCTTTGGGTGACCTAGTGTAAAGAATTTGGTACCTACGTTATCTATTACAACTTATGTAATAAATTACGTATAAATTTTAGAACTTTAAGTACCTACTGAAATTCTTACCAAGAGTGTAAGGAATTAGGTTTTCTTGTAGGCAACTATGTATGTACAAAAATTCCTACAGTTAGTTGAGCTACTTTTGCTTTTGGTGACCTACTGTAAAGAATTCGGTACCTACGTTATCTATTACAACTTATGTAATAAATTACGTTTAGAGCTTAGTACTTTAGGTACCTATTGAATTCTTACCAAGGGTGTAAGGAATTAGGTTTTCTTGTAGGCAACTATGTATGTACATAAATTCTTACACTAAGTTTAACAACTTTTCCTTTTGGTGACCAAGTGTAAAGAATTCTTTACATACATTTTTATTACAAACTATATGTAATAAATAGTTGAGCTACTTCTACAAAAGAATTTGGTACTTTAGTATTACAACTTATGTAATAAATTACGTATACATCTTAATACTTTAGGTAAAATTATTATAACCAAGTGTGTAAATTAGGTTTTTTGGTTTATGTACATTTCTACACTTAGTTGAGCAACTTGGGTGACCTATGTACATAAATTATATAACAAATTACACTTAGTTGAGCTATGTATGTACATAAATTCTTTTAGTTGAGGGGTGACCTAGTGTAAAGAATTCGATACCTACATTATCTAAAACTTATGAATAAATTACGTATAAAGCTTAGTACTTTAGGTACCTAATGAAATTATTACCAAGGGTTATCTATTTTTTGTAGGCAACTTATGTAATAAATTCTTACACTTAGTTGAGCTACATCTTAATGACCTTAAAGAATACCTTTATCTATTACAACTTATAATAAATTAACCAAGTGTACCTACTAAAATTATTACCAAGTGTATAATTTAGTTTTCTTGTAGTTGAGAACTATGTATGTACATAAATTCTTACAACTTAGTTGAGCTACATCTACATTACCAAGTGGGTGACCTAGTGTAAAGAATTTGGTACCTATCTATTACAACCTAGTGTAATAAATTACAACTTATATAACAAAAAAATTATTACCAAGTGTGTAAGGAATTAGGTTTTCTTGTAGGCAACTATGTAAAAATTTCTTACTTAGTTGAGCTACCTTTTCTTTGGGTGACCTAGTGTAAAGAATTGGTTAACCTCGTTATCTATTACAACTTATGTAATAAATTACGTATACAACTTAGTACTTTAGGTACCTACAAAAATTATTACCAAGTGTGTAAGGAATTAGGTTTTCTTGTAGGCAAATATGTATGTACATAAATCTTACACTTAGTTGAGCTACTTTTTTTGGGTGGGTGACCTAGTTAAAGAATTTGGACCTATTGTTTATGTAATAAATTACGCAACTTAGTACTTTAGGTACCTATTGTTATTACAAGTAAAATTAGGTTTTCTTAGGCAACTATGTATGTTGTTGAGCTACTTTTGCTTTGGGTGACCTAGTGTAAAGAATTTGGTACCTACGTTATCTATTACAACATTATCTATTACAACTTATGTAATAAATTACGTATAAACTATGTATGTATATAAATTTTTAGTACTTTATCTACCTAATGAAATTATTACCAAGTCTATGTAAATAAATTACGATTAATTAGGTTTTTTACTAAGTGTGTAAGTAGGCAAACTATGAATGTACATAATTTCTTACACTTAGTTGAGCTATCTTTGCTTTGGGTGACCTAGTGTAAAGAATTCAGTACCTACGTTATCTATTACAACTTATGTAATAAATTACGTATACATCTTAGTACTTTAGGTACCTACTGAACTTATTACCAAGTGTATAAGGAATTAGGTTTTCATGTAGGCAACCATGTATGCACATAAATTCATACACTTAGTTGAGATACTTCTGCTAGGGTGACCTAGTGTAAAGAATTCGGTACCTATTTTATCTATTACAACTTAAGTAATAAATTACGTATGCAACTTAGTACTTTAGGTACCTACTAAAATTATTACCAAGTGTGTAAGGAATTAGGTTTTCTTGTAGGCAACTATGTATGTACAAAATTCTTACACTTAGTTGAGGTACTTTTTCTTTGGGTGACCTAGTGTAAAGAATTCGTTACCTACGTTATCTATTACAACTTATGAAATAAATCACCTACTAAAATTATTACCAAGTGTGAAAGGAATTATAAAGCTTTTACTTTAGGTACCTGACCTAGTGTAAAGAATTGCCCTCGTTATCTATTACAACTTATGTAATAAATCACGTATAAAGCTTTGTACTTTAGGTACCTATAGAAAAATTATTACCAAGGGTGTAAGGAATTAGGTTTTCTTGTAGGCAACTATGTATGTACATAATTTCTTACACTTAGTTGAGCTATTTTTGCTTTGGGTGACCTAGTGTAAAGAATTTGGTACCTACGTTATCTATTACAACTTATGTAATAAATTATGTATACAGCTTAGTACTTTAGGTACCTACTAAAATTATTACCAAGTGTGTAAGGAATTAGGTTTTCACGTAGGCAAATATGTATGCACATAAATTCTTACACTTAGTTGAGCTACTTCTGCTTGGATAACCTGGTATAAAGAATTTGGACATATGTTATCTATTACAATTTATGTAATAAATTACGTATACAACTTAGTACTTTATGTACCTACTGAAATTAATACCAAGTGTGTAAAGAATTAGGTTTTCTTGTAGGCAACTATGTATGTACATAAATTCTTACACTAAGTTGAGCTATTTTTGCTTTTGCTGACCTATTGTAAAGAATTTGGTACATACGTTATCTATTACAACTTATATAATAAATTACGTATAGAGCTTAGTACTTTAGGTACATACTGAATTCTTGCCAAGGGTGTAAGGAATTAGGTTTTCTTGTAGGCAACTATGTATGTACATAAATTCTTACACTTAGTTTAGCAACTTTTACATTGGGTGACCAAGTGTAAAGAATTCGGTACATACATTTTTTATTACAACATATGTATTAAATTACGTGTATAGCTTAGTACTTTAGGTACCTATTGAAATTATTACCAAGTGTGTAAGGAATTAGGTTTTCTTGTAGGCAACTATGTATGTACATAAATTCTTACATTTAGTTGAGCTACTTTTGCTTTGGGTGACCAAGTGTAAAGAATTTGGTACCAACGTTATCTATTACAACTTATGTAATAAATTACGTATACAACTTAGTACTTTAGAAACCTACTAAAATTCTTACCAAGGTTGTAAGGATTTATGTTTTGTTGTAGGTAACTATGTATGTACATAAATTTTTACACTTAGTTGAGCTACTTTTTCTTTGGGTGACCTATTGTAAAGAATTAAATACCTACGTTATCTATTACAACTTATGTAATAAATTACGTACTCAGCTTAGTACTTTAGGTACCTACTGAAATTATTACTAAGTGTGTAAGGAATTATGTTTTCTTGTAGGCAATTATGTATGTACATAAATTCTTACACTTAGTTGAGCTACTTTTGCTTTGGGTGACCTAGTATAAAGAATTTGGTACCTAAGTTATCTATTACAACTTATGTAATAAATTACGTATATAGCTTAGTACTTTAGGTACCTGTTGAAATTCGTACCAAGTGTGTAAGGTATTATGTTTTCTTGTAGGCAACTATGTATCTACATAAATTCTTACACTTAGTTAAGCTACTTTTGCTTTGGGTGACCAAGTGTAAAGTATTCGGTACATACGTTATCTATTGCAACTTATGTAATAAAATACGTATACAGACTTAGTACTTTAGGTACCTACTGAAATTCTTACCAAGGGTGTAAGGGTTTACATTTTGTTGTAGGCAACTATGTATGTACATAAATTCTTACACTTAGTTGAACTACTTTTGCTTTGGGTGACCTAGTTTATAGAAATCGGTACCTACGTTATCTATTACAGCTTATGTAATAAATTACGTATACAACTTAGTACTTTAGCTACCTACTAAAATTATTACCAAGTGTGTAAGGAATTAGGTTTTCTTGTAGGCAACTATGAATGTACATAACTTCGTACACTTAGTTGAGCTATTTTTGTTTTGGGTGACCTAGTGTAAAGAATTCGGTACCTACGTTATCTATTACAACTTATGTAATAAATTACGTATACAACTTAGTACTTTAGCTACCTACTAAAATTATTACCAAGTGTGTAAGGAATTAGGTTTTCATGTAGGCAACTATGTATGCACATAAGTTCTTACACTTAGTTGAGCTACTACTCTAGGGTGACCTAGTGTAAAGAATTCAGTACCTAGGTTATCTATTACAACTTAAGTAATAAATTACGTATACAGCTTAGTGCTTTAGGTACCTACTGAAATTATTACCAAGTGTGTAAGGAATTAGGTTTTCTTGTAGGCAACTATGTATGTACATAAATTCTTACACTTAGTTGAGGTACTTTTTCTTTGGGTGACCTAGTGTAAAGTATTTGAGACCTACATTATCTATTACATCTTATGTAATAAATTACGTATAAAGATTTGTACTTTAGGTACCTACTGAAATTATTACCAAAGGTGTAAGGAATTAGGTTTTCTTGTATGCAACTATGTATGTACATAATTTTTTACACTTAGTTGAGCTATTTTTTCTTTGGGTGACCTAGAGTAAAGAATTCGGTACCTACGTTATCTATTATAACTTATGTAATAAATTACGTATACAACTTAGTACTTTAGGTACCTACTGAAATTATTACCAAGTGTGTAAGGAATTAGGTTTTCATGTAGGCAAATATGTATGCATATAAATTCTTACACTTAGTTGAGCTACGTCTGCTAGGGTGACCTAGTGTAAAGAATTCGGTACCTACGTTATCTATTACAATTTATGTAATAAATTACGTATACAACTTAGTACATTTGGTATCTACTGAATTTATTACCAAGTGTGTAAGTAATTAGGTTTTCTTGTAGGCAACTATGTATGTACATAAATTCTTACACTTAGTTGAGCTACTTTTGCTTTTGGTGACCTATTGTAAAGAATTCGAACCATACGTTATCTATTACAACTTTTATAATAAATTACTCATAGAGCTTAGTACTTTAGGTACCTACTGAATTCTTGCCAAGGGTGTAAGGAATTAGGTTTTCTTGTAGGCAACTAAGTATGTACATAAATTCTTACACTTAGTTTAGCAACTTTTACTTTGGGTGACCAAGTGTAAAGAATTCGGTACATACATTTTTTTATTACAACATATGTAATAAATTATGTGTACAACTTAGTAGTTTAGGTACCTATTGAAATTGTTACCAAGTGTGTAAGGAATTAGGTTTTCTTGTAGGCAACTATGTATGTACATAAATTCTTACACATAGTTGAGGTACTTTTGCTTTGGGTGACCAAGTGTAAAGAATTTGGTACCTACGTTATCTATTACAACTTATGTAATAAATTACGTATAAAGCTTAGTACTTTAGGTACCTACCAAAATTCTTTCCAAGGTTGTACGGATTTACATTTTCTTGTATGCAACTATGTATCTACATAAATTCTTACACTTAATTGAGCTACTTTTGCTTTGGTTGACCAATTGTAAAGAATTCGGTACCAACGTTATCTATTACAACTTATGTAATAAATTACGTATACAACTTAGTACTTTAGAAACCTACTGAAATTCTTACCAAGGGTGTAAGGATTTACGTTTTGTTGTAGGCAACTATGTATGTACATAAATTCTTTCACTTAGTTGACCTACTTTTGCTTTGGGTGACCTATTCTAAACAATTAAGTACCTACGTAATCTATTACAACTTATGAAATAAATTACGTATACAGCTTAGTACTTTAGGTACCTACTGAAATTATTACCAAGTGTGTAAGGAATTAGGTTTTCTTGTAGGCAAATATGTATGCACATAAATTCTTACACTTATTTGATCTACTTCTACTTTGGGTGACCGAGTGTAAAGAATTCGGTACCTACGTTATCTATTACAATTTATGTAAAGAATTATGTATACAGCTTAGCACTTTAGGTACGTACATAAATTATTACCAGGTATGTATGGAATTAGGTTTTCTTGTAGGCAACTATGTATGTACATAAATTCTTACACTTAGTTGAGCTACTTTTGCTTTTGCTGACCTACTGTAAAGAATTCAGTACCAGCGTTTTCTATTACAACTTATGTAATAAATTATGTATAGAGCTTATTACTTTAGGTACCTAATGATTATTTACCAAGGGTGTAAGGAATTAGGTTTTCTTATAAGCAACTATGTATGTACATAAGTTCTTACACTAAGTTTAGCAACTTTTACTTTTGGCGACCAAGTGTAAAGAATTCGGTACATACATTTTTTATTACAACTTATGCAATAAATTACGTGTACAACTTAGTTCTTTAGATACCTACTGAAATTGTTACCAAGTGTGTAAGGAATTAGGTTTTCTTGTAGACAATTATGTATGTACATAAATTTTTACACTTAGTTGAGCTACTTTTGCTTTGGGTGACCTAGTGTAAAGAATTCGGTACCTACGTTATCTATTACAACTTATGTAATAAATTACGTATACAGCTTAGTACTTTAGGTACCTCTTGAAATTCTTACCAAGTGTGTAAGGAATTACGTTTTCTTGTGGGCAACAATGTATCTACATAAATTTTTACACTTAGTTGAGCTACTTTTGCTTTGGGTGACCAAGTGTAAAGTATTCGGTACATACGTTATCTATTAAAACTTATGTAATAAAATACGTATACAGCTTAGTACTTTAGGTACCTACTGAAATTCTTACCAAGGGTGTAAGGATTTACATTTTGTTGTAGGCAACTATGTATGTATATAAATTCTTACACTTAGTTGAGCTACTTTTTCTTTGGGTGACCTAGTGTAAAGAATTCGGTACCTATGTTATCTATTACAACATACGTAATAAATTAAGTATACAGCTTAGTACTTTAGGTACCGACTGAAATTATTACCAAGTGTGTAAGGAATTAGGTTTTCTTGTAGGCAACTATGTATGCACATAAATTCTTACACTTAGCTGAGCTACTTTTGCTTTGGGTGACCAAGTGTAAAGAATTTGGTACCTACGTTATCTATGACAAATTATGTAATAAATTACGTATAAAGCTTAGTACTTTAGCTACCTACTGAAATTCTTACCAAGGGTGTAAGGATTTACGTTTTCTTGTAGGAAACTATGTATCTACATAAATTCTTACACTTAGTTGAGCTACTTTTGCATTGGGTGACCAAGTGTAAAGAATTCGGTACCAACGTTATCTGTTACAACTTTTGTAATAAATTACGTATACAACTTAGTACTTTAGGAACCTACATAAATTCTTACCAAGGGTGTAAGGATTTACGTTTTGTTGTAGGCAACTATGTATGTACATAAATTCTTACACTTAGTTGAGCTACTTTTGTTTTGGGTGACCTAGTGTAAAGAATTAAGTACCTACGTTATATATTACAACTTATGTAATAAATTACGTATACAGCTTAGTACTTTTGGTACCTACTGAAATTTTTACCAAGTGTGTAAGGAATTAGGTTTTCTTGTAGGCAACTATGTATGCACATAAATTCTTACACTTAGTTGAGCTACTTTTGCTTTTGGTGACCTACTGTAAAGAATTCGGTACCTACGTTTTCTATTACAACTTATGTAATAAATTATGTATAGAGCTTAGTAGTTTAGGTACCTACTGAATTTTTTCCAAGGGTGTAAAGAATTAGGTTTTCTTGTAGGCAACTATGTATGTACATAAATTCTTACACTTAATTGAGCTACTTTTGCTTTGGATTACCTAGTGTAAAGAATTCGGTACCTACGTTATCTATTACAACTTATGTAATAAATTACGTATCAAGCTTAGTAATTTAGGTACCTACTGAAATTCTTACCAAGAGTGTGAGGAATTAGGTTTTCTTGTAGGCAACTATGTATGTACATAATTTCTTTCATTGTAATGTTTAATGTATATACTCTTTTTCTTATAATTTCTGTAACCAATTATGTACATACCTCGTAAGGATTTGCAGATGTAAAAGCAAGGGATGAGGCTTTCAATGCAACCTCCTTTGCACTCTAAGCATTTTTATATAAAAAATTCATTTTTAATGTTTAATTAGAAAAATGATCATTTTTCAGTATTATTTTAAAAAATAACTCTTAAATTGTTTACGTAATGTAATTTCACTTTTTTACAAAAAGTGAGTTCGAATCTTACTTTTTATAATATGCGAGTTTCGTATTGAGTAAGTTGGTAGAAAAGAAAAAAATTCTCGTGTTTTTTAGCATAGAACTCACTTTCTGTAGAAAGCGAGGTTGCCTTACATAGACGATTTTGGGGTTATTTTTTCAAATAATGTTGGCAGGGGATCTTTCTTCTAATAAAAATTAAAAATAGTTTTTTATATAAAATTGCCCGCACTCTAACGGTACGTGACTGGATGAAAATCGTCTGCCCCAAACTATGCCTATATTAGTGTCTTACTCAAAAAAAAGTAAGTTTAGGGTTTAAGGTTAGGGGTTGTGGTTGTGGTTAGGGTTTATGGAATTAGGGTAGGGTTTAGGATTTAGGATGTAGGGTTTAGGATTTAGGATGTAGAATTTAAGGATAAGGTTTAGAATTTAATATTTTTTAGTGTGGAGCATAGAAAGAGACATAATTAGGGGAAGAGGATTTTTGTTCTACATCACTACCCACCATTTTGCTTTTTTTTTGTGCAAGTATTAGTACATTTAAAAAACAAATATTAAGATTAGAATTTATATAAAATAGGATAATATTAATATTTTTTGGTTTGAGTTAAGGTATCTATCGCCGATAGCAGTGACCAATTCACTCACCGCGGATACTCTCACTAAGAGGTAAACGGTTGACCATGAAATATACTCCATTACCATTGGTATCAATCAAACTTCTGAACTCATAATTAAGTGATGAGATGAACAAATACTACACTACATTTCATGTTTATAATATTAATATTTTTAACCACTTTATTTTGCTTTGATTTGTCAGTCAACCGCCCATGACCAATTTAAAGACATATTTCAAGTTCAAATGATATCATTTAAAGTAATCATAAAGTTGAATTTTGAATCGTGAAATAGACAAGAAATATACAAAAAGAGTAAATTACAAATTTCATCATTTAACTATCTTCTCATTTCTATTTTGATCATTAAAGTTTAAAAAAATTTAATCTACTTACTAAACTTTCGTAGTATTTTTATTTTAGTCACTCCACCGTTAAATTATAAAACATGTTATGACATGGATTGTTTTAATATTTTTTTATTATAACATGACATATTTTTGTTAATATTTAATGCAAGTAGGATTTAAAATAAAAAATATAATTAAAATTTTTAAATGCTTATCCCAATTTCAATACCAAACCCCAACCCTTAACCCTTACCGACCTCACCTCACCATCTCAACCCCAAACCCTCACCGACTAGGAGTGGGCGAGTAGCCCCAACGACATTAATTAGTGAACAAAACAATACTCCAACTGTCAGTCTGGTAAAAAAATGGGTTGCATTTTTATGCAAGCTTGAGTTCCATGGATAAGATTCCAACATTTTTCATTGATTTTCCTTTTGGCTGTGAGCTCTCCATTTGAACTTTGTACTGTTGTGGAGTTCATGTAAATTTATTGTATCTTAAATATTTTGATTTTTCATGTTCAGTGACTGTATGTAATATGACAAAAGGTAAGTGTTAATTTATCAATTTAGAACAATTGTTGATATGTTCGAGAGGAATCAAGGAAGCCAAAAGCTATGAATTGATAAGCAGCTAAGTATGACATTACCGCTTTTACGAATCACAGAGAGAGAATATTACTTGCCAAAACAAACGAAAATTTGATGTAGAATTTCAAATACCCATATTAAATGTAAGAATTTTACGACTGACACAATGGTCAAAGTCTGGAATGATTCAGATTGAGAGATGCAATACCTATTTTATGTCTAGGAAGTTGTAATATTTATTTTATGTCCGGCTATAATCACTCATTTTTATCTGTATAATATTCATATTATTATATAATATTATTATATTATATTATTATAATAAAAAGATAAAAAAAAATTAAAAAAAGGAAAGCATGGGTGGACGCCATGCATGCATCCACCTCACCCCCAAATTGCTTATGAAAGGCGGGGGAGGCAGCCTTAAAATGGGCAAGAAGCCACTGAGAAATGGCGAGTAAGGGCAGTGCCCTTTTGGAGCTCGAGAGCAGTGCTCTCATCGGGGAATTTTTATTGCTCCGATAGTTTGATCAATCATTCGATCGAGGTGCTGCTGAGATTTGTTCGGGTCGTTTTTTTTACTATGGCTAGATGATGCGAAGATCTTGCTAGGGGTCGGTCGAAGTTCTTCATTCGAGCTTCTAGTAGGGTAAATTTTGTATTTATTTTAATGTTGGCTTAGATATAAGGTAATATATATTTATTGGCATGTTTTTGTAATAAATATATTAGGTATGCCATGTTTGTATATTTTAAGTTGTATGAACTATTTATAATGTTATTTTAGTTATTGATATGTTTTTTTTATATTTTGTATGCCATGTTTGTATATTTTAAGTTATATGAATTTTATTAGCATACTATATTTATTCGTTTATTCATCTTTATGTTCTATATTTTTTTTATGTTTTGTACATATTCGTATATATATTATATATTTTACTGGGATATTTAATATTTAAGGGATATTTTCTAATTTATTTCGAGAATCGGTTAAGAAGTGATGTCCTGACTTATTCAGGTGTCATCTTCTTCGGTTGTCGTAAATAAGGAAATATTCTTCTTACACCATTTTTGGGATTAAGTTTTAAATTAAAACTCGAATTTTGGTTTTCTTGCAAAGACAACACTAAATCAACGCGGTACCAATTCTGGGCGTCGTTGGGGTACAAATCTTTCCCTATGCGTAACCGACTCATGAACCCAAATGTTTTGAATCTCTGATTAATTTTTAACGGTGTCTGGCCTACCAAAGTGGCCGGTGGCGACTCCATCTCTATCTCCATCTTCTCTTCTTTTAAAAAAACTTTTATTATAGATGGCGACTCTGCTGGGGAATTTTTTTAGAGAGTCAGGCCATTGTTGATTTTGTGTTGTCTTGCAAAAATTAAAAATTTGATTTAATTTAATTTTTAATCTTTTGCATTTGTGCATGAGCTATCCGAGCTCCATGACCACTAAGTGGGAGTGATTACTTTGTCTCGTGGGGTCTTCACCTCCGTATGGAATTGTAATTCACTTTCAGGATACCAACCTTATATTTCGTGGGGTTTTCACCTCTGTATGGTATCAGAGGAAGTGTCCTCCTGAATCGATGTCCTAACGACAGTTCGGGTACCATTTTTCTCTAGATCCTAACCGCATATAGTGGCCATAGAGCCTACCTTTTAGAGTCATATCGGTACTCTGCTCGTTTAGCAATAATCTTGTTAGGCCTTGCTTACTTATTTGATGCCTTTATTTGCTATTTATGTACAGTTTTTTTACATATTTTAATTTTTACTGTATTTACCATTAATTTATTCATTTATTTTAATATGAACTAATCCTTTTTTCTTTTTTGATCGCGTCATATCAAGCTTATTCATTTTGTATTAACTGCATGACACCATTATCACATTCTAATCTTTGCACTTCACAAGCATGAAATACTGATTCACAACTGGTTCTCAATTAAAAAAGATTTGTCATCGGGAGAAAATCTAGTACCCTAGATGTCAATGCAACATTCAAAGTTGCAAATGAATCCCATGAGTTCAAGATTATGTGCCACGAGAACCATTTTTGAATCAGTACCTTTGCATCTAGGACATGCATCTTGCATTTACATGCATACATTTTAAAATTTTGAAACCGATCCCCGGGATGCCCCATGCCAGCAAATATCGGATAAATGAAAGTTGGCCGATCTAGCACCATATCAAATCTATATAAAAGCATGGTCCAGGGGCATTTTTGAGAATAACATCCGTGTTCATACAGACACCATGCCTCTACAAGGCCCCAATCTGAGGGCATTCCCCAACGAGTTCAAGAAGCGAGCCTCTGATGCCAAGTCAGACTTCTGCACCCTAGACGACTACATCAATTATCAACCATAACACTTCGCCAGAGCCAAAAGTAATAAGCTGCCATGCACCAACACAAAAGAATTACAGAACCAATCGGGGGAAACATAACGCATTTCTGAGAACAATGAAAGCCCTTCGAGAAAAGGTGAAAACATGCTTCAAGCTTCGAGTTTGCTTCAAGAGCAATCTCAAACGAAAATGTTGGGGTATTCACCCGAGGAAGTAATCCAAAAGATAATCGAACCCACTAGAGGTTGGGGCATCCTCACATACAAGACATCGAGCACTGTTTAATCAGAAGCAAATATCTGACCACCATAGAATCAGGGGCATCCCTTTGAGGGGCAAAATAGAATCTATCATTCACATGTTCATTGAGATCATTCTGCACTAACTACATGCATCGTACATGTATCTAAGTCGTCAGGCATTTAGGCTAGACACATGCATTAAGCAAAAATTTAGTTGCATCCATAACACATTTATTTTTGGCTTAAACATACAAACAGGTCTAGGGAAGAGACCAAAGAACCTCAACTGTGGGGGCAACGATGTGATGATCAACCTTCAGCCCCAAAGGAGGCCGAATACACAAAAAGCTCAAACATCCAGATAACAACGGTAAAAGTTTTTGAACAGATTACTAACTAATGTTTCATTTCATTTTCAGGGGTTAATACTCCCTGCCATGAAGTAGTAGATCAAACTTTTTTCGATCTTACCTCCGTCAGTGGTGTAGCAGATCAAAATCTTTTTGTTAGATATTGCATCTGTTAGTGGTGTAGCAAATCAAAATCTCTTTTCCCGATCTTGCCTTCGTCAGTGGTGTAGCAGATCAAAATCTTTTTGTCAGATCTTGCCTCTTCGTCAATGGTGTAGCAGATCAAAATCTCTTTTCTTGATCTTGCCTCTGTCAATGGTGTAGCGGATCAAATCTAAATTACTAGATCTCGTCTCTCCGTCAATGGTGTAGCAAGATCAAACTTCTTCCCGATCTAGTCTCTCCATCAGCGGTGCAACAGATCAAACCCTTTTCAAGTCTTGCCTCTTCGTCGGTGTTGCATCTAGATCAAACTTTCTCATTGGATATCACTTCGAAATCATAACTAGGTTCAAAAATTAAAAAAAAAGAAATCAAAAGAAAAAAAGGCAAAAGCAAAAAAATCAAAAGAAAAAATGAAAATCAATCAAAGCTTCATCCTTCAATCCTGCTTCTTCGCCGGTGTTGTAGTTGGATCAAAACTTTTACCTTTAGACCTTGTCTCTTCGTCAGTGTTGTAGCTCGGTCCAATATTGGTCTTGCCTCTTCGTCAGTGTTGTAGCTGGACCAAACATGCCAAATCTCGATCATGCCTCTTTGTCAGTGTTGCAGCTGGATCAATTTTTTTTTACCTTTTGACCGTGCCTCTTCGTCGGTGTTGCAGCTCGGTCAGATTCTGGTCTTGCCTCTTTTCGGTGTTGTAGCTGGACCAAATATACCAAAATTCTGATCCTGCCTATTTGTCAGTATTGCAGTTGGATCAAAACTTATTATCTTTAGACCGTGCCTCTTCGTCGGTGTTGCAGCTCGGTCAAATCTTGATCCTACCTCTTCATTGGTATTGCAGTTGGATCAAAAAATTCAACTTCAGACCCTGCCTTCTTCGTCGGTGTTTTAGCTAGGTCAAACCTCACTAACTCCTGGTCTTGCCTCTTCGTCGGTGTTGTAGCCGAGTCAAAATTTACTGACTATTTCCTCTCACTGTAAATGTTGTAGCTAGTAAAAAGTACAAAAAAAAAGAAAAGAAAAGGAAAAAGAAAAAAAGAAGAAGAAAAAAAGAAGAAAAGAAAAAAGAAGAAGAAAGAGAAGAGAAAAAAAAATTATGTCAGATCTTGTTTCTTCGACGGTGTTGTAGCTAGATCAAACATCAGAGCCTTCATCATTCGACCCTGTCTCCTCATCGGTGTTGTAGCTGGATCAAATATCATAACCTTCATTATTCAATCATGCCTCTTCGTCAATGTTGCAGTTGGATCAACTATCATAACCTTTATCATTAAATCCCGCCTCTTAATCAGTGTTGCTGCTGGATCAATGTCAGAACCTTCATCATTCGATCCTGCCTCTTTGTCGGTGTTGCAGATGGATGAAAATTTTCAACTCTAGACCTTGCTTCTTCATCGGTGTTGCAACTTGGTCTTGCCCTCTTCGTTAGTGTTGCGGTTGGACCAAATATGCCAAAATTCTGATCCAGTCTCTTCGTCAGTGTTGCAGCTGGACCAAACATCAAAACCTTTATTCTGTCAGATCCGGTCTCTTCGTCAGTGTTGCAGTTGGATCAACGGCAGAACCTTCATCCCTCGATCCAGTCTCTTCGTCACTGTTGCAACTAGATCAAGTTTTACAGACCTTGCCTCTTCGTCAGTGTTGCAGCTAGGTCAAATTTTCTAATAACAAATATTAGAAAAAAAAAATTAAAAAGTAGGCCCCTAATAACAAGTATTAAAAAAATAGGTTTCTAATAACAAATATTAGAAAAAAAAATAAATTTTAAGAGTATGTTCCCACTAACAAATATTGGAAAAAAATCATGTCCCTATTGGACCCCAAATAACAAATATTAAAAAATTAAATTTTAAGAGAATGACCCTAATAACAAATATAGGAGAATTGAGGCCATTAATTATAGGTATTAGAAAAAAAATCGGGTCTAATAACAAGTATTGGAAAAATTAAGAGTATGCCACTAATAATAAATATTGAGAAAAATAGACCCTTAATAATAATTATTGAAAAAATGGACCCTTATAACAAATATTGAGAAAAATTAAATTTTAAGAGTAAACCTCTAATAACAAGTGTTGGAAAAAATTAAGTCCTAATAGTTAATGTTATATAAATACATTTTAAAAGTGTACCCCTAAAAATAAATATTAAAAAATTAAATTTTAATATCGAATGTTATAAAAAAATGAGGCCCTGGGCGGGCGCCCCTCCTGCCCATGCCCAGGGACGGTACTGCGAGGACATATCGGCTACGTGGTACGGCTTTAGATTAAAATACCCATGCTTCATAGATTATCAAAACTCAGTCCATTAATCGACTAATTCAAACTAAGTATTGGAGAAGCTTATTATGAAGTCAACCTTTCAATCCAATTTACTCATTAACAAACATCATAATTCAAACCTTTAATTTTATTTGAGAGACCTGATGCATTAACTTATTTGATCAATATAATTAATTTTTTGACAATACACACACTTTACAGATAAATCGATTTGAAACTGAATCTCATAGGATGAATATCATTCTCTTTTCATTTGAAACCACTTACGGGGTTCAATTAGCGTAGTTGATATTAAATACTTTTACAAGCATACGTCTCAATTCAGTGGGGGGGGTTTGGACATGTGCAAGTGGAACAACCGCACATGGGCCCAAAAATAACGAACAAACATAAGTTAAATACTTATAAGTCTTTATATTCGTAATTAACAACTTACGAACAACTTACACCGTCCTTCAAATTAATTGTAAAATAACTTACATTGTCCTTCAAATTAATTGTAAAAGTACGAAAATTAATATCTCTTGAGGAGTCATTTAGAATTGAATACTTCTTTTACATACTGTCGATCAAACCATTATTTCTTTAGATAATATATTTGAACAATATCAATCATATGATAATGCTTTTAACTTCTTATTTCATTCTGATAAATTACTTTCATTGGACGACATAAATTTCAAAATTCATTGTAATAATTTTTAAAATGCTTTTAAGAAAGGTGAATTATCTGATGTTGATGGAAATGCATTTTTATTGAGATTACTTAGAGAACTTTTACCTAAGGAAAAAATAGGAACAATGTCATTTATTAAGATTTTTAAAACGTTTTAAGTGAAAATGTTAGATTTTTAGTTGTTTAAAATGTTTTAAGTAAAAAAAGTATTTCATATAAATTATTAATTAAGGGCTTCATTCTAATATTGTATAGGGCTCTCTGAATCTTTGAACTGCCTTGCGTCTGATAATTGAAAACCATGATGTAACATGTTAAGCCATTCTCATTGAATGCTCAACAAACATTGCTGCACATCTGTCTTTATTTATTTATTTTTTAAAAAAGGTAAATTACAACGAAGGTCACTCAATTATGGATAAGGTTACACTTGGGTCATCTAGTAATTAAAAGTTATATTTGGGTCACTCAATTATGGGTAATGTTACATTTGGGTCACTCAATTATGGGTAATGTTACATTTGGGTCATAGTAAGGTTACATTTGGGTCACCCTTTATACTTAAAAATATATATCAATTTGTGTATGAGATTAATTAATGATTTTAAATAAAATACTCTAGTGTTAATGAAGGTATACAAGTGATTTGGAAGAAAAAAATGACTAAGTTGATGTGTTTTTTTTAATATGAAGGGTGACCCAAATGTAACCTTACCCGTGATTGAATGACCCAAGTGTAACCTTTAATAATTGGGTAACCTAAATGTAACATTACCCATAATTGAGTGACTCAAATGTAACTTTTAATAATTAGGTGACTCAAATGTAACCTTACTTATAATAGAGTAACATCTGTTGTAGTTTACCCTTTAAAAAAGAATGGTACAAGTATCTCTTTTTTAAATGTTATCCAAATGTACAAATAGTTTACGTTCTTATCTGAGATCTGACAGAGAATGGCCATGGCCGTGGCCTGGGTGTACAACTATACAGTAGGTGAATCGGTGATGTAGATTTTTGTTTCAAATAGGCTTGGCATTTTGGGCTCTAAGCTTTGGATTGTTTGTCTTTTTTTAGGACGACTCAAGTAAAAATTTTTAACAATTAAAGCTTACATCATCTTTGAAGGAAGAAAATGTCATAATTAGGATTCGGACCCTTATCTTAGGGTATCAACACTTTTTTATCAGTTACAGATTTAAACTATTAAAATATAAATTCGGGAAAAGAAATAACGTCAATATGGATTCATTTAGCAAATTGAGTATTTTATTAGTTACAGATTTAAACTATTAAAATAGAATTTCGATAAAGAAATAACGTCAATATGGGTTCAATCAATGAGAAAAAGGATGGGTGAATGCGAGCGTTTTGGTAGCGATATTTTCGCGAATTAAGATCGATGATACATGATTATTGATCGGCTGTGACGATTGAAATGTTTAATGGTAAAAATAAAATTGTTTTAAAGTTTAATGACAAATTCAATATAAGCATAAAGTTTAATGTCTAAAACTACAACGATTTAAGCACCAGTACCCACACCAAAATGATGATGTTTGGCCACGTCATCATAGTGACAAAGTATTAATTCACGTCTTCATGTTATTTAGTGCTATAGTTGAAACAATTAAAAGTTTAATAGTATAAACAATAAAATGCACAAAGTTCAGTGGTATCCAATATAGTATAAATACTATTTTCACCCGTCAACTATTTTTCATCAATCACTTTATCCACCTGAACAATATCGTATCTGTAACACCCCAAGGTTTCTTCAAATTTAAAACCCTAATTTATAAAATTCCTAATTCCTAAACCCTGATAATTTGGGAATTTTGTTCTAAAGCCTAATTTGTTTTGAGGACTAAATTGGGAACATTTAAACTTTCGATAATTGATTTGAAAGGTGGGTTGCTTCAAGAACCCTTATCGTGTTATTTGCCCATTTTATTTGGGTATATACTCATTATTTTTTTCAACCCTGAAGGCAGTTTCCATTTCCTCACATTGCAGCCGCTCTCTTTCTCCCTAGGCTATATGGAGCCTAAACCTGAACCTTATATTGTTTCTTAAGGGGTGGTAAATAGGACTTGAACCCACTATCTATAAGAGATAAGATCCACAAGTATCAAGATGAAAAGAAGGTGAAAGCCACAAGCAAAGCTTGATAAGTCGATAAAGTTATAAAAGAACAAGATAGATAGAATAATCTCACAAAGAAATATGTATTGAGAATATGTTTTGAGGTGTATTGTTGCGCGTAATAAGTGCTACGCAAATGTGCAAGTATACACGTCGCAAGTTATAGTATAAAAGATATCGTCTCCACATGGATTGGTGCCACTTCAAGGATCTAATCTCTTGCACTGTAAAAAGTAAAAACACAAGTAAAGGATTATCGGAGTTTAACTAATGACTAATCTAGAAAGCAATAAAGTAAAAGAAAAGATGAGTTCAAATGAGAGAGAGATAGGCCAGGTTATCGTGAGTTGAGGTGTGATAGCCGATTGGATCGTTTTGGTAAAAGAGTGCACGGGCAACTCAGTTGCCGTGGCAACTTGCACGACGGGGTTGCCTTGGCAACTAATTGATGGTTGCCTGGGCGACTAGTTGGGCAACTACTTGGGCGACTGGGCAGCAACTTCAAGGTTCGGCGGAGCGTTCTTCAATGGTTTCTTCTTATCCCTAAGTCGAAACTCTAGCTACTTGTGCATGCCTTGATAATACATCCCTGCGTGAATCAAGGGTGAACAACAACCAATCTTGTGCTCCTCTTAGCCGTTGAAATCCTTAACTTATTCCTAAGCCGGATTAATCTTCACCATCATTGGATTGAATAAAGATCATATTCATTCGTTTCTTGAATCTAACTCTCCCGATATTAGATAAATGGATGAAATCACGAGATCCTCTCCCAATTCACTCGCAAACAATAATAAGAATCAAGAATGAATAAACCTTGAAATAGAAAAGTGCAAACTCTTATTACCTAAACAAAAACCAATAGTTTCTCACAACCACAAAACACAATAACCATAGCCAAGTAAATTTAGTTCATGGCTAGGTTCCAAAGAAACACAAGATAAACAATCCCTAGCATGAACCCAATCGAACAAAGATGAAGGAAGAGGCTTGTCGAAATCCTCTTTGCCCTTGATGCTTGTCGAAAATTCTCTCCTCTTGCCCTACTTGGACTTGTCGAAATTTCCCTCTTGCTCTCTCTATGCATCTTGTCGAAATCTCCTTGATATTTATAGGGCTAGGCCAAAGTCCTTCTTTGAGGAGGAGTTTGAGTTGGAATTAAATTATCTTTAAAGAATATAATTCTTTATTATAATTTTATTCCTATTAGAACTTCTCATATCTTCTTGGAATTTAATTCTTCTTTAATCTCTGCATGGCAATCAAATTCCTTTGGGCTTGGGCCTTGCTCCATGTCATCTTGGGCTTGTAAAGTCATGAATTTCGACATCCATATTGCTTTTTGTCTTTGTCGACAAATGCCATGGCAACTGGCTCGGTGTCTCCTTCATGCATTGCCCTGGCAACTAGCTCGGCATATCCTTCATGCATTGCCCTGGCAACTAGCTCGGCATTGCTTTGGCAAGTGATCCTGCACATACACACACAAAAACACACCAAAGCAGCATCTATTTCCACAAAAATCACCAAGTTATGTAATCAAGCTCAACGATTGAAGGAAACATGGATTAATGCATGAATGGATAACTATGCAACTAATATGAGCCTAAGTCTAACAATAATATGAGTAAAAAGGGTAAGAAAAATAGTACTTTTGAACACTTATCACACCCCCAAACTCGAACTATTGCTTGTCCTCAAGCAATGCAATCTCATAATTACCTGCCAAGACTTCAAATTTTCACAAACTTAGCTTTGAACTTGATTTCAATTCTCTGAACCGGGGCACAAAGTATGATTGGCTTTTTATTTTTCGGAAAACTGAGGAGTTACTCGGAATTAAACTATAATGCTTGTGAGTGTGTGTGGAGTTGTGTGCAAGTTGATTTTTCGGATTCTATGCAAACAATAGGTTTTCAAATTACTTCATTGGGTTCTTTTTAACATGTTTTAACTAGAGCCAATTTCGGGCACCTCTAGTGTTTTATTTTTAGTTTTCTTAAGTTAATTTAATCGACTAGAGCGGTTTGGGCACCTCTAGTTAAAAAAATTTTAACGCCTCCTAGAGCCATTTGGGCACCTCTAGTGATCAATTTTTTTAGCATATGCTAGAGCCAATTTCGGGCACCACTAGCATTCATCCAATTTTTATTCTAATCCCCCAATTAGTTAATTATCAACCTAAGTTTACTAGAACTCCTTAAATCAATCAAACCACAACAGTGTTTCATCAAATTTAGCATCATAGTAAAATTCTAAGTTTTTTTCATGGTTATCCTAGAATAAAAATTCTATCAATTAAGTGCATTGGTAAAGTCATCATTGAATATTCATCAAATCTAAGCAATTCTTGTTCCAATTAAAGGCATGGCAAGCAATTTATGTATCCTAAATGTAATACTTAAGTGAATGTAACTAAACATGGTAACTACTAATAACAATCCCCCCCCAAACGCGAGTGAGGCATTGTCCTCAATGCATGCATAAAAATAACGAAAAATAAAAATGCATACGAGGACTTACTCCGAGAGTTCGTCATCGTAGATGATTAGTTTCCTTCTAGTTGGCGTCTTGATTTTCTTGCTTGAACGCGATGGTTGTTTTCTTGTTGCCGGGATGTCTTTAGCTTTGGTTGCCGTGGCATCTTCAGGGTTGGTTGCCGTGGCATCAGCTTGTGCAGGCACGATGTAGGTTGCCGCGGCATCTTCTTCATTGGTTGCTGGGGCAAGGATCTTGGCAGTAAATTTCCTTAGCATAGTAGTTGTGAGTCTTGTTGTAAAAAAAACAAAGAAAACCTGAAAACTAAAGATAATGAAGAAAAATAAAATATCTCCTAAAAATAAAAATGAAAAGAAAAAGAAAAAGAAAAAGAAAATAATGAAAGGAGAGCATGCTCATGCATCTCCTAAGTTGACCACTTCTTTGTTACGTTCCACATGGGCACCATTGTAGTGCTTCAGTCTTTGTCCATTAACTTTGAATTCATGGTTGTCAGAGATGGACTTGATTATCACAAAGACCATGGGAGAATGGTTTGACGACTTCAAATGGTCCCGACCATCTTGATTTCAGCTTTCCCGGGAAAAGTTTTAGCCGAGAATTGAATAGGAGAACTAGTTGCCCTGGCGTGAATTGCCGTGGCAATAGTTTCTTGTCGTGCCATCGCTTTGTTTTCTCCTTGTAGATTCGTGCATTGTTATAGGCGAGTGCACGGAATTCTTCTATCTCATTAAGATCCATCAAGCGCTTTTGTCCGGCACTTTCCCAATCCATATTCACGGTCTTGATTGCCCAGTACGCCTTGTGCTCGATTTCCACCGGTAGATGACATGTTTTACCATAGACAAGTCGGAAGGGGACATACCTAAGGGTGTTTTGAATGCAGTGCGATATGCCCAAAGTGCGTCATCTAGTCTTAATGACCAATCCTTCCTTGAGGGATTTACAACTTTCTCGAGTATTCCCTTCAACTCCCGGTTAGAAATTTTTGCTTGCCCGTTGGTTTGTGGGTGATATGCCGTGGCGATCTTGTGTGATATGCCGAAGCGTTGCAACATCTTGGCAATTAGTCTATTGTCAAAATGCTTGCCCCCATCGCTGATAATTGCTCTCGGCATCCCAAACCGTGTAAATATGTTTTTCTGCAGGAATCGTTGCACGGTCGTGGAATCGTCGTTGGGAACTGCAGCTGCCTCTACCCATTTAGACACATAGTCGATGGCGAGTAAGATGTAGAGGTTGCCGAATGAAGATGGGAAAGGTCCCATAAAATCGATCCCCCATACATCGAACAGTTCCACCTCGATGATGTTCTGGAGTGGCATCTCATGTCGTCTAGAGGCATTGCCCGTCCTCTGGCAACGATCACATTGCTTGTAAAAGTCCTGGGCATCTCTGTACAATGTTGGCCAATACAAACCGGATTGCAAGACTTTGGCCGCGGTACGAGTTCCTCCAAAATGTCCTCCATAGGGTGAAGAATGGCATTGCCGGAGTACATTCTGTTGCTCTTCTTCCGGGACACATCGGCGTATAACCTGATCTGCACATTGTTTAAACAAAAGAGGCTCGTCCCAAAAGTAATGCTTAGCATCATGGCGGAACCGCTTCTTCCCTTGGTGAGTAATGCCATACGGAAAAATACCACAAACAAGGAAGTTAACTAAATCTGCGTACCAGGGTATTGCCGAGGCATGTGCTGCCGTAGTGTCTGCTCCCAGAATTGCCGCGGCGTGTGCGTCAAAGACTGCTGCGGCGTCGAGAGTTGCCGAGGCGTGTGCATCCATGGTTGCCGAGGCGTCATGGGTTGCCGAGGCATCTAGGGTTGCTGAGGCGTCAAGGGTTGCTGATGCAATTAAAATTTGTTCATCCGGGAATGCATCGCATATCTCTAGATCCGCGTCCTCCTCCCTATTGCGTTCCAAACGTGATAAGTGATCGGCCACTTGATTTTCTGTTCCTTTCCTGTCCTTAATTTCAATATCAAATTCTTGTAAAAGTAATATCCAACGAATCAAACGAGGTTTAGCATCCTTTTTAGCAAATAAGTATTTGATTGCCGAATGGTCCGTATGAACAATTACCTTTGTACCAATTAAATAGGATCGAAACTTGTCAAATGCGAAAACTACAGCTAGTAACTCTTTCTCCGTTGTTGTGTAATTCACTTGAGCACCATTAAGAGTTTTACTAGCGTAGTATATCACATGGAAGGTCTTACCTGTGCGTTGGCCTAGGACTGCTCCTACCGCGAAATCACTTGCATCACACATGAGCTCAAAAGGTAGCGTCCAATTTGGTGGAACGACAATGGGTGCCGAGGCAAGCTTTTCTTTAGGGTTTCGAATGCTTGGGTGCAAGAATCATCAAAATCGAAGACTTTATCCTGTTCAAGCAGATTACACAAGGGTTTAGTGATTTTAGAAAAATTATGAATGAACCTCCTGTAAAAACCTGCATGTCCGAGAAAACTTCGAATTCCTTTAACCGAATTTGGTGGGGGTAATCTCTCGATCACGTCCACCTTGGCTTTGTCTACTTCAATTCCCTTGGATGAAATCTTGTGGCCGAGCACTATTCCTTCATCTACCATAAAGTGGCATTTCTCCCAATTGAGGACTAAGTCCGTTTCTTCGCATCTTGCTAACACCCTCTCTAAATTGCCGAGACAGCCGTCGAAGTCATTACCAAAAACCGAGAAATCATCCATGAAGATCTCAAGGAAGTCTTCGACCATGTCTGAAAAGAGCGCCATCTTGCATCTTTGGAAGGTTGCCGGGGCGTTACACAATCCGAACGGCATCCTTCGGAAGGCATAAGTACCGTATGGCATGTGAAAGTTGTCTTTTCTTGATCTTCTGGTGCTATGGCAATCTAATTGTAACCTGAATAACCATCAAGAAAACAATAAAAGGGTTTACCTGCAAGACGGTCAAGCATTTGATCAATAAAGGGTAATGGGAAGTGATCTTTCCTAGTGGCTTTGTTTAGCTTTCGATAGTCCATACAAACCCTCCAACCGGTCACAGTCCTGGTTGGTATAAGTTCATTATTTTCATTGCTTACCACTGTTATACCTCCCTTTTTCGGCACACATTGTACCGGACTTACCCACGTACTATCGGAGATAGGGTATATAATGCCGACGTTAAGCCACTTGATGATTTCTTTCATTACAACCCCTTTCATGGCATGATTCAGTATCCTCTGGGCCTCAATTGAAGGTTTGTGATCATCTTCCAACAAGATCTTGTGCATGCACACCGCCGGGCTAATTCCCTTCAAGTCGGCAATTGTCCACCCTATTGCCTTTTTATGTAGCTTCAACATGTTGATCAGCTTTTTTTCCTGCTCAGGCTGTAACTTAGAAGAAATAATTACAGGTAATGTATTATCGGTCCCTAAGTATACATATTTCAGTTGCTCTGGCAATTGTTTCAACTCAAGAATTGGTGGATTTTCGATAGAGGGTTTTTCGAGCTTACCTTCCTTACCTGAGTAGTCCAGTGGTTCAAAGTATGTACCTGGTCGGTTGACTAGCGAATTTGCCTTTTCTTGTTGTTCCTCATCGACCGGTTCTTCATACTCCTCATGTTCCTCTTGGTCGGCAATGTAGTTGCCGAGGCAACTAAATTCCTCATCGAAGTTAAACTCTGCCGTGGCATGAAGTAGTTGGCATTCTTCTGGATCATCGGCATGCCTTAGTGTTTGGAACACATTTAGTTTGACCTGTTGGTCATTCACCCTCATTGTGAGTTCTCCCCTTTTCAACGTCGATCAAGGTTCTCCCTGTCGCTAGGAATGGTCTCCCGAGAATGATAGGTGCATGCTCATCTGCTTCACAATCCAAAACAATAAAGTCAGCGGGAAAAATAAATTTATCGAATTTTACCAATATGTCCTCGATTTTTCCCTCTGGATGCACATAGGATCTGTCGGCTAGCTGCAGCATGACTGTTGTAGGTCTTGCCTTCCCGATTCCTAGTTTTTGGAAAACCGATTTAGGCATCAAGTTTATGCTTGCCCCTAGGTCGCATAGTGATTTCTCGACATAGTGATTTCCAATAGAACAGGGTATTGTGAAACTTTCGGGATCCTTCAACTTAGGTGGCATACGATTGTGCAACATTGCCATGCATCCCTCTGTCGCGGCAACTGTTTCAAACTCTCCTAGCCTTGTTCTTTTGGACACAATGTCTTTAAGGAACTTGGCATAGTTGGGCATTTGTTCAATTGCTTCCACCAGTGGCAAGTTGATGTGGACTTGCTTTAGGATATCTAGAAACTTCTTGAATTGGTATTCTTGCTTTTGTCGCTTCAACCTTTGTGGGAATGGTGGTGGAAGTCGGATATCTTCGATCCTTTCATTGGTTTGAAACCTGATTGACGGCATTGCCGGGACATCTGGAGTTGCCGATGCGTTATCATCTGGGGTTGCCGAGGCATGCTTATCACAAGAAGCCGAGGCGTCATCGGTTGCCGAGGCATGTTTATTTCTTTTGCCGCAGCAATTCTGGTTCAAGATCCGAGGCTTTGCTGCTAGGTTCGTCTTGATCTTTTTGTGGAGTTTTGTTTGACGAGCGGGTTTGAACCTCTCTAAGTTGTTGGCCACTTCTGGTGGTGATTGCCTTACATTGCTCATGGCCAGTCCTCTTGTGACTTGATGTATCGCTAGGTAAACCTCCTTGTGGTCTAGTGTTGATTTTGAGCAAACCGTCCGACTTGATTTTCCAATGATTTGATTGCCGCCTCTTGGTTTTGCAATCTCATCTCGGTCCTGTTAATAAAAGCATCAGTTCTTTTTATAAAATTACTATTCTCAGCCATATAAGATTCAGTTTTTCATCATAAAAGCATTTAGAGAATTTTCCACAGAACTAGATGTCGTCGGTTGTTGCTTTGCGGCATCATTTGCCGTGGCATATTCTCTTGGAATCCCGATGCTTGTGCATTCTGATTGATCTGGTTTAGAGCATTGTTGGGATTACTCCATGAAAAATTCGGGTGCTTCTTCCAAGCTGGATTGTATGTATTTGACATCATGTTGTTGCTTCGATTGTAATTCCCCACATAGAAGCTAGATTCCGGATTCTGCATACATTCAGAAGAATTATGGTTATCGCCACATAACTCACAAAAAGAATCCATTACCTTCACTTCATGTGTGTTGTTTGGTTTTTGCATGTTCTGGACCATCTTGGTTAAAGCGGCCAATTGTGCCGAAATTGAATCTGATGATCCTAGTTCATGTATTATGGCTTGGCGTCTAACTCCTCCTCTTCTAGTAGATGGGAATTGATAGTCATTCTTGGCCAGCTTGTTTAAAATTTGCATTGCTTCTTCCGGCGACTTATCTAGGAGTATGCCGTTTGCCGAGGCATCTAGCATCATCCTTGTTGGTGTATTCACGGCGTTGTAAAACATTGTTACTTGAGTCCACACCGGGAATCCGTGTAAAGGGCATTTGTGTAGAAGTTCTCTATATCGCTCCCAAGCCTCGTACATGGATTCATCATCTGCCTGCCGAAAGGAAGTAATGTCGTTACGAAGCTTATCACCAAATTTGTAGGATTAAATCTAGCAAGGAAATCACGACAAAGATCAGTCCAAGATGCTATGGATCCGGCAGAATGCTATTCAACCATGCTTTCGCCTATCCCTCGGTGAATAGGGGAATAATCTTAATCGTAGGACATCGGGGTGACTCTGTGTATCTTGAACGAGTTGCAAATCTCGAGAAAGATTTCAGATGTTGTCGTGCATCTTCGATTCTTGAGCCGCCAAATTGACCTATTGTGTTGATCATATTAAACATTACGGTTTCAACTCAAAGTGGTCGGCTTCAATTTGGTGCGACAACTCCTGGGTTAAGTCCATCAAGATCTTCTTCAAGATAGTCTCGAATAGTTACTGTTTCGTGCAAGAATCACTCCTCCTCCTGCTCGAACATCTTGATTCATATTGCCGTCTTGATTTGCCATTGCTTCTCTTATCCTTCGTCTAAGTCTTTGTAAGGTTCGTTCGATTTCTGGATCAAAGGGATATTCTGGTGAAGTCGGTCTCGCCCTGGTCATATACCAATGCAAAACCAAAGTTTGTTAGCCCTTTGAATTTTAAACAAGAAAAATAAAAAGAAAGTGCAAGAAAGTAAAAACAAAGTCGCTATTGCCAATCCCCGGCAACGGCTCCAAAAACTTGTTGCGCGTAATAAGTGCTAAGCAAATGTGCAAGTATACACGTCGCAAGTTATAGTATAAAAGATATCGTCTCCACAGGGATTGGTGCCACTTCAAGGATCTAATCTCTTGCACTGTAAAAAGTAAAAACACAAGTAAAGGATTATCGGAGTTTAACTAATGACTAATCTAGAAAGCAATAAAGTAAAAGAAAAGATGAGTTCAAATGAGAGAGAGATAGGCCAGGTTATCGTGAGTTGAGGTGTGATAGCCGATTGGATCGTTTTGGTAAAAGAGTGCACGGGCAACTCAGTTGCCGTGGCAACTTGCACGACGGGGTTGCCTTGGCAACTAATTGATGGTTGCCTGGGCGACTAGTTGGGTAACTACTTGGGCGACTGGGCAGCAACTTCAAGGTTCGGCGGAGCGTTCTTCAATGGTTTCTTCTTATCCCTAAGTCGAAACTCTAGCTACTTGTGCATGGCTTGATAATACATCCCTGCGTAAATCAAGGGTGAACAACAACCAATCTTGCACTCCTCTTAGCCATTGAAATCCTTAACTTATTCCTAAGCCGGATTAATCTTCACCATCATTGGATTGAATAAAGATCATATTCATTCGTTTCTTGAATCTAACTCTCCCGATATTAGATAAATGGATGAAATCACGAGATCCTCTCCCAATTCACTCGCAAACAATAATAAGAATCAAGAATGAATAAACCTTGAAATAGAAAAGTGCAAACTCTTATTACCTAAACAAAAACCAATAGTTTCTCACAACCACAAAACACAATAACCATAGCCAAGTAAATTTAGTTCATGGCTAGGTTCCAAAGAAACACAAGATAAACAATCCCTAGCATGAACCCAATCGAACAAAGATGAAGGAAGAGGCTTGTCGAAATCCTCCTTGCCCTTGATGCTTGTCGAAAATTCTCTCCTCTTGCCCTACTTGGACTTGTCGAAATTTCCCTCTTGCTCTCTCTTTGCATCTTGTCGAAATCTCCTTGATATTTATAGGGCTAGGCCAAAGTCCTTCTTTGAGGAGGAGTTTGAGTTGGAATTAAATTATCTTTAAAGAATATAATTCTTTATTATAATTTTATTCCTATTAGAACTTCTCCTATCTTCTTGGAATTTAATTCTTCTTTAATCTCTGCATGGCAATCAAATTCCTTTGGGCTTGGGCCTTGCTCCATGTCATCTTGGGCTTGTAAAGTCATGAATTTCGACATCCATATTGCTTTTTGTCTTTGTCGACAAATGCCATGGCAACTGGCTCGGCGTCTCCTTCATGCATTGCCCTGGCAACTAGCTCGGCATATCCTTCATGCATTGCCCTGGCAACTAGCTCGGCATTGCTTTGGCAAGTGATCCTGCACATACACACACAAAACACACCAAAGCAGCATCTATTTCCACAAAAATCACCAAGTTATGTAATCAAGCTCAACGATTGAAGGAAACATGGATTAATGCATGAATGGATAACTATGCAACTAATATGAGCCTAAGTCTAACAATAATATGAGTAAAAAGGGTAAGAAAAATAGTACTTTTGAACACTTATCATGTATTACAAAAGTGAAAATGAACCCCTATTTATAGTTTTCTAAGAGGCATGGCCTAAAAGGCCTTACATGGTGAAAAGGTGGCTGAAAAGGGCATGGTGCTCATTCAGCAAACTTGTGCCTCCCTCCTTTGCTTCTTCAATTATTCGGCTAAGGATGAGTATCCCTCAAAATGCATTTCCCTCCAAAAGTGGCGCCAAAACAAGTTTCCCTTCAAGGGTGACCGACCATGATGCTTGGGGAAGGAACATGCCCTTCAGGTGTTGAACTGAGGATGGTAGCTGGAGCTGAGAATAGCTGATTGAGCTAGGTGCGAGCTGGATTGAGCTGAGCTAGCTAGCTGAAGTTCTTAGCTCAAAGTTGAAGTTGTTTTTGAGCTATTCAGAGCTGCCCTTAGCTTTGTGAGCTAGTCCTTAAGCTTTGTGAGCTTCCTTTGCATACTTCTCTAGGTCCTTGAGCTGCCTTTGGACTCAATAAGCTAATTCGAGCTGAATTGATCATTCCTGAGCTAAGTCGAGTTGAAATTGGATTGTATGAGCTAAAGCGAGCTACCATTGATTGTGTCCTTCACCCATGCCCCTATATAAGTCAAGTAAACAATAGAATTAGATGTGTATAAGCTGAAAATTATATAAAACATATGCAAACATACTTATAAGGTAATTAAAGCATAAATTAAAGATGTGTAAGCTTCCTAAAGCTAAGTAATTCATAAGAATGCATTACATATCAATATGTAACACATTATAAAACTTGTCTTATAAGTTTGGTTGTTCATTAAAGGTTTTTATAGCATGAATACATTTAAGTGAAAGAACTTCCCTAAACAAATTAGCCTTAGAGCGAGTGATTGGTCCTTGTAGCATAGTTTCTGGATTAGGTGCCGATGTGCTCTTATCATCCCCTATTATTTTAAGTAATTTGTCTCCAAATCGTTGCTATCTTCATAAGGGCAAAGATCAGAAACGTTATATGTTGCGCTAACACTATACTTTCCAGGTAGATCTAACTTGTAAGCATTGCCATTTACTTTCTTCACAATTTGGAATGTACCATCTCCACGGGGTAGTAATTTAGATTTCTGTTGATTTGGAAATCTTTCCTTCCGAAAATGAACCCACACCCAGTCTTTAACTTCAAATGTGTCCTTCTTGCTGTTAGAGAATGCCCAAAGACCAATCATAGAGTATGCCCAAAGACCAATCATAAGATGATTGTAAATGAAATTTGTTTTTACCTTGTTCATTCATAAAGAGGCATTGCCATTATTATTTTCAGTTACAATTCTGCGTGCATAAATAAACTGAATTATAATAAAGCCCTTAGAATAATATGATTATTCTTAAATGTTCTTAGTCGAGTATTATTGTGGGAATGGACAACAATAATGCATTAAGACTAATAGGTAGTTGATTGATGACAAAGTGTTGTCATTGACATGGAGATGTCAAAATCAATACATAAGTATGTGTTAGAGAATGACATACAGGATTAACCCGCTATGAGCATGTTTCTTGGATTATTATGTGACAGTCACAACATTACTCATAGTGATAACTACATGTATGATCCTCATACTTGAGATCATCATTATTTTAACATCGTGAATGACATATTTTGATACAGTCAAACGTGTGTCGTAACTGACTACTCTATAAAGATTGATATTGGATATATCACAATCTATATAGTGGGATATGGTTGATCAAGATAGGATTTGTCCCTCCTACATAATAGGAGTAATATTGTAGGTCACTTGATTGAGTGAGACTAGAAATGCATGGCCATGCTCGAATAAGTTGATATGAGAGATCATAGTTATTCGTTTATAATAGTCTACTTAAGATATCAAGAAATATTAGATGGACTATACAAGTGTGACTGTTCCATGACTTGTGTCCAATATGGATATAAAGGGCAAAAGGATGTAATACATGAAAAAGAGTTAATTATGAAAAAGTTA
Organism: Hibiscus mutabilis; assembly: GCA_019671005.1. Lineage (NCBI taxonomy): Eukaryota > Viridiplantae > Streptophyta > Magnoliopsida > Malvales > Malvaceae > Hibiscus > Hibiscus mutabilis. The sequence goes on along the minus strand of CM033717.1, from coordinate 12,846,900 downwards.
TGTCGAATCATGATTTCTTGTAACTTAGGTGACAATGACATATTGCTAGATGTCACTAATTGTTTGTAATATTAGAAATGTTCTAATATTTACCACTAACGTTACATGAACCTACAGGGTCACACCCACGGTTGAAATGAACATATATTAAACGAATTATATATGTACAAATTTGTTGTACACGAATTTAGTTAAATTAATATATATAATTTAACTATTGGATAAATATTAAAAGAAAATAATTATTGTAATTATGACTCTTTTAATATATATAAATAATATAATTCGATTTAAATTAATATATATTGGAATCCTAATTAAAGTTTAATTGGGATTATATATATTTATATATATTGAAATCCTAATTGAGTTAAATTAAGATTATATATATTTAATACATATATATTGAAATCCTAATTAAAGTTGAATTGGGATTATATATATTTAATATAATATATTAAAATCCTAATTAAGTTGAGTTGGGATTATATATATTTAATATATATATTGAAATCCTAATTAAAGTTAAATTAGGATTTTATATATTGAAATCCTAATATGAGTTGAATTAGGATTTCAAAGGCTATATAAAGGCATAAGAGATCTAGCAATCATTAATGCTTTTGGGAAAACCCTCTAAATAGTTTAGAGTGTTTTATATGCTCGTTTCAATTGGGTGAACTACGTAGAGGTCGAAGCATTATCGTTGCAGCTTAGGAATCAACATTGTGGAATCGTGATTCGATATCTATCTTCTCTAAATTTAGAATTCCAGATTTTAAATAGGTAATTATTCACCCTTATTCACCCCGATTCGTTCCTCGTACATGGATCTCTAGTGGTAATCACCAGATAATTTTTCCGTTGCGCTATGGGATGTATCGGCGTGACCCAACACTTGCATCCCTTATTCGCTTATTCATACTGGCGGATTCGTTTCTCAATGTTCTCCCGGACTTGTTGATGTAGTTGTTTTACAAATTCAACTTTGTCCTTGCCATCCTTGTTTATCATCTGTTCATATGGCAAAGGTAACAAATCCAAAAGAGATAGAGGATTAAAGCCATACACTACCTCAAACGGAGAATACTTTGTTGTAGAATGAACATTTCGGTTGTAAGCAAACTCCACATATGGTAAGCATTCCTCCTATGGCTTGATGTTTTTTGGATGATTGATCTCAATAGTGTAGAAAGAACTCGATTCACTACTTCAGTTTGGTCGTCGGTTTGAGGATAGCATGTTGTTGAGAACAACAACTTAGTCCCAATTTTGCTCTAAAGTGTCCAAAAGTGGCTTAAAATTTTGACATCAAGATCTGACACAATTTTTCTTGGAATTCCATGCAACTTACTACTTCCTTGAAGAAAATGTTGGCTACATGTGTGGCATCATCCGTCTTGTGACATGGTATGAAATGGGCCATCTTGGAGAATCAATCGACCACTACAAAGATAGAATCTCTACCATATTTAGTCCTTGGTAATCCCATCACGAAATCCATTGAAATGTTAACCTATGGCATACTTGGAATAGGAAGAGGCATGTACAATCCATGGGGCATGACTCTTGACTTTGCCCTTTTGTAAACCAAGCACCTTTTACATACCCGTTCAATGCCCTTTTTCATCTTTGGCCAAAAGAAATGTTTCTTCAACATGTGTAGTGTCTTTTCGATCCCAAAGTGTCCTATGAGTCCTTCTTCATGTGCCTCATTGACTAAAACTTCCCGAATGGAACATTGAGGAATGCAAAGTCACCCTTCCTTGTATAGAAATCCATCTTGCTTGAAATACTTGTCTTTGGTACCTGTCTCACAAGAAGCATACCTTTCTCCAAAATCAAGGTCAATTGTATAGAGTTCTCTAATGAATGCAAAACTGAGGATTTTGGAATCTATAATGTTAAGAAGTAGGTACCTTCTTGATAACGTATCAGTAACGATGTTATTCTTACCTTTCTTGTAATGAATAACATAGGGAAAAGATTCAAGGAACTCTACTCATTTGGCATGTCGTCTATTCAACTTATGTTGCCCTTTGATGTGCTTCAATGCCTAGTGGTCAGTATGGATAACATTCTTTGGGCTATAGATAATGTTGCTAAGTTTCCAATGTTCGAATGAGTGTATACATCTCCTTGTCATAAGTTAGATAGTTTAAGGTTGCACCACTCAATTTCTCACTAAAGTAAGAGATGAGGCATCCTTCTTGTGTCAAAACAACACCAATGCCAACTCTAGATGCATTACACTCTACTTCAAAATTTTTGTCAAAATTTGGTAATACTAGTAGAGGGGCCCTCTTTAGACAATCTTTTACTTCTAGAAATGCTTTTCCTTGTTCCTTACCCCATAAAAAGATTGAATTCTTTTTTATAATCTCGGTTAAGGGTGCGGTAATTGAACTAAAATTAGGCACAAACCTTTTGTAAAAGCTTGCTAAACCATGGAAACTTCTCACTTGATTGATGTTGGTGGGTTTTGGCCATTCTTGAATTACCTTGATCTTTTCAAAATCCACTTCTAGTCCTTGTGAACTTACGATGAAACCTAGAAAGGTAAGTTTGTCAGTGCAAAAGACACATTTCTTCATGTTAGCATAAAGTTGTTCCTTTCTTAAAGTTTCAAGAACAGACCTGAGATGTTGCACATGATCTTCTAAAGTCATACTATAGATCAAGATATCCTCAAAGTAAACAACACAAAACTTACAAATAAAAGGCCGAAGAACATGATTCATTAATCTCATGAAAGTGCTTGGTTCATTGGTTAAGCGAAAAGGCATGACAAACCACTCGTACAAACCTTGTTTTGTCTTGAAGGTTGTCTTCCATTCGTCCCTTTCTCTCATTCAGATCTGATGATATTTACTCTTCAAATCAGTCTTTGAGAAGATGTACACACCATTAAATTTGTCCAACATGTCATCCAAATGAGGTATAGGATGCCTATACTTGATGGTGATTTGATTTACGGTTCTACAGAACATACATCCTCCAAGTTCCATCTTTTTTAGGCATCAAAAGGACTGGAACGACACATGGACTCAAACTTTCTCGGATGTAACCTTTCTCCATCGATTCTTCAACTTGTCTTTGCAATTCTTTAGTTTCTTCTGGGTTGCTCCTATAGGCTGGTCGGTTTGGTATTGTAGCTCTGAGAATGAAATCAATTTGGTGCTCTATCCCTCAAATAGGTGGCAATCTATTTGGAATTTCTTCAGGAAAGATATCTTTAAAGTCCTTCAAAAGAGATATAATAGAAGAAGGCAAGCCTTCCAGAGGGTTAGCGAGAAAAAAGTTCTCCATGTAAAAAGCACAAGTAGAGTTTGTTGAGATGTCAAATGTTTCTGGATCTCATTTCTATTGGTATAAATGTTCATCTTTTCGGTTTTCTCCCATTTAATCTCCTCAATGTCTTCTTTTGGTCTCATGGATTCCATACTCTTCTTTAGGGCAATCTGGCCTTCATGCAGTTGGCTCGGAGTCAATGGTGCTAAGGTAATCTTTCGACCCTCATAAGGGAAAGAATATTGATTTGTGAATCCATCACGAGTGGCTCGTTTATCAAATTGCCAAGGCCTTCCAAGTAAGATATAACTGGAATTCATGGGGACAACGCCACATAATACCTCATCCTGGTATCTTCCAATGGAAAATAGGACAATTACTTGCTTGATGACTTTTAACTCGCCTTCATCATTTAGCCACTGAAGTTTGTAAGGATTGGGATGTTTTGTTGTCTTTAGACCCAATTTCTCCACCATTAAAGTACTTGACATGTTGGTGCAACTTCCTCCATCTATGATCATGAAACACACCTTCCCATTAACATGGAACCTTATGTGGAATATGTTCTCTGTTTGTTGTTCATCTTCCAAAGCTTGAATGTTCAATGTCCTTTTAACAACAAGGGTGCTATAGGAAGTAGATGGAAAAGAATCCAGCAACATGGTTAGTAGAAATAAAAATAAAATGGACCTTACCAAATATGCTCTCACAAAGCCTCACAATTTCACTCCAAAGTAAACAAGATGACATTCAAACTCTCGTGTTTGCACTCTAGGACTTATTGGCTTTTACTGTCCTCTTCTGATCTCACATCTTTTAATACCTTTTCCACTCGATTCTCTCTTGAAGAGATCTTTAGAGAACTTACTCAAAACTTAACAACTTTTCTTGGGCTTATGCTGCAAAATGGTTAGGTACGAAAGCAAAATATAATGTAATAGGTAGACTAGAAAATAGAAAGAAAAAAAGAAATGGGTTACTTATTAGACAAGTGCCTTACAACCTTCCCATCCACAACAATCAAGTCTTGATGCTGATATGGATTCGAGGCTTGATGTAGAAGATGTTGTTGATGTGCTTTTACCCTTGACCTTGTGCTTTTCAAATTTGATTTTTTTATTCGAACTATTTTTTTGCACAAAAAATGAAATTACAAAAATAGTCACTTATAATTTCCTTTTGAGTAGGGCTTCACTTGTTGCACTTACTTTCTTCCACCACAGCTCTAATTACCATATGATGTAAGGTCGTTCTTGTTGTTGAATGAGATGGCTGCTTTGATACCATATGATGTTTCCAAGTCTTTATTACCACCCCTTAAAGAAATAATATAAGGTTCGGGTTTAGGCTCCATATAACCTAGGTTATTCCTTGAGTTTTCTTTGAGATACTATCATTTTATTATCTTCCAACCAACCCATTTTCTTTATTAAGCCATTACCCTACAAGTCCACCTAAACTTGCCATTATCTTCATCTTTATTTTCTTTTCAAAGCCCTTCCAAATTACCCTACAATTACATACCCTAAAACCTTATGTTTGAGCCCATCTTACTTACAGGTTTCTTGCTTCCTTCCTAGATCCAACAATCAAGGGGCTGCCTTTAACATTATTTCAGCAAGGCGTGACCATCCATAGAAGCCCTTACATCACCGGACCTTATTCGTTGATACTTGATGAGAGATTCCAAGTATGAGTGCTTAACCTGAGGCTATGTGGTATCGGGTCTCACCCTGAGCGTATGATCTTGAGGCTACGTGACGCTGGGACTCACTTTAGGTTTGTGGTTATGTATATGATGCTTTGTGAATATATGTACTTGTTGATTGCTATGTGTTTGAGCCGTTATGGTAGCGCCAATTGTATTACATGCCATGATATCATATCTAGTCGCATGCTCTTATTTATGATTTGCATGAAGCATGGTTGAGTGGAAGTGTATCCACTGAGCCTCATTAGCTCAACGTTCAGAATCGTTGTTTCCGTCCATAGGTCAGTAGGTTGATCGTTGCATCGGAGGAGCACCATCAGATGTAGGATTTCAACATCGACTTTTGTTAGAGTACAATTCTTAGATGTAATGGGCTATGTATTCGTAGGACCTTATGATTTATATTGTAACTCGTAATTGGATTTATGTTGTTTAAGTCGAATGGTTTAAATACTTGTTTTAAAATTAGAGCTCCTGTGTAAACGTTTAAATATTTATTTTGGTTAAATCATTTTGGTCTTAACGGATTTTTTGGAAATAGTTATGGATTGAGCTAAACTAGGTCAAGAATTTTATGATAACGTGTTGAGCTTGAAGCCCAAATGTGACATCCGTGTTAAGGGTGTTACACGTTAAGTGACATTTTTCGCTCATTTATAGGTCAAATTATGTCATATCGACATTCTGTGACAACAATGGGTGATGACAAGAAAGTAGAGTGACCAAATTGGGAGGAAAAATTCTTAAATAACCATATTAGTTGACAGGGCATACTTCAATGGCCAAAGTGATATTTAACCCTAAAAAATCACAAAGAAGAAAATAAAATAAAAATAGGAAGGAGTGAATGTGAATTGCAAATAGAAGAGATAAAGAGAGAAAATGACACTTTTTATAGCTTTACATTTGTGTAATGTCGGATATACAATCCCAGCCCTTTCCAGCGAATACCCAGTTGCCATTTTCATTTATTTATTTATTTCCTACATTTTTTTCCTACATTTTTTCAGTTGTTTTTTGTTTGTTAAAATAAAACATTTTGGCCATTTCTCATATGGACTTAAAACAGACATTGGCAGTAAAGCAATTCTGAAGTCTCCTCTATCTCTCTCACTGCAGTGACGGAACTAACTCTTACCTGAAGATTTTTTTTTCTTCAGTTTTTTATTTAATTTTTTAAAATTTAGTTTATTTATAAATTTATCACCGTTTTTAAACATTTATAATTTTTTTCCTAACCCAAAATTTTGGCTCCGTTCTCACTTTTACAACTTTAAAAGTTGTCTGAAACCCGTCACCCGTATCACACTGGAGCATTGAGGAACCCGGTTTTCAAGCTTTTCTGTAAGTTCATCCTCAATAAAGCATCTGAGGTAGGATTATTTTGTGTTTTTTGGTTTTGATAATGAGGGACTTTCCTTCTTGTTTTGGTGAAAACGGTGTTCAAGTTGCTGATTCATCGTCTTCAAGTGCAGCTAAAGCTGCTCAAAACCTGGTGACATGTGTTTATCAGTGTAAACTACAAGGCCGTCCATGTTTAATTACGGTTACATGGACCAAGAATCTGATGGGTCAAGGCCTTGGTGTTTCAGTTGATGATTCAGCCAACCGATGTTTGTGTAAAGTCGACATAATGCCCTGGTTGTTCTGTAAGAGAAAAGGATCCAAGAGTTTAGATGTAGATTCCGGTAAAGTTGTTATATGTTGGGACTTGTCTAATGCTAGATTTGGTTCTGGTCCAGAACCGGTTCAAGGGTTTTACCTGGCTGTTGCATTTGACCGGGAAACGGTGCTGCTCCTTGGGGATTTGAAAAAGGAAGCATACAAGAAGATTGACATTAGAACTCCTCTGAATTCGGGTGCTGTTTTCATTGCAAAGAGAGAACATATTTTTGGGAAGAAGTTTTATGGTGCCAAGGCTCAGTTTTGTGACAAGGGACTGATTCATGATGTCATGATCGAGTGTGACACCATCGATCTTAAGGATCCGAACCTCGTTATCCGCATCGATAGTAAAACGGTGATGCAGGTCAAGAGGCTCAAGTGGAAGTTCCGTGGCAACCATACCATTTTGGTGGATGGACTTCCGGTGGAGGTGTTCTGGGATGTGCACAACTGGCTGTTCGGCAATACTACGGGCAATGCCGTTTTCATGTTTCAAACTTGCGTCTCCACGGAGAAGTGGACCAGCCAGTCTGCATTTGATCTGTCTGTATTGACATGGTCTTGCTCTCAAAAGCTTAGAGATCACCAACTGCAGGGTCGCGGTTTTTCGTTAGTATTGTATGCTTGGAAACAAGAATAGGAGTGTACATGTAACAGATGTGATTGAAATATAGTACATGTAACAGATGTGATTGAAATATAGTACATGTAACATACATGCTGTGGTTCATTTGTTCTCTCCCAGTCTTTGTGTTCTGGCTATTTCATGTTAACAGCAGAAACTAATTGCTCTGGTTGCTTTTGACACATCGTCCAGTGTTCTAGTTTGAATGGAGAATTGTTATATAGACTAATGGATTGCAGGATCTGTTAGCAACCAGTAAGATACCGCTTGCTCTGTCCGGACAATGACGATTGCAAGAAACATGACCCTCTGTTATTGAAGACTTACGAATCCTCGAAATGAAGGCCATGACATTCGGGATAGATGCAAAATTGATATTCTCATGCACTAGATTGAGGAGAGACATGGAACAGGTGTGCTAGAATTTTCTCATCTGCATTTATTTAGCTTCTTATAAGGTGAAAAAGATATAAAAGGAACATCAATACCATACCTTTATAGCCCTTATATAGCTAAGCAAATGGAACTTTTAATTTTGAAAAGCTTTAATCTCATGATACTATGTTGCAAGTACTGAATTACATAATTGTTGAACTCAAACTCAAAGGTCGGTGATAATTTCAAGTAACTGAGGAAACTAATGGAATGAGAATCGGTGGAAAGTTATGGATGTTATTACTAGCTAAGTTTCAGAATGAAAACAGGGGAATAGAGTCTGACAAAATATTATGATATTATTACTCCAGAAATGTTACATTAGGCTCTCTGATACCTACAACAAGTAGCTGTAGAAAAAATGTTACCAAAATAAAAGTTGCAATCAATGAAAAATCGAATAAAAGCTATAAGATAATTGAATATAAAACCAAAAAGATACCTATTTATATAAATGGTGTTAAATTTATAATACCAAAGCTACTATGCTTTCTTGACATGAACGGAGATAATGTTGTACTCAAACTCGAAGCTTTAATCTTATGATACTATGTTGCAAGTATTCTAAGTAGTGAGTGTCATTGGTATTGCAAGAGCCATATTGCGTTTGAGTTTTGAATCCATGTGAAGAATATGCACATTGATCTCATGAAACCATAAATGAGAATATCCACTTGTACTCTGACGAACAAGCAAGTAAGAAGTTTAATATGTAATTTAACTTCTCCCAGTTTGTAATAATCCGAGAATTCTCCTAATCAGACTCACTAATGTCTTCAACCTGCTAACTCTATTATGCACTAAACCCACGGATATCCAAGGGGTGAGTCTTTAATCTACAAAACGTCGTCGTTTCTGGAGACCGATATAGGAGGAAGGGGCTTTCAGCTGTATCCAAAAGGCAAAAAACATGGGGTCTCTATCTTCTCTGTTCCCCCTCTTACCCTCTGCCTCTGCCTCTGCCTCTGCCTCTGCCTCTGCCCTCCCAAAACCTCTCAATAACTTTGTCCGGAAAACCCACTTTCATGACCCAATTTTCTTCGCTTCTTCCACGCCAAAGCTTCGGTCCAGAGCAGTGGCTTTCGCGGGGAATCCGACCGACCCCAAACCGAAAGAACTTCTGTTCTTGGACGAAAACGGCGTCGTGGAAGACATGGATGGTTATCTGAACAACCTATCTCTGGAATACGATTCAGTTTGGGACACAAAGCCTTCCTGGTCAGCTTTCTTGTTTCTATAGCTGTCCATTGTTCCGCTGATTTTTATGTTTCTTATGAATTCTGGCATTGGTTTATGCATCTGTCAGTGTTTTGGGTCTGATCTTAAGCTTCCATTTGGTTGGTAGGTGTCAGCCGTGGACGATTGCCCTTACCGGATTGTTGGTGATTGCCGCTAGCTGGGTAATTTTGCACTCAGTTGTAGCCACAGCTTTTGCCACTTTGGGGATATGCACATGGTGGTACATCTTTCTCTATTCCTATCCCAGGGTACACATTCTTTATTCTACTTAGAATTTTAGTGCTTTGTTTACAATTTTTCCCTTTACTTTTGAAGATAATCGGATAGCATGGGAAGTTGATGACAAACCCTCTTTCCAGTTTAGTTGGCCTTTATTGATTGTTTTTCTTGCTGTTGAACTAGAATGAACCATCTTTTGAAATTAAACCTACAAAGGTTCATCATGTGTAAGCCAAATTCTACTGACTAAATCTTAAGAAAGACGGTTCTAATCGTACGATTGGTGGTAGTGTTATCTATTCTTCATGTTTTAGTACATGATTTAGCAATAAATTAACTTTCACTTGGTAAATTTTAGGAAAACACTTTTGGCACACAGTCTGTCTAGACTTTAGTTTACACGAATAAATTTTTTTCTCCTTTTTGGTGCTCTATTTATGTTCCCACTCTAAAAAAAAATAGGTTATGGTTTATGATTAGGGTTTAGGGAATTGAGGGTAGAGTGTATTTTTAGAGTTTATGACTTAGGATTTAAGGTTGGGTATTAGAATTTAATTTCTTAGTGTTAAAGCATAAAAAGGTACAAAAAGGGGTAGTCGATTTTTGTTTAGTTTACACATGCATGTCAATTTTGGATTTAGATTAGAATTTAGAGTTTAAGATTTAAGTTTAGAGTTTTGATTTAGATTTTAGATTTTATAGTTTAAATAAAAAAGGTTTTGTAATTTTTTACATAATCAAAATATAAATCTAATTTTTATTCACTAACATGACTTAGATTAAACAAAGAGCATGAATAAATGTTGCTTATTTTGAATATTTATTATTATTTTACTTGACTTTTACTTATCTTTCTAATTACAAATTTAAATTTGTACTCATTCTTTTCTTAAACTGTTAAACTGGCTTTATTATAGAAAATAAATGCAAAGTACTAAGAAACAAAATGATGGGTTCCAAACGAACCCAACTGAGCATCGAGGGGTATTATGGGGAGTAGAAATCTTTTGCCCTTTTTCAGTGCCCTTATTTACGCCCTCACATTAAAAAATAGGTTTAAGATTTGTGATTAATGTTTAGAGAATTATGGGCAGAGTGTATTTTTTAGAGTTTAAGATTTAATATTTAGAATTTAGAGTTAGAGCTTAAAATTTAATTTTTTATTGTTGAGACATAGAAAGGGACACCAAAAAGAGACAGAAGATTTTTGTTCGTATTAGGGGCTAGTCGCATCTCTAAAAATTTTAAATTTTTATATATTTAAAAATTTTTCTCTTTGTAATTTTATTGATGATTTAATTTTATACCCTGAAAATTTTAAATTCTCATGTTTTACTAAGTATAAAGTTCGCACTCTTTAACATAAAATCTTGCGTACCTCCTGCAAAAGGGTTTCTATATGAAAATGCTTATGGGTTGCCTGGACTTTGCTGAGAGCTTAATCATGCTAGCCTGTAGCCGGGTCTTTCTGAACAGAGATAGTTACTTATACATTCTGTTTGTCATAGCTTTTTTTATGTTTTGTTGTGGAGAAACCAGAAGAATTGTAGACGGCTGGGACTTGGCTAAGAGCTTATAAAATCAACCTTTATTTTCGTTTCAGGCTTATATGGAGATGATAGCTGAGCGGCGAGAGAAGGTGATGAATGGTGAAGAAGATACATTTGGAATGAGCAAGAATCAATGATTTTGCAGATTCTCTAATTGTATGTAGAAAACGTAGATGTTGTATTTATGGCTTATTGAATGAAGATGTTAATTTAACATCCGCCATCGTCATTGCAATTCTTTTAAAATTCATCTGCTTTAACAAATTTGGACATCATTTAGTCCGTGACAGGTTTGTTGTGAGAAGATGTTAGAAACACTGATGAGATTTAGGTTTAATGTTTGTCTCTTGTTTTACCATGCTCTTTTGACGGTGGCCTCTGCCTCCGCTTTTTTAGATGTTTTAACCTCGTTTTTTGTTTCGCCTTCTTTTAGTCATCGTTGATTTTAGATCTAGACGTGTTGATCATGGTAGATTTCTTACTGCATTACTGTCATAGTCTTTTCCTTCTGTGCCATTGGAAGCGACCATGCAGGTTTAAAATCGGTTGCTGGCTTGGTGTCTTCTCCTCTCTTCCTCGGCGAACCTGGCTTCTCCCTTCGAGATGAAAGTTGGTTGTTCTCGTTTTTGTTGTATTTGTTATGTGTTTTTCGTTTGCTGTTGCGGTGTGTTTGTGTTTTTTTTTATTTGTTCTTTCTCTGTTGTGTTCTGTGTGTTGTCCTGTTCGTGTTATGTTTTTTTCTTCTTCTTATTCTTCTATAAATCTTATCACTATTCTTCCTCTTGAATGAATGCTGGCTATTTCATGTAAAAAAAAGTAATCATATATTTTAAATTTTTTAGTTTTTATATTGTTGATCTATTTTCATCCCATGAAGGATATGTCTTAATTTAGATGGTGTTGTGTGTTCCTCAACAAGTTGTGCTTCTGTCAGTGTCCTTTTCCGTGATAACTCAAGTTCTTAAATCTTTAGTTTTGAGCGTTCTATCGACGTTACTGATGCTCTTTAAGCTGAACTATAGGCTATTTACGGTGGATCATGGCGTGCCTGGCAGCATGGGTCTGAATTATTGCAGGTCCAGTCCAATTGTTCTCAAACTATATCCTAATTAACGATATTGACGTGTGATATAATCCTCTCGTTTTTTTAATAATTTTAAGGTAATTATAAATAGTATCTGTGCATAGCATAGTCTTCTCACTTTGATTCATGCTATAAGTATTCTATGACAGAAAAGGTGGCTACTTGATTTTATTTGGATCCCTCACGAAGCTAATCGACCGGCTGACTCCCTGGCTAAACAGGTCCTCTATTCCCAATTCGAGATGCTCCAATATGATCTCCAGCCGGTGTACATTCATGATTTAATTAGTAGAGACATCGATGATCCTCTTTATTATAAAACTAGAAATAACTAGATTTCTTGCTTAAATTTCACTCCCGATTCAAAAAAAAAAAAAATTACTCTTGAATTCTGCTAAGCATAAAAATTTGTACCCTTACTTTAAATCTTGTCTCCGCCCGTGCTCATAGGCAATGCTCCATTAGATGTATGACTACTCAGTTAGGATTAGCAGTGAGCCCTCACTTTGACTTAAAACTTGATTTTTTTATTTCGAGTTTGAATGTTATTTAAATCCAGTTAGTGGTTTGAGTTTTGAGTTTGAGTCGAGTTTAAATTATAAAAGTTCAAATAACAGAAAATTTGAATATTAAAACTACATTGTTTTTGTTCTTTAGCTAAGTAATTTGATTCATGAATTCCTTGTTATTTCAATTATTCCTTTGTTTTAAGTTTATTTTTGACCAAATTTAAATCACGTGTTTTTCAACCTCTGTAAGTAACTATAATTCTTATTTTTGACAACAATTTTTTTCTACTTTCATTTTAGTTCCTCAACTTTATGTTTTATTCAATTATACATATGCTAGTTAATTTGTTAATTACCATAAGTGACTTGTATAAATACATATATTGTAAATTAAGATAATGCAATGAAATGAAGTATTCCTTTCAAATTTTAACACCCCTCAACTCTCTTCACGGTAGGAACAAAACCTCGAAGGTGTGTTAATTCAGTTCAACACAAAAACATCCAAACAGGACAATACTTTTGCCTTATCAGCATGTTACTCTAGCAAAATTCGTACATGCTAGAGGAAAAACCGGACCCTGTACAGAACGGACAAAAATCTTCTGCCCTTTTCCGATGCCTCAACACTAAAAAAATTAAATTATAAGCTTTAACCTTAAATTTTAAATCCTAAACATAAACCCTAAACCTTAAAAATATACCCTACCACTAATTCCCCAAACCCTAATCTTAACCCTAAATCATTTTTTTACAGTGGAACATATATATAGGTACCGAAAAGAGGTAGAGGGTTTCTATCCATCCAGAACATTGAACTTGTCAGGATGCTTATGTTTTTCCCCCATGGAATCACAGTGGCAGAGATGGACCATGAAGTAAGGGCACTTCAATCTAAAGCCGTATTACATATTTGATACGTCTTCATACTTGAGACATACTGAGCATGGCTTGAGTATCCGCAAGTATTTTATCTTCTTATTTTTTCTTCGGGTTAGCGAATCAAGTATCCAACTTGGGTATTGACCTTTATGTTGGGAGCCCAATTAAAAAAATTGGATATGGCCAGTAACATCCGAAAATATGATCAGTGAAGTGACCATTAATAATTGATAAGAATTAACTTAAGTGACTAACTGATAATTTTATGAATGGCCGATTTGATAGAGATACAAAATTGAAATGCTAAATTAAGGTGACTATTTAGTTAACCTTCACAAACCTTAGTATTGCATGGTAACAAATAAGTTGGGAATAGCTTAATGAGCTGGCCATGTTATGAAGAAGACACTTATAGTTAATCTAAGTCTAAGTGGGACAAAAATAAACTCATCGTCTTTCTCATTCTCCTTGGAAGCCGAAGAAGAGAATTGAGAGAAAAGGGAGAAAATGTTCATAGCTTGCATAGGAATCGGACGTTTTTTAGTGTTTGAACTATTGTTGTGCCAAAGAAAGTAAGTTTCCTTCATGCTTGTATCTTTGTTCTTGAAGCTAGGCATGATAATTGATGTTTAGACTCGGTTATTGTTTAATCGAGATTACTATATGATCTAGGAGCTTTGGTCGATAAAATTTTTGTGAAATAATAAAATTTAGATCGATTGAAGCATGTGTTGGTAACATTGGTAGTTGTAGTGTAAACTTAGAACCTTTGTACTGATTTGAATGCTGTAATTTCAAGAATGGAGTTTATTAGATCAAGTATATGGATTGAATTAGATATTATAGAATTGTTCGATTGAAGTTGCCCATTAACGAATCTGTTTGTGAATTTGGCATAGCAAAGATTGACTAAATTGTGAGTTGGTGCCTAGAATTGAGCTAATCAAATGTTAGAATTGTAATGAAATTAAGAAAACTGATGCTTTGAGTCTTAAAGGCAGCTTAGACAAACCAAAATAAGATCGAAACTGCCCTGTTTCGAACAGGACAATATGCAACTGTTTTGTGAGGAATTGGTTCAATTAACCAATTCATTAAAATGAGCTAGGTGTTAAATTGATAACTATATTGAAGGATGATCAGCTAAAGAAATTTTAACAATGTATGTTTCACAGGAAGGTAGTTTATTTGAATAAAAAGGAGCATTGTAGTGTAGGAAGAGTAGTTTCGAATTAAGGGAAAGCATTAGGGGAATGTTTTGGTTTTGTTAGATTGTTATGTGAATTGTTTGTCAATGAGTTGATTCTAATGCTTTACTAATGGTTATTAATCTAGATAAGAAAAGGTATTGATCAAAGGGAGGAAAGACAACAAGAAATAGTGACCTAAGATCAAGAGTAGCTCGACATAATTGTGAGTATGGCTATGTTTAAATATGCATAGATTGATAAATTAGCTTAATTGCTTGACTGATTTGTGAGGCGTAAACTGCCTATATATATATTTATGCTTGGGGATTGATATTGCTGCTAAGGTAAGAGTCCAAGGTATGTATGGACTTCTGATTATGCATTTCAAATCAAAGATAGGTTAATTGTTATTACACTTTATGTGGTATCATGTGGATGAAGCTAGAGAGCTTGAAAGGTATTAGAATACCTTGATGACCTATTTTAGAGTTGTAAGAGCCTTGATTAGTTGAGTCCTAGCTAGATTGGCATGCCAATAGGAAATTCTGAGCTCAGCCTGAATGGACTAAGATCCCCTGATTGGTACTAAGGTACCCCTAAACAAAATTGATGATGACTAATGTTTCAATGGTAATAGAATTACCATTGCCTGATGATACTGATTGATTATATATATATATATATATATATATATATATTCTAGGCTAACAACTAGTCAAGGCCATATTATTCAACTGAGGTTGCTTGTAATTGATTGAGAGTTAAGGAAATTGAATTGTTTAATTACTCGACTTAAATGACTTGCTTGACAATGTAATATTCTTCCTAGAAGCCTGCTATACATGTATGATCAATTAAGCTTGGAATAAGCTTCTTGTTGATGAATAGGGAGTATGTTACTCAAAAGCCGAATAATTAGTAGTAGTCTCGAAACAGTACTGTCAAGATTAAATGGCTAAATTATGATAGAGTATTTTAGTATCTATGAACTTTAGTTGTTAAAGTATGTGACTAGCAACCTAATTACTCACCCTGATAATTGTACAGGAGAAATTGATTGTTGATCAAGCTTGGGGAAGATTTTGCAAGGTCACCAAAGGCATCAAAAGTATGTTTTGTTTGTTAAATTAACTCCTAGAAGGTGGCACTAGTTTGAAATATTAGGCTATGATATTTTGTCTATTATAAGGGGTTTGTAAATAGTAACTTATTAAGGGCTTGTAAATATATATATATATATATATATATATATATATCTATGTGTTTAGCCTAATGTGCTTATTAGTGATTGATTTTTCTTGACTTGACTTGGTTGCTAGATTCGAATGATTTAGGAGATATTATAAGCTTATTTTATCGAATGAAAGATGATGATATATGGTTTTATAATGGTTGTGTGTAATTAAAGTATGTGAATACCTATTGAGTCAAGAACCAAATTGAACAATGCATGTTTAGCTTATCAAACGATTACAAAGTTGGAAGTCCCTTTTGTCCATGTAAAATTGGTTAGATCACATTGTTATGAAAGTCTTGGATCTATATTGTTACGAAATAGCCTCAAAATCCTTAAATTGGTATGCCTTGCACATATTGGTTCTTAATCGAGTATCATGACTTAAAATAACTAATATACTTGTTATTCACATCCTTTTTAAGTCTAAAACTTTGGAAAGATCATATGTTTCCTATCTCCAATTCTGATGATTGTAATCTAATGTCTTTGATGCTTTATAGATTATCTGTTTGAATGCTTGTGCTCTAAAGGTCTCACCATGAGTCATTTTCTTCGATTACTAACTTGTTAGACAAGTTAGATTGTATTCTCCTAGAACAATACTATTTTCTAGGCCTGGGGGTTGGGGTATTACATGGCCTTTGTGGCAAAGGAAAAAAAAGGAATGTGAGTATTTATTAAATTATTTTATCCAAGTTGGATGAAGTGTTTTTGAAATTTAAAATGAGTGTGGGGTGAAAAAGAGGAAAAAAGATAGAGGATGGGATATTTTGAAAGAGAGAGAAAAGTGAGGGTGAAGAGAGTTTGGACCTCGATCTACCGTCGTCCGAGTCACCATTATTGGCATCGCCACCATCATCAGATAAAGCTCACCAAGACGCATCCGTCAATGCTTGCCATGTCACTGTCGGCACCGTCGCTCGTCGGAGTGGGAGGGATAAAGAATCGAAAATGCTCAAGTGCCCTCTTCTGTCGTCTGTTATCGTGAGTCATTACCACTGTTGGACTCACAGGCCAAAGACAAGCCGTTCTAGAGCTTTTCCAGTCGCGTACGACCACTAGAGGCTGCCGCGTGCTCCACCGCCTATGTGTGAGCATGCTCCAGCAGCTGAGAGGAGTTATCCAGCTGGTTGAGCTGAGCCGCTGGGCTAGCCACCAAGCCGGCCTGTTGAGCCAGCACAAGCTGAGGAACCGAGTCAATCCATCAAGTCGAGCTGAGCCAGGCGCCAGCTGCATCACCGTTGAACAACGTTGACCATTAACCAGCATTGACTTTATCTGAGAGACCCTACATGGGGTTTGTCACAACCCAAAAACCTGTCTAGTCAGAATTAGGTTTCGATGATTGGAAATTTTGTACCAATTATACCTGAATAATGTAATTGCCCAATCATTGTATCCAATTTTGAAGTAATAGGAGTTAATTGAGCTTAATTGAAGTTGTGGGACCTTTTTGTAAGGAATGAAAGTCTTTTTAGTGGCTAAATTGTGAAAATTCAAAGTTTAGGGGTACAAATATAACGAATTAACAGTTGATGGACTAACCTTGCGATTAGCCCCTCCCCATTGTTAATCACCACTTACGTGGGATTACCTGATAAAATTCCTTCATTGGAAGGAAACTATTCTAATAAAGAAAAACAAGTGAATAGCCAAGGTTGAGAGACTTACCCGATTTCTAAAAGAGCAAGCACCTCCCTTCATCTTCATCTTCCTTCTAGAAAGCACCTCCATTGTTTAGGGTAGAAAAGCTTGAGATTTATTTGGTTTATTGATCTCGAATTATTGGTATCGATCGGGTAAGCTAGAATCCTCAATCTATTGTTGAAATCCATGGTTATATTGAGCCTAATCTTAAGCTAAAGTTTTGGTCATCCATGGAATTTGATAGCTAATAGTTATTTTAAGCTTCGATACTGATTTTGATATCATTGTATTGATTTCGATATCGTATTATTGAATCTAACCGATTCCTATTGTTTAACCTAGCTCAAGTGGTGGGAGTCAAGTCATCTTCACCATCGACTATTTTGAACTCTTCCGAGGGCAGGGGGGATTGTAATCCAGAAACCTTGAAGCCTCCTATTGCTAGGTGAGTGTAGTTGTGTCATGGGATTTGCTAGGTGCATCCCGGTTGCATTTGTTTGTGCTTAAAGTTGCATCTTGTTTAAGGGCTCAAGTAGAGCAAACATGTATGGATTTGAGTGGTAAATATGGTAAGACCACTATATTGCTTTGACACATGTTTAAGCTTATATGTGACATTTGAAGTATGTTAAGTATGGAATTTGATATGAACATGCTATGTTATGATATTTGAAGCAAATGATTAATTTGTGATGTGATATGGCATAAGGGCACAAAGGTAAGTTTTATAATGAGACATGTAATCTTGGACACTTGTGGACTTTGGATACAATTGGCATGACATAGGGTTATTTGAGCTCATCATGTAAGGGATTGGACTACGGTCCGGCTACGGCCTATATGTGAGGAGAAAAGATTGGATTGTGTAAGGGACTCCGGAGTTACGGTTCAAGGCTAAGGCATATTTCTGATATGTGAGGCTTACAAGGGAAATCCGTGTATCCATTGGTTGTTATGTCCTAGGAGATTATATGTATTTGTGCTTTACATTTGATACATGAAAACATGATACTTGGCTTTGAGTATGATACACATATGATTAATGATGTATGCTGTCATTCAAGCATGGTTACATGATATTCTTGCTATTAGGGATCTTATTGTGCATTTGTTATAACTACCTCACTAGGATATGTAAGCCTAACATTCGTGTGTCTCATGCCTTTCAGGATCTTGAAGAATTCCGAGCATTGATCTCGTGGTTGAAGTTGAAAGTCACTCTCATCAACCCCATGTATGCTTACATTTTGTCTTGAACTCCTAGAAAGGTGGCATAAGGCTTAGACATGTTATATTTGTCTATTTGATGTGTGTGTAATGACCTAAGTGTGTCTAAGGGGTAGGTGTGCATTTTGGTATGTTTGTGAAATAGTAAAACTAGTTAATTTTGGCTTAAAGGTACTAAAAGGTGAAAATGGGATAAAAGGATTCGAATCGCTCTAAAATTTTGTATGCTATTAGAAATATGGATTAATAACTTGCTAGTAAAATTTCATGGCATTTGGACATTGTTCAACAGGTTAAATTGGCTAAAACCAGATAGAATTTGTCATTACAGTACATGTGTATCGATAAAGGTCAAGCTATATCGATACGGCCTTGCATATTTAGACTTGGTAAAACATAGCGTATCGATACATTAAGGGGTGTATCGATACGGATCTTGGCAGTGAGGTCTAGAAAATAAATTGTATCAATACGACCTTAGGCTGTATCGAAACGGGTTAATGCCGATCAACCTATATCAATACGGGCTTAGCTGTATCGAAATAGGGTTTGTTAATAACGATCAACTTGGGTCAACCTGTATCGATACAGTCTCAGTGGTATCGATACAAGGCCTTAATCACTCAAGTCTAAATTAAATTTGTGCATATCCGTATCGATACGGATCCAAGGAGTATCGATACGGAGGTAGTTAATTCTGTTAAAAGGCTTTGAATACAGTTTTGAATAGTTTGCAAAATGGTCACTAAATATTGTAAGGTCTAATTGGATAGGTAAACGACCTCGGTTTGTAATGAAATTTGACAGACTAATAATTAGAAGGTTAAAATTTGGATTTTAACATGAATTTCAGTTAATGACCCTTAATTTGTAAAATTTATAGTTCAGTCCCTAAGTTTTAAAAAGTTTAAAATTCACCCCAATTTGAGTAAGTTATTAATAAGTTAGTTTGATAAGATATTTCGAATAATATTTCGAATTCTGGTTAAGCTTCCAATCTTCGAATCTGTTTTCCGGTAGCACCCTACGACCCAGTTCCCTACCAGGCTGAGAAAAGGGCGTTATAGGGTTTCTCGACGTTCTTAGTCTATTGGCGCAGTCCGTTTCGTCAAATTCGAACCCGATAAGCTATTTTTACTTGTTTGACCTTGTGGATTAGTTATTGATTGGGGTGAAGTAATAATTGTGGTATTCTTATAATTATAAAGATTGTTTGGGGCTCGAATACTGGATCAAGAGGAGCATTTGGCGAGCTCGAGTAAGGATTTATCGTTAATCACTTAAGGTTATGTCGAAACCATTTTTTACACGAGAAAATAGTTTGATGATACATTTTGAAAATTAAGGGTTTTGCCTTTTTTAATTAGATTTTTGAAAATCAATTTTACAGTTACCACCGATCACTTCAAGGTAGACCGAACACCATAAAACAACCAGAGATAATTTTTTTTTTAAATTTGGTTCAAGAGTCAGTTACATGTGGGGAAGGGTAAACACCCACACAAACACATGTTCTCGGTACCTTTAATTTTATATGGCATTTTGGCATTTCGAATAGTATTTTGAATTTAATTTAACCCTTAATTATTAACTAGATTTAAATTCCAAATGGAGATATTCCTTTTATAAGGAAATATATTTTTTATCCAAATATGAGATTAAAAGCACCTTTTTACATTCGAGGCACTTCCATTCATATTAAAAAAATATATATTTCCAACATAAAAGGTTTTAATGCGTGATTTTTTATTGTCTTGTTTATTTTAAGTTCTAACTTAAAAAGACTCTAATTAATTAAATTGTTTTGGACTACGAATAATATTAAATTTAAAGGCTTTTATGAGATAGCACCAATTGCTTGAGCACCATGCATATCAAAACCCCTAAATTTATGATAATATTCACTAATTAATTATTATTCTAATTATTTAAAGTAATAGTCCTAATTAAAGCCCTAATTAATTAACTAGGTTATTTATCTAATTCTAAGTTGTAATGAATATTAAGTATTTTTCTTCAAAGCCAATGTTGGACAACACCCCATTGCAAGCAATGGAACACCATCCAAATTTGGGCCTCAATGTTTTCACTTAATACACATTAAATTGCTACAACGATCTTCCTAATTTAATTATTAAATCTTAATTAAAAAACCTAAAAGACTAAGGTTCTAACAATTAAAAATAAGTGATTAATTTGTCTAACATATAAGACTATATACTTAATTTAAAACATGCATCACTCATATAAAATAATTATAATTAAATAAAATAAAACAATTAGATTACATGACTAAACTGAAAGAATTGAAAGCTTTAAATATGATTTTATTAAAATGAGGACTAAATTGTGATACAATAAAAATTGAAGGACAAACTCAAAAGGACCCAAAATAAACATGAGGACCTAAGATTCGACCCACATAAAAACATGCGGATCCTAGGGCTGAACCACCCCTTTTCCATTTTCCCTCTCCCTCTCTCATCTAACCAGTCTTTCTCACTCACTCTAAAAATCCCTCCCAATAACATCATACTACCCAGATTTTCCCTTCCCTTTCGATTAAACACCATGAATATAGGATGATGTTCATCCTTGCTCATGATGAACATCAAAATCTCAAGCCACATGTTAACTCCTAGAAAGTACTGATTTTTATGCATATTTCACAATGCTTTTGCTTGTCTTTAGGTATATATGTTTGCATTTAGTTGTTAAAATCATGCATTTGCATAAGGAGTTAGGGAATTGTTATTTTGCCAGTTTGAAGGGTTGTTTTGCTGGTATTGATGAAGGATAGGAGTAGGGCAGGCTTGGAAGAGCAACGTAGGAGCAGAAAGCAGGGAAAATAGAAGAGAATTGTTGAGTCGCAGTTAACAAAGTTGGAACAGAGATTGCCAAGCTCTGTTGGCAAAGAATTGACGTTCGATGCCGGTCAAAGTAGCCGTTGAACATAGTACACATCAGCACTAAAATTCAAAAGAGGATAAGAGGATAACATGCCTATCTTGGTGTGTAATCAAAATTCAATTTTCAAACCCATCCTAGGGTTTTCACGAGTGCCTATTTAATGAAGACCGATCATTGATCCATGGAGAGAGCACCTGGTGAAAAAGGAAGCTAGAGGCAACATGGTTCAACCATTTTAGACCAATAGCTCTAGAGCATTTGAAGGGCTGCATTGACGGACCTCCTTATTTTCCTATTCTCTTAGTTTAATTTTTATTTAAATGGTGATGTTGAGATACGATGTTTTGTGGATGGACCCCCAACCATGAACTAAGCTTTTATAGTTGGTTGGAGATGTTTACGATTAACGCTCATTTTATTTTTGTTTTTTAATAATATAAATGCCTTGGCATTATTTCTATTTGGCTAGCACTTAATTTCCTTAAATTCTTTGCCATACAATAGTTGGCATTGTATGCTTATTATGCCTTAATATCTTAATAGACTTAAGGGGTAACGATCAGTTGCCAAGTACTAAGGAGAGAAACTTCGACATAAGATGTTCAAGTAGATGAGCTTACTTCGGAAGTGAATCTACCCCTTAGGAGTATAGATTGAAACTTAATCAAGTTTATCTTTGAAAAACTGCACTATAGACATACATGGGTTTTATCGTGGTTAACTTAGGGTACTGCCATCGACAAAGGTAATAATAATCTTGAAATCTACTCGGCAATAAATCAAAGGCATGCCATTATTAATAATTGGCATAACTAGCGTGAAATCCAAACATCCTTTGCCAATGCTCACAATTCATTTGAATACTTCTTCTTGTCAAACTGTTTTTACTTTTATTGCATTGTTTTAGCCATGGACTAAATCTAAAAATCCAAATCAATTTCAATATTCTTGATTCCTTTAACAAGTAAACCATTGAACACTTAAATTCTTGGTCAATCCTTGTGGATACGATACTCAACTTATTGATGTATTACTTGCTGACTATGTATACTGGCACGCAATAGACTCACTCTTGGCATTATTTCTTACATATTACACTATATTCTCAATCTTTTTCCAAGCATTAGCAAAGTCAAAAAGTTTTTTGCACCGTTGCCGGGGATTGCGACGAAATTTATTGTTTTGTTTTACTTTACTTATTTGTTTTGTTTGGTGTATGACTAGGAACCGCCCTACGGAGGAAGATTTGCCATACGACCTAGAAATTGAAAGAACCCTATGAAGATTGAAAAAGGAAGTTCGAGAAATGGCTCTTAATGAACAAGGAGGAGTAGATGGTGTCCCAAATAACCATAGGGACCCACCATTGAATGATGATATTCCGCCCGCTCCTACTGCTGTTGTTGATAATGCCGAAGAGAGACCTATTAGAGAACACCTGGCACCAAATATGGACAATTTGATGCCAGGACTGATTGGTCCTGAGGTAAATACAACAATTTTCAAACTTAAATCGGTAATGATACATACTTTTTTGAATGTAGGACAATTTAATGGATCACCTAATGGAGACCCAAGGCAACACTTGAAGCAATTCATGGAAGTTTGCCAAGTATTTCACCAACCTAGAGTGTTTGAAGATACAGTGAAGCCGAAATTATTCACATTTTCCCTGAGAGATAGAGCAAAATTGTGGCTAAGTTCTTTGCCGCCTGGTTCTATTACTTCATGGGTAGAACTATGCCATAAATTTCTTTTGCGATTCCAACAACCTAAACTTAATGCCAAGATGAGGAGTGAAATCATTTTGTTTAGGCAGGCTGATGATAAGACCTTATATGATGCCTGAGAGAGATTTAAGGACCTGTTCAGAAGGTTCCCTATGTATGGATTCCCTAATTGGACCCAGATAGAAACCTTTTACAACAGACTCAATGCTCATGCTAGGACTATTGTTGATGCTTCGGCAAATGGTTCGCTGTTATACAAAAATTATACGGAGGCAGTTGACATCCTTGAAAGGATTATCGCCGATGATTTTCAGTATCCTACTGCCAGACTGGGAACAAGAACGAAAATTGCTGGAAAATTAGAGCTTGATGCATTATCATCAATCAATGCTCAAATTTTCAATCTTACTAATATGGTGAAGACATTGCAAAAGCCTACTGAAGTTTGAGAAGTAAAGGCATTAGACCCACTCTGCACAATATGTGGAGAGGATCATCATATGGAGGATTGCCCAGCAAACCCTGTGTCGGTAAATTTTGTTGGCAATTTTAATCGTAATTATAATCCAAATTCCAATACTTACAATGCAGGTTGGAAGCAGCACCCCAACTTTTCTTAGGCAAACCAAAGTGGTAATCAATTCATTTTCCAACAACAGAACAATAATGCACCACCAGGTTTCAACTCGAATGCGATGCCATAGAGAACCTAGAACAATTTCCATCAAGGGCAAAGATCTAACCATGGGAACACTTTGACTTATTTACATAGAGTGAAATGATGCAACTGTCTAGAGTTTAGCAACATCCATGAGAAACTTGGAGGTTCAGCTAGGGCAGATTGCTAGCGCACTTAGTAATAGACCCCAAAGAAATTTGCCAAGCGATACGAAAGATGCTCGAGATAAGGGTAATGAACAATGCAAAGCAATAACTCTTCGGAGTGGCAAACAAAGCGAGATTGAGATGCTTGTTAAACAGTCAACTAATTGCCAAGCCGAGCAGTTGATGCAGTAGATGAAAACACTGATGATGCCAGACCACTATCTGATGCTAAACAACAATATGATGCCAGCACCACTTTGGCAAAGCTAGTGGAGCCAACATTTGCCTATCCATCACCATCTTTCCCACAAAGACTCTAGAAACATAAGAAAGACCAACAATTTAAACGCTTCTTGGAAGTTCTTAAATAATTGCAAATAAATATACCATTAGTGGAAGCTCTCGAGCAAATGCCCAACTATGTCAAATTCATGAAGGGCACCTTATCCAAAAAGAGGAAATTGGGTGATTTCAGGACCGTAGCTCTTACTAAAGGATGCAATGCAATGATACTCAATCAATTGCCACCAAAGTTGAAAGATCCGGGAAGTTTTACTATTCCTTGTACCATTGGCAATAGATTTATGGGAAAGACACTGTGTGACCTGGGAGCCAGCATCAATTTGATGCCAATGTTAATATTCAGACAGCTTGGGATTGAAGCAAGACCTACCACGGTAACACTTCAGCTGGTATACCGATTTTTTTCACATCCTAAGGGTAAGATTGAGGATGTGTTGGTGAAGGTAGAAAAATTTATATTTCCCACTGATTTTATCATTTTAGATTATGAGACAGATGTTAATGTCCCAATTATATTGGGTAGACCATTCCTTGCCATAGATAGGGCACTAATTGATGTTCACAAAGGTGAACTTACAATGTGCATGAATGATCAACATGTTACATTTAATGTGTTTCAAGCTCTTAAATGCGCAGATGAACCTTAGGAATGCCAAGCCAATAAGACGATAGAGTCCATTTTCACTATAGACATGGCATATATTTTTCAAGACCCAGATGATGATGCTAGAGAACTAGATGATGAAGATAAGATGAGTGAAGACCTGAATGACCAACCTTGGAGATTGAAGTTGTGAGTTATTTTGGACATCCAGAGCCACTAGAGTTGGCTAGCAGAGAAATCAAGGCACCCAAAACATCTATTGAGGAGCCACCAGAATTGGAGCTAAAACCATTGCCAAACCACCTTAAGTATGCTTATTTAGGTAATAACTCAACTTTGCCAGTAATCATTGCTAATGATCTCACTAATGATCAAGAGGAAAGATTACTGGAAATATTAAGCAATTATAAGCAAGTTTTGGGATGAACCTTGGCTAATATTCAAGAAATAAGCTCAACTATTTGCATGCACAAAATCATTTTGGAGGAGTACCATGGCAAGACAATTAAGGCCGAGAGAAGACTGAACCCGAGCATGAAAGAGGTAGTGAAGAAAGAAATCATAAAATGGCTGGATACCAGGATAATTAATCTTATTTTTGATAGCTCATGGGTCAGCCCGGTGCAATGCGTGCCAAATAAGGATGGAATGACTGTGGTACAAAATAGCAACGAAGAGTTGTTCCCTCCAGGACCGTCACAAGTTGGAGAGTGTGCATGGATTACAAGAAGCTAAATAATACCACCAGGAAGGACCACTTTCTATTGCCCTTCATCAATCAGATGTTGGACATGTTGGCAGGTAAGGCATTTTATTGTTTCCTGGATGACTACACAGGCTACACCCAAATTGTCATCGCCCTGGAAGATCAGGAGAAAACCATGTTCACTTGTTCATATGGAACATTCGCTTTTAGAAGAATGCCCTTTGGATTGTGTAATTCTTCAGCAACGTTTCAACGTTGCATGATGTCAGTTTTCCATGATATAATCGAGAACAATCTAGAAGTTTTCATGGATAACTTCTCAGTGATTGGCAAAACTTTCGAGGAATGCCTTTAGAGTTTGGAACAAGTGTTGCAGAGATGTATTGAGACTAACCTGATCCTGAACTGGGAAAACTGCCACTTCATAGTGAATGAAGGTATAGTTCTCAGATATAAAGTGACCAAGAGAGTCCTGGAAGTAGACAAAGAAAAAGTTGAGGTAATCAAACAATTGCCACCTCCTACAAGCGTAAAAGGTATTAGAAGCTTTTTGGGACATGCAAGTTTTTATCGTCGTTTTTTAAAGATTTCTAAACTTTTATGTTTGCTTTTGGAACAAAATACCACTTTTGCCTTTGAAGATTCTTGTTTAAAAACCTTTCAGGAACTTAAAGAAAGGTTGATAAATGCCCCGATAGTCGTGACACCATAATGGATTGAGCCATTTGAGCTCATGTGTGATGCCATCAACTATGATGTTAGAGCAGTGTTGGGACAGAGGCGTGACAAAGTTTTCCATACCATCTATTATGCCAACCGGCCGTTAAGTGGAGCCTAGCTTAATTACACCACAACCAAGAAAGAGTTTCTCGTGGTTGTCTTTGCATTTGATAAGTTCATATCTTACTTGGTAGGTAACAAAGTTGTGGTGTACACAGACCATTCAGTCTTAAAATATCTCTTGGCAAAGAAGGATGCCAAGCCCAGACTGATCCAATGGACACTCTTGCTACAAGAATTTGATCTCGAGATCCGAGACAAGAAGGGGAGTGAGAACTTGGTATCTGACCATTTATCACGATTAGAGTATCAACTTGAGTGTAACATCCCAAAATACGGCCTAGAAGTATGTGGCCAATTTGAATGTGTTTTAATTTGATTTTTTTGTGAATTACCTAAATTCTAGTTTGGTAATATCCTAAATTTGGTCTAGGAGCATATTACTATTAGAATTGTGACTCAATTAGATTAAAAATATGTTTAGCATTTATAATTGAATATTAAAGGACTGATTAAGGAGTCTTAAAAGTATGGTGACCAAATTAGGAGGGTTAAATCGTGAAACATGATTAAGTAAGTGATTGCATGTAAACTTTATATAACTTTAAGGGCTCATACACTTGGCAAGCCTTGATGGCATGCTTGATGACACTTGGCTAGGGGAGAATTGAAGGATGAACATTAAGTAAGTGATTGCATGTAAATTAGGAGGTTTGTTCGAATGTAATGCTTGTGAAATTGCCATGTTTTAGGTGTTTTGGTAACATAGCTAAGGTTGATAAATTGAAAGTAAATTGTAACACCCCGAAACATGGCTTGGTAGTATGATATATTAATGATAACTTAATTTGAACTAATGGTTCCCTAATAATTTGATTGCTAGTTAAAGAGTGGGACTTTAATGAAAGAAAAGGAGATTAGATAGCTATAAATCAAAGGACCTAATAGTAAGACTATGAAATAATATGCCCAAGCTTAAAGGACCATAATGAAATGTTGTAAAGAAAGATGGATGCATGCTAAATTGAATTTATCAAGTGGCCATTACACATGGCTTTGAATGTACATGCCATGTAGGATGATTAATTCAAAGAAAATTTTAACAATTCCCTTGGTCATTCTCCTTGTTTCCTTTGAGTGACCGAAACTAGATGGAGAGAAAGGGAATCGGGCTAGCTTCCATGGAGGTAAAGGGAGCAATTTCATGTTTGTAGGATTCTTGTTAACTAAAAAATCTCTTTAGAAAAGAAAGGTAAGCTCATGGCCTTGAAATTTGTATTATATGTTAGATAGAGGAATTGTTTGAAGAAATTGTAATTTTGATGATTGCTTGAGATAGATGAATTTATGTGATTAGAACTGATTTTAATTAGAGGTTAATATAATCAATGTGCACAGGTATATGTGATTGAGGTGTTGATTCAAATGTTTCTTAAAGGAGATAAAATTTTGCTTAACATGGAAAGCTTGTGGAAAATGTTCCGAATGAATTGTGGTTAAGTAGATTTGGCTGGAATGAGGTCTCTAGAATCAAATTAATATGTACCATCTTTGACTTCCATAGCAAAGGTTAATTAGAACCTAGAAATAGTTAGATTGGCAGGTTGATTGAAACAAATGATTAAGTGACAAGCTGACTTGTTTTGGACACTTTAGAACTGATTTTTGGTTATGTATTTGTGTATATGTATGAGCTGGGCAGAATTGATTAAACCGATAGGGGGATGGACTGATTTTTGAGTAAATTACATGTATATGTTTAATTGGACATTTTTGATGTATAAAAGAGTTTTTTTACAATATTATGCTGCCCTGTTATTTGGAGTAATAAATCAAGACTGTTTTTGGTGTCATAAACTATTAATCTTCGTTTGATTGATAGACTGAATAAAGGGACTGTCTCAATTCAGTTGCGAGCAGAATGGGAACTGCTCTGTTTCGGTTTGAGCTCTCATGAAATTCTAAGAATGAAATAAGCATGTAATGGTTCACTAATGGACTGAATAGTAAGGCTAATGTATATAAACATTAGTTGGAATTGTTTTTTTTAATGGTAACGTAGAAGTTCTTTGTTCTGCTATGAATGTTTACTGAATTGAAAGGAAAATGATGAATGCTAAATGCAAGAAATGGTTAGTTAAAGTGCAAATTAGAAATGCATTATTAGTATCATTGTGATTGTATTATTGGAAGTTTATCTTGAAGGATGGTTGATACATGATTAGAACTTTGAGTAATTTACAAATGGAATTGTCCAACTCATGTAACTAATAAAATATCACAACGATAAATGTTAGATCAAGAGAATTTGGAAGGTAGAAGGGGCTGTTGTAGATTAAAACAACAACAAACAAAAAGGGGATCAAGTTAGGAGTATTTAGAGTGTGGACTCAGGTATTCCGTAACTTCGGAATAACAGGTAAGTGTAATCCTAGATTAAATATATGAATGTGGCTCTCTAATTCTAGTTAATTAGTGAAATTTCCATTAAGGAAAATGTATTGCATATTGACTAGATTAAAGTAAATTTGAATGCTAATTGAGGTAAGCATCTTGAGGTAAGCCAATTTAGTTAAATTACTTGTTCTTGTTACACTTTACTAGTTAACTTGAAACTAGTCTTGAATGGGAATTTCATGAATCACATAAATGATTCAAGGCACTTAATGCCTCTTGATTTAACCGAAGATAAACTTGTATAAACAAGCCTTGATTCGAGTTAGTTTAGACACAGTTGGCATGCCATAGAGTCTGTCAAGCTCGCTAGTTGGACTACGGTCCCTTGTTGTCAAAGATCAAACGATCTGCTGGTACGATTGGTACCCTTGTTCAATAATGAAATAAATTTGGTACTTTGTGTACCTTTGTTTTGGTAATATGCGTACCCTTGTTGTTACATTGATTGTGGATTTGAGTGCCTAGTAACTTGTTAATCAAGGCTCAAGATAATTGAATTATTCACATTAATGAATCATGTTATCATGAATTAAATAGATGGACTATGTTCCTTTGGTGATGGATTAATTGAAATCCCTTGATGTGATAAAGGATTATATGTTCCTTGTAATGACTAGATTTATGCTTGATTGTGAATGTACCTGGACATAAGAAAATGGATCTTATGCTTGATGGAGTTATCAATATGGAAATGTTATAGAAATTGGAATTGAATTGACCGTATGGAAATTGGTTAAATTAAGTGAAATGCCATCATGCTTGCTTGAAATTGATTGGTAAAACCTATAAGTTATCTTGAAATCAAGCATTGGTGATGGCAATAGATAAACTTGAATAGACTGCATTGATTGATGTTTACTTGCCATAGAATAGATTGAATGATTACCATGAAATTGATTTCATGCTAGACTGAATGCCTATTTGGATTTCATGCTAGCTTGAAAGAAAACAAGGGAAATTGGTTGGATATTGAAATCTGCCCAGAAACTTTGTACTGGATAGTAAGACCAATAAATCACTAGAAATTCTATTGATCGATTTAGAGAATAAAATTCACGTGTAAAGAATCTTATATTTTGCAACAAACGCTGAACGATTCTGAATTGTATATTAAAAGATACGAGTTTTTGAGTATAGGAAGGCCAGGTTTTGGACAGCTAACTGTTCTGAAAATCTGCATTAGTAGTAACTTTAAAAATTTGCTATAAATTGTATAGGTTGAATTAGAAGCTATAATTTATATGGTTAGAAAGCTTATTCTGTCTAGTTTCTTTTAAAACAAACGAAACTGAATTTCGAGCCATATAACAGTCTATAGAGATGATTCTTCAAGGACAGTGTAATCTGCCCAGCAGCAGAATTGGGCGTATCTTTAGGCTAAAATCTGTATTAATTTATAAGTAGTAAAGATGCAAGGCTTATATGGTTAGAAAGGTACTTGAATCAGCTTTCTAACGGTGTAAAAATTTTGAAAGTCCGACCTAAATAATAAAATATATGAATTTTTAATTGAATGGTGCACAGTCTGCCTGGCAGTAACTATAGGTGATTTAAAATATCATTGAAAGCTTAAGAGCATAATTATAAAAGTTGAGGGCTAATTAGTGAAAATGTAATAGTATATGTATGAAATTGGGCTCAAGATAACATAAGTGTTCATAATGATGAATCCTGATAAAAAATGAAATAAAAAATTGAACTATGCTCCATTGATGTTTATCTGGATTATGATCCCTCGATCGAAAAATTGAACAACGTAACCCTAGTAAAGGCTCGAAATGTGCTTACTTGTGATAGTACTTGGATAAAAATGAATTGTTTGCATTGTACCAATTAAGTTGCCTTGGAAATGAGTGGAATGATGGACTATGTTCCCTTGTTAAATTGTTGAACCATGTATCCTTAATAAGATGAGTTAGTCATCTTAAGTAGTAATCAAGAAAGTTGATATTTATATGAGATCAACAAATTAATGTAATATATTTCTTTGTAAGGAATTGCTAATTCTATCAAAGGTTCAATGAATATATATATATATATATATGAACATTGCTTGGTTAAAGGTTAAATAAGTCGAATAGGTTTTGAATGTATAGAGTGATGTGAAAGTATAGGTTTTCACTTGTTTAAGAAAATATGGAAGAAATATGAATGAACTATTGGTTTGATTGCTAAAGGAATGAGAAATGTTATGCTTATCAAGTATTAATAGAACACTTATGAATATTGTAGCAATCGAAAGCTAAATAAACATCTTGGGTGATATGCTTGATTCGAGCGTTATGTATTAGGTAATTTATATGCTTGGTTGAAATTAAAAGAACTGATATTAGTGGTGTGAAGATCATTCACTAAGCGATCTTGTTTTTAATACGCTTGCATCGAATGCCAAGAGTATTCTTAAAATGCCATGTTTGATTTAAGGTCTTATGAATTTGAGAATGCCATGCTTTGTGATAGTTGCTTCATGGACAATTAAGTATCCATCTTGTTTAGAATATAGTTATGTAAGAAATGAATAAATAACCGACTTTGTTATGCCAAAAATTGTAAGCTCTTGACATAGCTTAGAAATAAACTTTTATAGATCAGTAAGCCAAGTGTAATGGAAGGGATTGTGTTCATAACTCTTTTATTTACAACTACCTCATTAGGTGTATTGATGCTATACTTTCACCACATTTTAGGAATTGATTCTGCTTCGCTTGTTTTGGGCTTGGACGAGTTCGCAAGAAGCTCGAACATTTGTTTTGGACCTTTACCATTAGAACTCCTAGAGTGGTGGCACATAGAAGTTTAGTATGCATTTTGCATTGATATTTGTGATATCCCTAAACCGGGACTAGATATTGTTACCACTATTTAAATTTATTAGGTAGTTAAATTGTGTCATAATCGAATGGAAGAAGGGAGTTAATTGTGAGAATTAAAAAGAAGAACGCTCAATTATAGTGAGTAAAATGAATAATTTATTAAACATAGAGTTTGCATGCTAAAAAGAGAATTAGGTGGGGTTTTAACATATGTCCATTAGATAATAAAGATGAGGGGAGATGGATAGTCATTTTCTTCTTCCTTCCTTCATCTTCCTCATTGAAACCGAAACAATAGGGATAGAGAGGGAGAGTTGAGAATATACTCTATCAATCTTGAAGCTTTGAAAGGGGGCTCGGTGATTTAGCTAACAATTCTTGATTTTATAATCTCCATGAGATAGGGTAAGTAATGCTAGCCCCCTTTCTGATTTCGTTGGTTGGAATCCTTATAGAGAAATTTGGTGAACTTAATCTTAGATAGTTGTTAGTGTGATTGGTTTGTGAAAATTCAATGGTTGATTATGCATGTAAGCATATATAGTTGTTGATTTCAGAAATACTTCAATGGGACTATCCTGAATTTTAATGTGTAAAATTTGTATGGTGAAGGATTGAATTCTTGAATTGAAGTATGAGATGAAATTGTAGAATTGATGTATGTAAAATGCAGATTTGATGCTAGTTCTAGTAAAAGTATATAATTGAGATTAATGGAGATCCTTGAATGTGTCTATTTAAATTGCGCGGTTGAGTTTCCTAAATTTTTAATTTGGGCAGTTTTTTTTATTAAACAAGGGAGAAATCTGCTTTAATAATTGAAGGATATATGTATGCAAGTAAATGTTATGAGAAAGTAAAGGTTTATAAACATAGGTATGATGCCCTGTTTTGTTGAGTTTAGCAATTGATGGATTGTTTGAATATGAATGATATGGAAAACGTGTGAATTAAGGAAGTCTTGAGCATATAGAATGTAGAAGGGGCTATTTTGATTGAAAATAATGATGTTAAGGACTGCTCTGCATCTAGGAGAAACAATAGAGACTGATTTTAAGTCCATGGACTGTTTTGAGCAAGATTGTTTATATGTTAATGAACATTAAACTATTCTGGGTAATGTAAAGTTAAACTGAATTGCTCGGACATGTGTAACTATGTTAGCGAGTCATATTGATGCACAAAAGAGTGTAATTTAAATGTATAAAGAACTGCCATGTTTTGCTTGAAACTATTGAAAATGTAGTTGCTGCCCAGTGACGTAAATTGGCCCGTCTTTAAATAAAAAATGTATTAATTCGTAAAGAATAAAAATATAAGACCTATATGGTTAGAAATATAATTAAGTTAGCTTTCTAACGGTGTAAACGGTTTGAAATTTTGACGTACGGAATGAAAGATATGAACATTTAAGCAAGTAATGCACATGCTGCCTAGCAGCAGCAGTCTTGATGTTTTGAAATGAATACTTGAATGTATGGAGTCATGTAATGATTTAAATAGTTGCTGATTTTAATTCTATGGCCTTGTGTGCATTTTTAGAACAAGGATTGGACCTTGTTGAAGAAGAAAGAGCTGGTCAAGCTAGTGGAAAACAAAAGGGGATTTGGATCCAAGACCAAAAATAGCTTGGAGTATTGTGAGTGTAGTTTAATATAGGGTTAGGACTTAGGTCCTAACCAAAGATGCATGTCTACTTTCTTGTTATTTCTATGCTATGTTAATGAACTTGATTTAAACTTGGTTGTGATAAAAAGGGAAGAATGGCTTAAGCTAAAACGTGAGATTTAATAGTAACATGAGTATTGTTAAATTGATTAGAAAGAAAAGTGAAAACAAATGCTTGATTCTTGATGCCTTGGTTGTGATCAATTTGAATAGTGCTTGAATGTATCTCTATAATTTAGATACTTGTTAACATGATATAAATAACGAATTAAAGACCTTGCTTGATGCCTAGAGATGGCATATGTTAATTGCTTGCTTGAATGACAAGTTAAATTGCAAAATGTAGAACTAAGGCTCAATTGGCCTAAGGGCTAAGCTTGAATTTTGATATACCTTGCTTGAATTGATTCTTGAATGAGATGATATCTTGACTTGAACATGAATCACTTGAAAATGTGATAAATTATTGAACAAAGCCTTGGTTGCTAGTGGTCATAGGTAGAATGGCATGCCAGAGAGTCTAGAGCTCTTTTGTGTTGGGTGGACTACGGTCCAGGGCTAAGGCTCATAAATGGTGATAGTAGGAGGGACGTGAATGATCTTTGGCGACACTAGAAGGGTAATGACCAATAACTTGTTATTTGGAAACAGTTTTGTTGGTGACTCGTTACCTAGACAACTATATAACAAGGATTGAGTTAAAAGAGATAACAATTAAGAATGTTACCATGGAATTTACTTGTTTCTTGAAATGCAAAACTCGAAATGGTTAATGTTTACACTTGAATTGTCTTGCATAAAAGTACTACTTGTAATTGTTACTTGAAAGACAAGCTTTGAAATGAAATGTGGTTATACTTGACTTGAGAAGTATGAATATTGCTTGAATATGTTATTGATTGATTTGAAGTGTTTAAAGCTTGAACTATGATCCATGTCTATTGCTTGTCATACTATTCAAAAGACACCATGAAGTATGTCATGATCAAACTTGGTTGTTACTAGATTTCTTGCTTGTTGGCTTCTGAATTATGATATGTATATTACTCAATGTTATTCAAATACTTGGCTATAGGATGTCATGCTCAATTCGAATGCTACTATTCTTGAATAAAATTATTTGACTAAATGAAACTTGTTCTAATAATTGGTTAAGTTTAGATTGCTACCTCACTAAGTACATCTTGTACTTATCACTCTTGTTTTCCATTCTTCCCAACCTATAGGATAAGGAATTCGAAGCAATCTCCTGATTTTGAAGCTTCTTTCTTAAGCCTAAAGCAAAGCACAAGCCAAGCTAGAGTATGGATCTATACTTGTTTTGTAATACTCCTAGTTGGTGGCACCTAGGTTTGTATATAGCTAAGGCTAGATCATGCAGCTTGCTACTTTGAAAGTTCATACATAAGTATATATTTTGGCTTTCAATGTTATCAAACTTGGTTGTTATATCTTGCTGTGCATATGTATATGAAACTGAATGGAAATGTACCTAATCTAGCTTCATGAACGATATGAGTAATCCATGATAAACATGATCTAGCATATTGCCGAATGTATAAAGAATGACACACTAAATGCTTCTTGAATCATGGTTGGAATGTATACACATATGCCTATGCTTAGTAATTCAAATTAAAGTTCATGTGAATGGAATGGTCAAGCTATGTACATATATGTGATATTAGACTGAAATGATTATGTTCTAGTTAAAATTGCTATTTGAATGCTTGTATGATTGAATATGATTTTTAAGTTCCTTGCTAGCTGCTCAACTCATCAATTAGTGATGAGTTCTTGAAAATTTTAAACGATTTGTGTTTCCCGTAACGCTCCCGAGCTGGTTTACTCGTAAGCCGGGTAGGGGGTGTTACAATATTTCTGTTGAATTTGTTTGTATAAGTAATTTAAGTCTTATTATGTTATGTAAAAGGCCTCTATAAAAATTTGTGCTTGATTTCATGCTAATAGTTGGTTTAGGCATAAAATCTAGATTGAATGGCTTGCTATTATGATAGTAATCTAATTAATGCCTAAGAAATAATCTAGTTGGAGTCTATCGACATGAATTGAGATTTAAGAAATTGGTTGTATAGGTCTTGTTTTAAATCGGGCTTCACAATGGATTTAGATGTGTCTAAGTTGAGTGATGGTTGCTTGATAGATAGATTAGTACCTTGGAACACTAAATTATATTGCTCTCTTGAATGTCACGATTTTGCCTATAATGAACCGATATGTGATTTTGAACTGGCTTATGTTAATATGATTAAAGTTATTAGACAACGTGTAGTCTTAGAAAGGTCTTTATATATGTAAATGCAAGGGATTTGTGTAACATACTCTAACCACCCTAGTAGGATTAGGTAAGTTACTACAATTACAATCAACCATTCAAACAATGTTAGGTATTAAGTACCAATCGATTAAGGCCTTTCTTGTATATCAAGTTATAATTCGATAAGGAGAGGTCCAAATAAATCATACAAGATGCACTCACTTGATAAAGAAGTCTCAAATTACCATAAGTTATCATAATCAATCCATCTAAA
The DNA here is from genome assembly GCA_019671005.1 of Hibiscus mutabilis. Classification (NCBI taxonomy): domain Eukaryota; kingdom Viridiplantae; phylum Streptophyta; class Magnoliopsida; order Malvales; family Malvaceae; genus Hibiscus; species Hibiscus mutabilis. The sequence continues at coordinate 12,811,041 of CM033717.1, read as the reverse complement.
GTTTACTTGGTTTCCAAGCTACTATTCGAATTAGGAGAGGGATATATGGATCATCTTAACATTCATTGTGACTATTAAGCATTTCGACTAGTGTTTTAAAAGAACTACATATGAGACTTAATGAAACATATAGACTTAGAATTTAATCTGTACCATTAGGCTAGATCTAAGTGAGAGCATAGGGATTCAAGTCTAGAATTATAGTTTATCCATTTATTTAAGTTACCATAATCAATCATTCATGCTTCCAATATCATCTAGACAATATGACTAGTTCCTTAGGTGATCAATGTAGTTCATGTCTAATCATGTGGTTTACTACAATTACCTAATGTCAACTACCCAATTTCAAAGGATCCATTCAACCATTTCATGCATGATTCACCCATGTAGATTGAACATTAAACTATCAAGCATACAAGTTTAATATAATGCACACATACTTATTTATACATACCAAACTTCTTAAAGATCAAAGATAGGATTAACTTATACAAACCATAGTTAAGTGACTTTATATATATACATGCCTAAGGTGCCACCATCCTAGGAGAACTAAACACAATGGAAACATACTCTTTTGAGCAACAAGTGACTTGTATGAGCTTAGACTTCAAGAGTTTCCAGAATCAACCTGTATCGTAGAAATGATACTAGGATAAGCAAAGCTTAGTGAGTGAGTTAAAGTTATAAGGCAACAATACAATAAGTCTCATCTACAACCATCAATTGGATGGTATGATTCCCCCATCAATAGAGAACTATTCGAACAAGATCACATTACAAGATATAGTGTCTAATTTTCAAACCAATAACAATACAAGGCTCAATCAATGTTTCAATGACAATAGTTCATAGCATTTGAATTTTCTTTACAATCAAGTAACTCATAGAGGCAATGATCAATTAAGGTTTCAATATCCATAGTTCATGGCATTCAATTTTATCTTTACATTCAATCAATACAATTCAATGTAGCAATAGGTTCCATGTGCATGAGTTATTAATTCATTTTAAGAATAGCCTTGAGAATCGATTACTCAGTCTAAATACCCGAGTCTCCAACCAAACTGTCGCCAATACAATAATCACTATGGTATCAAGTGCCTGGTCAATCCCTCCTACTGTCGCCAATGACCAATAACAATACTTCCCTCCTACTGTCGCCAATTAGGGACCAATGTCCCGGACCATAGTCCACCCCGACAATGAGCTCTATAGACTCTATGGCATGCCAACTATATCTAAGACCGAATCGAGACTAAGGCTTTCAATAGTTATCCCTTTCAATCAATTAGAAGCATGTGTTCAATTCAATATGCACAATTTTTGCCAATATTTCCTTTTAATTAATAGGGTTCAATCCAATCCAATATCAATGTTTCCATGGTTAATGTAGGAGTATCAATCAATATGTCATTCAACAATGAATTGTGTACTTCTATCTATATCATCATGCTTCAGTTCAATCTAATTCAATTAGGCTATAAGCACTACAATTCAATCAATGACAATTCAAGCATACTTCACAATCAAGTAACCACTCAAAGGAGTACTTACCTTGCTATTGCTTCATAGCAAGATCATTAAGCAAATTACACTTAAGATACAATAAAAAATTACAAATCAAAACAGACTTGGAGAGGTTACCGCCCTCTCCAAACATTAACTACACTCACATGAATTTTTCGAGCTATTGTTGATCCCGGATTGTAATCCATTTTCCTCTACTAGCTTGTTGATCTAAGTGAGCCCCTTTATCATCAATTTCCACTTGATCTAACATTTATACAATACATAAGGTATTAGGTACAATCCAACAATCAATTGAGTCATTATGTGACTCCATTCATAAACATAGAATTCAATATAACATTCACATATTGGGCATCATACTCATATACATTTTCCTTTTCACTTAACTAAACTTATCCACATTCTAGTTCATGTAAAACAAGGCATATTCAAAGGCCTAAAACTATTTACAAGACAGTTTACAAAATGCCACAAAACAATGTGTATTTGCCTATACAGCTGTTGCCTGGCAGCTTGCACTATAGTCACTAAATTATGCATATCTTTTATTCCATACTTCGGAATTTCAATTGGTTTACACCATTGGAAAGCTAAAAATTGTCTTTATGACCATATAAGGCTTACATTTTAGTGCCTTGCCAATTAATGTCGTTTTTAACTTAAAGATAGGGCATTTTGCTATACTAGACAGTTTGTACTGTCCCTAGTGTTTCTACTCTATATTTCAATATACAACCCAGAGTTTAGTTCTGTTTTCTTCTAATGAATTTAGACATACAAAGGTGTTGTCCATAAAATTTTCAGCCTTAAATTCATTATAGACAATTTATAGTGATTTTTCAAAGTTACTACCCAGAGCAGAGCATTCTGGGCAGATTACACTAGGTTGAATTCCTACCTCCTTAACTCATTTTAAAAAGATTCTAACATGGCAATTCCATTCATGTTCATGTTCATGTTCATACATGTCTAGGCCATCATAATTCACCTAGAAATGTTCTTAAAATAGGGCACTATCATGTTGAACCTAATTTGATCTATTTGATCACATTTACATATCCAATTCATCAACTAGGCAGTCGATTACCTAATTTAACTAGTTCAATTAGTTGTAGTCATTTTCCAGCAACATATCCATTCAATTCAATCTTCATTTTACCTAGCAACATGATCAAAATAGGGTTCTATGTTCATTTAACATGCTTACACAATTTCTCCATCAAAACAGTCCCTAATCAAGACTGTTTTCAATCATGTTCATATTCCTCAATTTTTCCAGCAACTATACATATATCTCATTAGCAATTTAGCTATTGACAACATCAATTTCTCCTATTCATTTGATTGGCATGTCAATTTCATGGTTTAATCAATCAATTGAACTTTTTAACTAGTTCATAACATCAATTCACTATCTATTCATCAATTTTATGCAATTCAAGCAAGAACCCTAAATCTAAATGCATCATTTGTATCTATAACACATCAAGGAAGATATTTTACCTTCATATCAAGATTAAATGAATGCTAGCAACTCCAATTCCAAGCTTGAATGTATGGCTATGAAGTTTTTCTCACAAAAATTCCTTTCTCTCTTCCTAGCTCTATTACACGGTAAAAGGGAAGAAGATGATGATAATGGATCATCCATTATCTCATCCACATAACTAATTTGCCCTTAATTATCCTTTAATTAATGACATGTGTAGGGGCATTATAGGAATGTAAAAATTTGGCATGCATTCCTTCAATTTAACAATTATTTCGGTTTGGTCACTTATACATTAGGTTACCACTTTTTCAATTATAGCATTCTAGTCCTTATAACTACATTTAACACCTTTCTTTCAATCAATTAGGGATTAAATGAAGGCATTTTAGTAACTTCTTATGTACTAAATTTGAGGATATTACAATTTGTGACTTGACAATTTGGAACTAAGCTAGTTTTGGTAAACCCGATCACAATTGTTTTGATTGAATTAATGTAATTCCTTGATAGAGAAGGTTCTTGTAAAAGCTTGACTTCTAAAAGTGAGTCATGTTTGTAATGCTTTGGTTCGTGAGATTATAATTGCCCTTATCTGAATGCTTACTTGTTTAACATAGACTTGTGATTCAAAAAAAAAAGTGTATGACTATTGTGGTTGTGACTTAAGGCCTTAGAGTTTCTTGTTAATTGTTTGGGATGAGCTTGATGATAGACCCACGAATGAAAAAGTTTTAATTTCCCCCTAATTTTCTGGTTACCCTTTTGATCAAAAGGTAACTATTTGTCACATGTTCGTTCGATTGTTTATTCTCCAACACCTCTTAATCTGGTTTACCCTTAAATTGGGTTAGGGAGCATTACATAAATTGTGAGCCAATTTAATGGGTTAAACTTGATACATTATTGCCAAGAAACTTATATCTTGAAAAGTGGTGTTGATAACTTATGTGATAAGTAAGTTATAAATATGCTATGTTATATGTTGATAACTTATGTGATAAATAAGTTATAAATATGATATGTTATGAGTTGTTAACTTATAAGATAAGTGAGTTATATCTAAGATGTAAGATGTCTGAAAGTATGTGAAAAGTAAACCATGTTAAAAATATCATATGTTCGATACTTAAATGATGAGTAAAACAAGTACACGAGATGCTATGATTCTATACTATGTTGGACTGTTTTTAGTGTATAAAATATATACATATGTAATGCTGCCATGAACTATATATACTTGAAAGGAACTGGACTATTTTGATGTATTAAAGTGTATAAATGATTTACATGGACTGTTTTGTGTAAAATTGAAAAAAAGTAGACTGTTTTAGCATGCTTGAATGTATACATGATTAAATTGGACTATTTTGGTATATGTATAAAGTCAGTGGACTGTTTTAGCATGTTTGAATGTATATGTTGCGTGTTTAGAGTGCTTCGCAATTTGTGCAAGTATACACGTCGCAAGTAATAAAGTGATATGAAAAGTATCGAGTATCGTCTCCACAGGGATTGGTGCTACTTCAAGAATTTGTCTTCCTGCACTTAGAAAGTAAAAACACAAGTGATGATAGTTGGGTTGAGTAAACAAGTAAAGTAAAGAATAAAAGTAAACTAAAGAGAAGTTGAATGATTGAGAGAATAGACCGGATTAAAGTGCGTCGTGGTGTTGAAATTGAATGGACAGTTTTGGTTTTGCATGCAATAGGCAGCTTGATTGCCTTGGCAACAGGCAACACAATTACTTGGGAAACTGATGATACGATAGTCTGGGCAATTGGGAGGCAACCTTCAAGGTTCGGTAAATCGTTCTTCAATGGTTTCTCCTTACCCCTAATTTGGAACTCTAGTCAATGTCCATGCCTTGATAATACATCCCTGCGTTAATCATGGGTGAACATCAACCTATCTTGCGTTTCTTTTAGCTGTTGAAATTCGCAACTTATTCCTAAGCCGAATTAGTCTTCATCGATTTGGACAAAAACCATGTTCATTCGTTTCTTGAATCTAACTCTCATGATATTAGATAAATGGATGTATTCATGAGATCCTCTCCCGATTCAATCGCAAGCAAAGATAAATACCAAGAATGAACAAACCTTGAACTTAAATTGCAAAACAAAAAGCCTAAACAATTCCAATCATTTTCTCAAAACCACTAAACATAATAATCCTAGCCAAAAGAGTTTAGTTCATAATCGGGTGCAAAATAACCACAAAACTAATATCCCTAAACATGAATCTAATGGAAGCAAAAGAAGAAGAAGAAATCGAAACATCCTCCAATTTGCTCTTTCTAATCGCACACCCTTGTAGTTGGTGGCTAGGGCTTTATATAGGAGATGACTAGGTCAAAGTCTTTCTAAAGGAGGAAGTTAAGTTGAAATTAAATACAATATAACAAAAGAAATAGATATCTTTTATTTTATTCCTCCTAAAAATCCTCCCAAATCTCTTGGAATTTGATCTCCCTTTAATCTCCTCATAGTACTTCGACTCCTCCAGGATTCCTTGGAATTTTCGACTATATATAGGCTGAATCCATGGAGAAATCGGCAGTTTCCTTGTTTCCTTCATTGCCTCGGCAATACTTGCCCGGGCAATTAACCTGCATACACAAAAATACACACCAACAGTACCTTTTATCCACAAAATCAACTAAATTATTAAATCAAGCATGACAGTGAAGGAAATCATGAAAACATGCATGAATGCCTAATAATGCAACTAAAATGAGCCTAAGTCCAACAATAATATGAGTAAAAAGGGTTATAAAAATAGTACTTTTGAACACTTAACAATATACATGATTAAATTGGATTGTTTTGGTATATGTATAAAGTCAATGGGTTGTTTTAGCATGCTTGAATGTATACATGATTAAATTGGACTGTTTTGGTATATGTATAAAGTCAGTGGACTGTTTTAGCATGCTTGAATGTATATATGATTAAAGGGGATTGTTTTGTGTAAATACCTGAATATGTGGACTGTTTTGGCATGTCTAATTGTATATAAGATTAAGGGGACTGTTTTGTGTAAATACATGAATATGTGGACTGTTTTGATATGTCTATCAATGCACATGATTTAATTGTACTGTTTTGTGGTAATATATGAAAGAGTGGACAGTTTTGCATGTCTATTGTGTATATGAGTTGAATGGGTTGTTTTTACTATGTTTAAAGGTATAATGACTTGCGTAACAAGAAAGGTCTCAATTGAGTAGTAAAATGGGAAATTAGATATACTCTACTCGAATACCTATAAGTATATATGAAAATGCCTAGTCCTATTTACCCATGTAATACCCCTTTCCCGTATTCATAGCTGAATACGAGTCAGAGATATCACAAAACATTGTAAAAATCTCTACATTTGTAACTCGGTAAAAAATTTTATTCTTCTAAAAATATTACAATATATTTAGTTTCTATTTACAAATGTAGTTAATCGCGTATAGTTTAAACATAATATTTTAATCTTCAAAATCGAGTTTAATTTCAGGTAGCAACTTATTAATTTAATTTGACTTTAAATAATTAATGAAACTGCCTAAAAACTGCCTGACTTAAAATTCATCCAGATACCACATAAAATACAAATTCTATCAGAGCTGGCATATCATTTTAATATACATGCCAACTAGTAAATATCAAACAATGTCAAAAGATATCTTACTGATACTGATTTACCTGTTATTGATTGATGATTTCCGTTTATGCTCCTTACTCTAACCATTTCTTCTTTCCTACGTGTAAAACAATTACACTCTAAGTATTTACTTAGTGAGGCAATAATTCGAATTCAAGTGCAATTGTCATAATATCAATATTAATGATTAACAATGCATATGATCACCTTACCATTATATGCTCGTTAACATAAATAAATATGTATATCAAAGTGATAAGATTAGATCTTACCAATACCGTTGTCATTCCATCCGTAAGCTTTCAATGCTTACCAATACCTTTTTCCCATTTCTATCTGCAAATTTCAAGCTTATCTTCCTGTTTCTTTTTTTATTCTTTTTAATTTATTTAGCCCAAGATATCGAATTAAGAGATTCTATGTACACGAGTCATCCCCCATACCCAACCTTTCTTGAATATGTGTATTATTTGCACTCTACCGGGAGTGCTTAGCACTGAAGTGCTTATGTATACTTACCGGAGTATACAATATATCCCTCATTGAGTTTTTATGAAATTACACCGAAGTGTTTAGCACCCGTAGTAAGTCCGTATACTCAAACCATGCATGAGTATACTCCTCGATGAGTATTTATAAAATTTGCATTTTACCTGAAGTGCTTAGAATATTTATATAGCTGTTTATGACCATATGGATATCCAACTATACCATCGAACCTCTATATCATACATTGGGCTTTATTTCATCATTTAAGTTATCAATGGCAACATATATCAATATATATCAGCATTTAACAGTTCATAGCCGAAATAACATTTATATTATACCATCATCAATAACTAGTGATCAATGCATTTATTTTCAACCTTTGACATATTTAAAATATGTCAAATATATGATCAATGACATAAATATCATGACAATATATAAACCAGGTAGACTCATCGCAAGTCCTACCGGTGATGTATGAAACATCCATGTATAATGTTATGTATGCATTGCACTCACCTGGGCCATTTATTAGTATGCCTCACTAAGTCCTCTTTGATCCCTTCCTTCATTGTACCTTGAACCTCCCTTGATTCGACCTTAACTTCATAATTCAAATAAGTAAAATATTTGTTAGATCCCAATCTAACAATATCTTAGACATATTGTCCAAAATAATCATTCGAATACAAAATCTCCAAACGTTTTCCTTTCTTCCTTGTATTTTTCAAAAATTCATTATGGTCCTTAGTGACCACTTTGAACTTCCATTAACCCCTTTCAAGCTTACTAATCAACCTTAGATACAAAGTGTATCAATTCTCATTTTCTGGCAGTTTGCAGTGCCTACCTTCGAAGAAATATTTCTATAAAATAATCTATAACTCGGAATTCGAATCCATTCATTCAGAAAGAAACTAGATTTGATAAGCTTTTCAACCATATAAATTAATAGCCCAAATTCAACTTGTACGATTTATGGCGAATTTTCAAAGTCAGTTACAGTGCTGAAATTCAGAACAGACTGGTGTTATGTTTTCTGACCTTTCGTCACTTAAAAATTCATATGTTTTGACTCGGAACTCGAAATCAGATTCCGTTTGTTGGAAACAAAACTAGACGAACAAATCTTTACATCCGTATAAAATTCACTATCTTATGACCTTCTTCATCAAATAATTATTCACAATAATTCTCCTTAATTTTCCTTCTTTACCGAAATAGTCACTAAAATGCAAAGATAAGTATTCAAGCTTCTTAACTTTGCAAATTAGTCCTTGATTCAACATTACTACCTTAATTCCATCATTACTACTAAAAATCAGATTTAGCCCCCATACAAAGCTTCAATTTCGATTTGGTCACTTAACTTTGACAAATTGTCAAACTAGTCACTAATTCAATTCAACATCAATTTAGCATTCTAACTTTAGTTTCTTGTCTCTAACATCTTTAATAACATAAATACACTCCAAATTATAAAAAAATCAGATTTGGTCCTTCAACTTTTCAATTTGCCGAAATGGTCCCTACTCAATTTAACTTAGGGTTTTGCTTCCAAACAACAATTCAAGCTTACTAGCTCATTATTTCAACATCACAAACCCTAAATTAAACTTGAATCCATAAACCCTAATCATCTTCATAAAAATCAAAACATGTAAAACTTAAATCCTAACTCAATATCATGATTTTAACATCATACTAGCTTAATTCTAACTTGAATTCAATCATGGAATCATAAAATCTCAAAAGCCCCAATTTGATCCATAACCCTAATTTCTTTATCAGGAAAATTCTCATCAACCAAGCATGTATTCCATGAACTATTGATATCAAAAGATAGAGCTTGAAGAGTAGGACAACTTTGTAGTTGAAGAGATTACCTAAAAACTGAGTTTCGGGGCTTAAATCGAGCTTGGAAAAATTTCTTCTTCTTTCCCCTCTTTCTCCACGTTTCAAGGCTGGAAAAGATGAACATTTTGTTCATCTTTTCACCATTATTTTAAACATATATCTATTAAATGAATATTAAATTCATTTAATAGTGAAATTATAATTTTGCCCTTTTTATCTAATGGTTGAGATTGATTTTATCATCAATCAAGGGCCAAGATTTAATCTTCCATTTCTGCTTTCCAAAATTACCCTTACAACTTTTTAAATATTTCAAAATTGCCATTGGGGCCAAATGACCAATTTGCCCTTCAACTAGTCTTTATTTACTAGTTTGTTTCCAAATTGCCATTCAATTAAAATCTAACTAAATCTAGTTAGAATTCAACCAACCATAATAAAATATTCATAAAATAACATTTTATGGCTTTTCCATATCTTTTGGATCAGTCTCCAAAATTTCCATTCATCTTGAATCAAACTAAAAATATTTCCAACACTTGGAAATGACTTTTATAACCTTTCTCTATCATATGGAAAAATTTCAAAATTTTCCAGTTTGATCCAGGTATCCGAATTCCACTTAAACTTTAACTGCGATTTTCCAAATAATCAAAACATCAGATCGAACCAAAATCTTCACATTCGATCCACACCCTTAGGTGATCTATTTATTTATGAAATAAAAACCCTTAACTTTTAGGAAACTACAACTTTAGTCCCTAAACTTTTCCAAAGTTTATACTTTTGCCATAAAATTTTTAGAATATACATTTTGGTCACTAACATTTTAAACTTCAATTCCCATTCCAATTTTCCTTGAAATTCAACCAAACTTTAAGAATACCTTATTCAATTCACTATCTATCACATGATACCTTTAAACCTTAGAAATTTCCTTTCCAAAACCCATAATTAAAGAAATCCTAACTTTTGCATTTTTTTTCATTTTAGTCACTAAGTTAGCTTTTAAGCTATTATCTTAGTACTAAATGATCCTTAATCAACTTAATAAATTTTAGGGTATTACAATTCTCTCCCCCTTAAGAAAATTCGTCCTCGAATTTTCAATACGTACTTGGTTCCAAAAGGTGAGGAAACTATTTTCTTATATTTTCTTCTTATTTCTCTTAAGTCGTTTCTTAAACCTTATGATTTTTTTTTCAAAGAAATTTAACAAATGTGATTGTCTTGTTTTCTTAGTTCTTTGACTCCATGTGCTAGGATCTTTACTAGTTTTTTTCATAGCTTAAATCCAGCTGAATATTTATTTTCTCCGGAGTAACAACATGTGGGGGGTCTAATCAATATTTCCTAAGCATCTATACATTACGAATCTTGTCCATTTCAAAGATAAAGATAGCTATTAAGCTTAACTATCAGACTAACTCCTTTCCTGATTTCTTATAGCCCAATAAATCTTAAACTTAACTTTCTTTTTGTCTAAACCATAGCACCTTCTTCCAGGGTGAAACTTTTAAGGAATACTTTATCCTTAACTTCATATTAAATATCTTTTCTTTCAGGATCAACATATAGTTTCCATCATCGAGATAGAAATTCTTCCTTGATAATACAAATATCTATCAAACCTAACTTCCAAGTTTTCAGTTTCACTCTTTTCCACTTGTTTGAACCTTGACAACATTTATTTAATCCAATATGGTAAATTTTATTATTAACTTGACAATCAAAACGCCATCTTTTTTTAATGCAAATCTTGTATTCATAGCTCTTAAGACAACAAGTATCTTTCGACTGAGAGCGTCAGCTACCACATTAACTTTTTCTGAATGATAATCAATGACCACATCATAATCTTTAAGAAGCTAGATCCAACTTCTTTTCCTCAAGTTCAACTCTTCTTTAGCAAGCATATAATTTAAACTTTTATAACCTATATAAATATAGCATCGTTCACTGTATAAATAATGACGCCATATCTGTAAAGTAAATATAGCCATTACCAGCTCCAAATCCTAAGTAAGATAATTTCTCTCATATATCATAAGTTGTCTCAAGCGTACACCATTACTTTTCATTCTGGTTGTACTAGACCGTGGCTTCTATTAAGATCTTCCTTAATGTCTCAAAGTTTTCTTTTCATTTATCTTTTCAACTGAATGGCATGTCTTTCATCAATAGCTTGGTCAATGAGGAGGCAATCATCAAAAAAATTGAACCTCTAAAATATTCTTCAGAGGTTTCCATTCAACTATAGTTTGTGCTTTCTTGGGATATACTCTTATCCCCTCTGCCAAATCCACATAACTAATAAAACAGCTTTTGACAACCAAGTTCACACTTTAACAAATTAGCATATAGCTTCTTTTCTCGAAAGGTCTGAAGAACAATGCAAAATGAGCATCTTGTTCTTCCATTTTCTTCGAATAGACCAAAATATCCTCAATAAACTCTACCAAAAATTGGTCCAAGAAAAATTAGAATACTTGCTTAATTAGGCTTATAAATGTCGTAGGCATCATCCCGAACTCATAGTATTCATACCGAGTCCGAAAAGCTATCATTAGAGTTTATTTTTCCTTGATCTTTAGCTGATAATATTCCGATCGAATGTCTATTTTGGAAAACATAGTTGTGCTTTTTTTAACTGATCAAAAGATCATCATTCTTCATAAGAAGATATTTATTCTTTCTGTCACCTTATTTAGCTGACGAAAATCTATACTTAATCATATAGATCAATCTTTATTTTTCACAAATACGCTAGTGCACCCCAAGGTGGCACACTAGGCTTTATAAAACCTCAACCTAACATTCCTTGTAATTGTACCTTTAAATCCCGAAGTTCGGTCAAAGCCATTTTATACGGGGCCATTAATTTAGGATCAATGCCTGGTATCATCTTTATTTTGAATTTCACCTCTCAATCTAGATGTAATTCTGAGTAACCCACCTGGGAATACATTCAGATATTTTTGGACAGTTGAGTTATTTTCCAATTTAACTTCAATAGCCTGAGTATCCACTACATTTGCTAAGAAAACTTAACAACCTTATAACAACAATTTCTTTAATAAAACAACTGAAATTACATTGGAAATGAGATTTACCCTTTTATCAACTACTACTAGTTTTGTACCTTCCGTGTTTTTTTAATACTAATCGCTTTATGCGACAATTCATCATGACTTGATAGGAAGGTAATCAATTCATTCCCACCATCATCTTAAACTCCTCGAAAGATAATTCCATTAAATTTATCGGGAACTCTATTTCTTATATTTTTATCGACCAATTCCAATGTTAAGCTCGCCCTTACATTACAACCCAACAAATTTATGACCGCTATATTACTTGAAATGGGTTCTAAAAGGATATCTCTTTCACCATTCAACTTCGTACTTATATTCGAATGTGTAAAGCTAGGACCCATCAACATCAATACAGGTTTATCCAAAAAGATGAGATGTACCTTCTATGATATTCGAATCCTCCCAATCTTTATCAGTCCTGATGTTATAAACTTGGACTGATATGTGCAATCCTAGCTGCGTAGCAATTTCAAATGTTTCCCCAGCTTTAACTTAACATCGGAGTAGCAATACAACTCCATCCAATTTCTCAGTATCCAAAGAGTGCAATCCGTCCAGTGTAATCCTTAGGTTATTCAGTTATAAATCAACAATCACTTGACCTTAATCTACTTTTCCTTTCAATTCAGGTGTTCCTGAACTTTTTAATTCCTTAATCCGGCACAAACACTCCTTGTTGTACCAGTGCCCCTTTCTTATTCTGATTTATCCGAAGGTTTATCATTAACCTTATTGTTACTACTCTTGATTCCTTCCAAAGCTTCCAATTTATCAGTTCATCATGCTTTCTTGACTCAAATATTTTTTTATAATTCCTCCTCATTTACATTAGTAAGGAGCGATATCAATTAGATCATAAAAACATCAGATCAGTAATATTGATATCCTAGTGGCATGTATACTCTTTTTAACATAAAACCACTTCCATTTAGGCCGAGAATCGGCTAAACCTGTAGCTCTGATACCAATAAATGTAATACCCATTTCCCGATTTCATAGCTGAATACGAGTCAGAGATATCACAAAACATTTGTAAAGCCCTCTACATTTGTAACTCGGTAAAAGTTTTGATTCTTCTAAAAATATTACAATATATTTAGTTTCTATTTTCAAATGTAGTTAATCGCGTATAGTTTAAACATAATATTTTAATCTTCAAATCAAGTTTAATTTCAGGCAACAACTTATTAATTTAATTTGACTTTATATAATTAATGAAACTGCCTGACTTAAAATTCATCCAGATACCACATAAAATACAAATTCTATCAAAGCTGGCATATCATTTTAATATACATGCCAACTAGTAAATATCAAACAGTGTCAAAAGATATCTTACTGATACTGATGTACCTGTTATTGATTGATGATGTCCGTTTATGCTCCTTACCCCAACCATTTCTTCTTTCCTACGTGTAAAACAGTTACACGCTAAGTATTTACTTAGTGAGGCCATAATTCGAATTCAAGTGCAATTTTCATAATATAAATATTAATGATTAACAATGCATATGATCACCTTACCATTACATGCTCGTTAACATAAATAAATATGTATATCAAAGTGATAAGATTAAATCTTACCAGTACCGTTGCCATTCCATCCGTAAGCTTTCAATGCTTACCAATACCTTTTTCCCATTTCTATCTGCAAGCGTTCAAGCTTATGTTCCTGTTTCTTTTTTTCTTCTTTTTAATTTATTTAGCCCAAGGTATCGAATTAAGAGATTCTATGTACACGAGTCACCCCCATACCCAACCTTTCTTGAATATGTGTATTATTTGCACTCTACCAGGAGTGCTTAGGACCGAAGTGCTTCTGTATACTTACCGGAGTATACAATATATCCCTCATTGAGTTTTTATGAAATTACACTGAAGTGTTTAGCACCCGTAGTAAGTCTGTATACTCAAACCATGCACGAGTATACTTCTCAATGAGTATTTATAAAATTTGCACTTTACCTGAATGCTTAGAATATTTATATAGCTGTTTATGACCCTATGGATATCCAACTATACCATCGAACCTCTATATCATACACTGGGATTTATTTCATCATTTAAGTCATCAATGGTAACATATATCAATATATATCAACATTTAACAGTTCATAGCCGAAATAACATTCATATTATACCATCATCAATAACTAGTGATCAGTGCATTTATTTTCAACCTTTGACATATTTAAAATATGTCAAATATATGATCAATGACACAAATATCATGACAATATATAAACCAGGTAGACTCATCGCAAGTCCTATCGGTGATGCATGAAACATCCATGTATAATGTTATGTATGCATTACACTCACCTGGGCCATTTATTAGTATGCCTCACTAAGTCCTCTTTGATCCTTTCCTTCATTGTACCTCGAACCTCCCTTGATTCGAACTTAACTTTATAATTCAAATAAGTAAAATATTTGTTAGATCCCAATCTAACAATATCTTAGACATATTGTCCAAAATAATCATTCGAATAAAAAATCACCAAATGTTTTCCTTTCTTCCTTGTATTGTTCAAAAATTCATTATGGTCCTTAGTGACCACTTTGAACTTCCATTAACCCCTTTCAAGCTTACTAATCAACCTTAGATACAAAGTGTATCAATTCTCATTTTCTGGCAGTTTGTAGTACCTTTGAAGAAATATTTATATAAAATAATCTATAACTTGGAATTCGACTCCGTTCATTCTGAAAGAAACTATATTCGATAAGCTTTTCAACCATATAAATTAATAGCCCAAATTCAACTTGTACGATTTATGGCGAATTTTCAAAGTCAGTTACAGTGCTGAAATTCGGAACAGACTAGTGTTCTGTTTTCTGACCTTTCGTCACTTAAAAATTCATATATTTTGATTCGGAACTCAAAATCAGATTTTGTTTGTTGGAAATGAAACTAGACGAACATATCTTTACATCGGTATAAAATTAATTATCTAACCATTTTTGTAGAATTTATGGTGAATTTTCAAAGTTACTGCCATAAACCAGTTTCTCTACACAACTACCATAAACAACTTCAACTTTTATAACAACTTCTCCTTACTTCTCTACTTTTCAATTTAGTCCAATTACTTGCTTTAACCCTCCATCTTATGACCTTCTTCATCAAATAATTATTCACAATAATTCTCCTTAATTTTCCTTCTTTACCGAAATAGTCACTAAAATGCAAAGATAAGGATTCAAGCTTCTTAACTTTGCAAATTAGTCCTCAATTCAACATTAGTACCTTAATTCTATCATTACAACTAAAAATCAGATTTAGCCCCCATGCAAAACTTCAATTTCGATTTGGTCACTTAACTTTGACAAAATGTCAAAATGGTCACTAATTCAATTCAACATCAATTTAGCATTGTAACTTTATTTTCTTTTCTCTAACATCATTAATAACATAAATACACTCCAAATTCTAAAAATTCAGATTTGGTCCTTCAACTTTTCAATTTGCGAAAATGGTCTGTACATAATTTAACTTAGGGTTTTGCTTCCAAACAACAATTCAAGCTTACTAGATCATTATTTCAACATCACAAACCCTAAATTAAACTTGAATCCATAAACCCTAATCATCTTCATAAAAATCAAAACATGTAAAACTTAAATCCCAACTCAATATCATGATTTTAACATCATACTAGCTTAATTCTAACTTGAATTCAATCATGGAATCATAAAATCTCAAAAGCCCCAATTTGATCCATAACCCTAATTTCTTTCTCATGAAAATTCTCATCAACCAAGCATGTATTCCATGAATTATTGATATCAAAAGATAGAGATTGAAGAGTAGAAAAACTTTGTAGTTGAAGAGATTACCTGAAAACCGAGTTTCGGGGCTTAAATCAAGCTTGGAAAAATTTCTTCTTCTTTCTCCTCTTTCTCCACGTTTCAAGGCTGGAAAAGATGAACATTTTCACCATTATTTTAAACATATATCTATTAAATGAATATTAAATTCCTTTAATAGTGAAATTATAATTTTGCCCTTTTTATTCAATGGTTGAGATTGATTTTATCATCAATCAAGGGTCAAGATTTAATCTTCCATTTCCTCTTTCCAAAATTTCCCTTATAACTTTTTAAATATTTCAAAATTGCCATTGGGGCCAAATGACTAATTTGCCCTCCAACTAGTCTTTATTTACTAGTTTGTTTCCAAATTGCCATTCCATTAAAATCTAACTAAATCTAGTTAGAATTCAACCAAACATATTAAAATATTCATAAAATAACATTTTATGACTTTTCCATATCTTTTGGATCAGTCTCCAAAATTTCCATTCGATCCAATATATCGATAAATAATCCTTTACTCAGAAATAAACTATAGGATTCATCTTGAATCAAACTAAAAATATTTCCAACACTTGGAAATAACTTTTATAACCTTTCTCTATCATATGGCAAAATTTCAAAATTTTCCAGTTCGATCCGGGTATCCGAATTCCACTTAAACTTTAACTGTGATTTCCCAATAATCGAAATATCAGATTGAACCAAAATCTTCACATTCGATCCACACCCTTTGGCGATCTATTTAATTATGAAATAAAAACCCTTAAATTTTAGGAAATTACAACTTTAGTCCCCAAAATTTTCCAAAGTTTATACTTTAGCCATAAAATTTTCAGAATTTACATTTTGGTCACTAACATTTTAAACTTCAATTCCCCTTCCAATTTTCCTTGAAATTCAACCAAACTTTAAGAATACCTTATTCAATTCACTGTCTATCACATGATACCTTTAAACCTTAGAAATTTCCTTTCCAAAACCCATAATTAAAGAAATCCTAACTTCTGCATTTTTGTCATTTTAGTCACTAAGTTAGCTTTTAAGCTATTATCTTAGTACTAAATGACCCTTAATAAACTTAGTAAATTTTAGGGTATTACAACCCATGTACAAGTGTAATTGTGGATTGAATGTCTTGTCCTGTGATGATTGATTTCTTGTCCTAGCTTAGAATTATATTCATATTCAATAGACCTATGTGTTAGGGGTGAAGTATGGTTCTATGATCTTGTTGCTTTAAGCTACCTCACTAAGCCTATGCTTACTTTGTCCTTTCTATGCTTCCAGGTTGAGTCGTTTTTGTGTAATTTTGAGCTTAGACGGGATCACGAGTGTTAAGTTGTATGTTCAAACTCTCTCTTCGAGAACTCCTAGATGGTGGAACATAGTTGATAAGAATGCATTGTGCATCATGTATTGTTTTGTTTGGTTTCATTTGATTATAATCCTTACAAGTATTTGGTGGTTTTTAATGGGCCTTTAATTATTTTATGGTTGCTAGTTAAATGTGTTATAATGTTTGTATATGTGTTTGGTTGATCACTGACTATATGTGCCTTAAGCTATAAGACCTCCATGATGTCACGTGTGTTTGTATGATGATACATATATTTATGCATATCTATTAATAGGTGCTAACCCTAAAAAGATAACATTGGTTGTATGTTTAGATTGATGGTTAAAGTAAACAATCAGTGATCATGTCAACAAATATGTGTAAAGTATGGCTATGCGACAGATTTTGTAACTAAAAATGTTTGGTTCAAGTTTTAATATATATATATATACTTGATCTTAATAATTGAACTTAGCTATCACCTTCTTGTTTATGGTCTCTATTGTCTCACACCTGCTTGTTTGTTAAGCTATGTCAAATACGATGTTCAAATGGTTGCTTATTGATGAAGCTCATTTAGATATGATGTCTGAGCACTTGTCATTTTGGTTATACGTTGGGGTGTAATGCGAGGTTCTTGAATAGTAATTAGGGACAATGAGATTGAATTATTGTTATTACAACTTGCAAGTTTGTAATCGGCTTAAGATTAATAAGGCGTTCAAATGGAAATAGATTATTGTGATAGTTGAAGTATTTGGTTTATGCTTCTAATTTTATTTGTACATGATGTAATGGATGAGATGTGTAACACCCCTGAACCTGGCTTAGGAGTAAACCGAGTTAGGAAGTGTTTGACAGATAAACACTAAGAACTTTCTTAGGAAACTAGCACATCAAAAGATCATGACTTTAAAAAATTGGGGGTAATTTAAAACTTTTTCTTGGGGGTAATTTAGAACTTTTTCTTGTAGCAAAAGCCATTTAATTAAATCATAGCTTATGGATCTATACAAAATAATTTTGTAACCATATACTTCTTCATCAAACACTAAACCAACAACCAATTATACAATAGATAATCAAATAAGTCATTCAATTCCCTCTTATGGGTTATACTTTGAATTCATAAACTTGAATGATTTGCCTCACTAACTATTTTCAGAATGCCAATTAAACCAGATGATAAACTCAAATTGTTAAATGTATATCAACCTATTTTTCATGAAGGACCACCTAGCACAACATACAATCGAATACTTTGAAAGAAATAAGGTCTTAACTTAATTAACTACAATTGTCAAAACTCTAAGGCATGTATCACCAAACTAACTACCGTATCTATTAATCAAACTCTCTTATTATCCACTTTTTGTACTAAACTTTAAACTAATCATCAAGTCATGCTAATTTCATTTAGGATCCATTTCAATTTAGACCGAGCATTAACCAAAACATCACGTGCATAGTGTCACGGACCAAAGTTTTTGGACCGAGACATTAGCGCGAGCAACAAATAGGGAGGTTGTGCGCAATGCAACGGGCGTGTCAAATGTTGCCCAACACTCGGAGAATGGCGAGGACCATACCTTTGGGACCGAGGCGTTAGCGCAAGAATCAGCCAAAGAGAGTTTGCGCGGTGGAACGGGCTTGCCAAGACCATCACACTTGGCCCGGCACTTGAAGAATGCTAAAGAGCCCGCAAGCCCACAAGACTTAGCCAAATCCATGGAGGATTCAGGAGGGTAAATTGGTCAAAGCATTATCCATTTATTTGAATATAATGTGTAGATAATGTTTGTGATAATTAGAGATTTGAATTTGAGATTTGATCAGATAAGATAAGATAAGATCAATCTCGACCGTCGATGTAATTTAAACTGAGCCGTTGGATGTAGGGGAGTTCAACTATAAATAGAGGCTCCCTCCTCACTTGTAAATCACTTCATTCATTCAGTTCACTTCACTTGAGTAATACAAGAAGCATTTACTCTAAAACTCTTTCTATTGTTCTTTGTTGTTCTTGAGTGTTCTTCGTTGTTCTAGCTGCCAATCTCTTTCCGTTGTTCTTTGATTAGCTTTCGCTTAGAACGATCTTTCGTTCGAGGGCTTCGAGGAGTGTTTGATCTTCCGGAGCGAGAATCCTGGTTGAGTTAGGTGTTTGTCGGGAGATCTTCACCTAAGACCGTGACAAGGTACTTCAGGGTGACTTAGTCGACGTTTCAACCGAGAAAGCGACTAAGGTCCGGCACGATTCGTCTGGCAAAGGTCTAGCCCGCGACACAAGTGGTGTCAGTGACGAGATCCATCGAAACCTGGAGTGATTGTCGAAGCCGTTGTCGAGCAGGAGTACTCACAAGGCTGGTTGAAGGCTGACTTAGGCGTAGGAATCGACTGATTTGCGTCGAAGGCGTCTAAGGCCGCACGGATCAGCTAGAGTCAAAATCTAGCCCCGTGACAGTTGGTATCAGAGCCGAGCGGCGGTAGCTGGTAGCTGATAGTTGGTATCAGAGACGAGCGGTGGTAGCTGGTAGCTGGTAGCCAGGTTCCGTGATAGTAGGCATCGGAGCAAAGTTCTGCTGACAGTTGGTGTCAGAGTTGAGCGGTGATAAGTTGTTATCAAAGACGGTAGCGGTTTCGTGACAAGAGGCATCGTGAGCGAAGTCTTGCTGATAGTTGATATCAGAAAGAGCCGTGAGAGTTGGTAACAGAGAGAGCCACGAGAGGTGGAATCGGAGAAGTGCCGTGATAAGCGCTATCCGAGCGAGTCAAGGAAGGGACTTGCGTTCGAGCCAGCTCGCAGTTGCAGTCAAGCGTGGTGGTGACTTGTGTTCAAGCCAACTTGCAGGTGCAGTCAAGTGTGGTGGATTCCAGCTTGCAGGTGCAGTCAAGTGTGGTGAGTTCCAGCTTGTAGTTGCAGATAAGCGTGGTGGTGGTTTGTGTTCGAGTTAGTCGAGTGATCGGGGATCGACTAGTTCGTGGCAAAGTGGTGATTGAGATGGCACCAAGAAGAAGACACCGACAATGGACGATGTAAGAAAGACACAACGAATTTGACGAGAGGAGCAACCGCCTTGAAAATAAGGTACACTCGAATCTTGAATTCATAACAAATTGTAGAGGCTTGGGTCGATAAACTCTTGGACTTCAAGAAGGAGGCCGAGATGGTGTTTGAAGAGCTAGAGCCAGTAAACCTTGAGAAGCTGGGTTCGTTGGATATTGAGATGTTAGAGTCTGTAGAAGGGATCCGGGAGGATGTTCAATTGGCTCTTAATGAATTGGATGTGAAGGTGTCTAAGCGTGGCGATTCCTTAGAGGCTGTGGTGGAAATTCTAAGAGAAGAGGCCAAAAAGACCCGGAGTGTTGTGGAGTCACGTCTTGAAAAGTTAGAGTCCATGGAGGGCAAGTTCAATGACGAGACGCAACGCATCCTCAACGAATTGGAGGTAGTTCGAGAGAGTTGTGCTTGTGAAGCCAAGATGGTGGATTTGCAAAAAGCGGAGAGTTCTTCCAAGGAGGAAACCGCGAAGGAGATCCAAGAAGTTCTCAACTCAGTGTACGAGAAGTTGAACCAACAAGATGATTCCCTTCAAGATGCAGTGGAGGCAATGAAGGTGGAATTGGAGTCGTTGGGAAAAAGGGTTTGTAGACTTGAGAAATCCGAGGAGGAGGCCAAGCAGACCCAAGGTGTTTTCGAGTCCCGTCTTGACGAGGTAGAGTCCATAGATGACCAGTTCAAGGACGAGACACGAGAAGTTCTCAACAAGTTGGTGACTGTTCGAGGAGTAATGCGAGTGAAGTCGAGATAGAAGCTTTGCGAAAAGAAGTGGATGAGCTCAAGAGGGAGCTGCTCGGTTGCAAGACGGCAATGAGCGAATGTGATGCGCTCAAGACCTTCTTAGAGGGATTTAGACCGGGGGCGAAGCTCGCAGTAGAGCAAGGAGATGCCCAGAGACTTTCAGAGGCTTTCGTTGTTGCCGAACCTCTGACCGAGCCTGCAGGATGCAAGCAGGTGAGTGTTGAGTCAACCAGGCCCAGTTCGAGAGACAAGGGGAATGGTGAGGCTAAGTCCGTGCCAGAGAAGAAGGGGAGCAAGAAGTTGAAGTGCTACTTCTGTGATGGTCCTCATTTGATAAGGGGATGTCCCGAGAAGAACCGCCTAGCTGCCATGGTGAAGACAGCAGACGAGTCAAAGGGAGAAGTAGCGAGACTTGGGGCGATTGCGAGTGTCAATGCCGCCAAGCGAAGTGAGAGCCGTGGTTCGACTACGAGTGCCAAAGTAGTCCAGCCAGCGATGAGACTTGGGGCGAATGCGAGTGTCAATGCCGCCAAGCAAAGGGAGAGCCGTGGTTCGACTACGAGTGCCAAAGTAGTCCAGCCAGTGATGAGACTTGGTGCGATAGCAAGTGAGGAAGCTGTCAAGCCGAGGGTAAAGACGAGGCAATTGAGGTGTTACCGGTGTAAGGGACCTCATAAGTTGCGGAGATGCCCGTTTCGAGCCAAGTGGTCCGAGGGACAGGACAAGGCCAAGAGTAAAGAGCCTGTGAAACTTGGTTCCGAGTTGTCTAGTTCTGCCAAGGTAAGCGGAGACCATGAGCAGAATGGGTTGAAGATGTCTAGGAAGGCTGGGAAAGAGCTTGCCGAGGATGTTCGGGGAAAGAGCATCGCTTTTGAGACCAGTACAGTGTCGAAGGGGGCTGAGCCGTCGAGGGACATAGCAACCGTTAATATGCCACCTATGGGCAAGGTGGGAAAGAAGCGAAGGACTTCGAGGAAGAAGTGCCGACGCAAGTTGAAGCAACTAGAGTGTTACCAGTGTAAGGGGCCTCACAAATTGCGAGATTGCCTGGATCGAGTCAAGCCATCCAAGGAGTTGGATGAGCCCGAAGAAAGCGAGGCTGTATCGCTTGATCCGATAATGTCGAGTTCTGCCAAGGCCAAGGGGGACCGAAAGCAGAAAGGGGTAACCATGTCCGAGAAGGCTACCGAGGAGCTTGCCGAGGATGTTCGGGGTAAGAGCATCGCTTTTGAGACCATTGTAGAGTCGAAGGGGGCCAAGCCGTTAGGGGACATAGTAACCGTGGAGACACCACCAATGGGTAAGGTGGGAAACGAGCGACGAACTTCAGGTAGGAAGTGTCGACGCAAGAGAAAGCACCGAACTTCAAGGAAGAAGGATCGATGCAAGAGAGCACCAAACTTCAAGTCAGAAGGGCGGGTGCAACCAGATGCAACGGACTTCAGGGAAGAAGTACCGATGCAGAGTATCGCAACGGACTTTGTGGCGAAAGTGCCGATGCATGCAAAGAACTTCGATGAGGAAGGTTCAATGCAGAGGGGGCCAGACTTCAAGGAGAAAGAAGGGCTGACCCATTTTAGAGTAAATGTGACCGAGGAAAAGGTACATCTCAAACACGTTCCTAGTGTTTTTGGTTTTGATTTGCCGTTGTTGATGAGCGTAGGTCAAGTAAGACCTAGTCTTCAGTGCGGGGGAAAAGAAGATTGGAAGAGACCTTTCAGAGTTCAAAGGGGCAAGTCAGAGTTGTCGACGAATCTGAGAGTTCAGTCTGTGTTCAATGTTGTGACGACTTCCAAGTCTTTGCCGCAGGACCAAGCGGGTCTGAGTCGAGGTAAATCAGAGTTTGTGGGAGAGTGCTCCTACAAGGGAGATGTATCAAGAGGCGTGTTAGCACGCGATGTTCAACGACAGTTTGAGGCGAGGCGAGCAGTTCATATGGGGGAATTGCATGAAGCCGAGGCATCGACGAGTAAACAAGTTGACCCTGCCCAGGATCGTTCGAGTGCAGCGACGAGGGCGTCGCTAAGTCAAGTGGGGGAGATTGTCACGGACCAAAGTTTTTGGACCGAGACATTAGCTCGAGCAACAAATAGGGAGGTTGTGCGCAATGCAACGGGCGTGTCAAATGTTGCCCAACACTCGGAGAATGGCGAGGACCATACCTTTGGGACCGAGGCGTTAGCGCAAGAATCAGCCAAAGAGAGTTTGCGCGGTGGAACGGGCTTGCCAAGACCATCACACTTGGCCCGGCACTTGAAGAATGCTAAAGAGCCCGCAAGCCCACAAGACTTAGCCAAATCCATGGAGGATTCAGGAGGGTAAATTGGTCAAAGCATTATCCATTTATTTGAATATAATGTGTAGATAATGTTTGTGATAATTAGAGATTTGAATTTGAGATTTGATCAGATAAGATAAGATAAGATCAATCTCGACCGTCGATGTAATTTAAACGAGCCGTTGGATGTAGGGGAGTTCAACTATAAATAGAGGCTCCTCCTCACTTGTAAATCACTTCATTCATTCATTCACTTCACTTGAGTAATACAAGAAGCATTTACTCTAAAACTCTTTCTATTGTTCTTTGTTGTTCTTGAGTGTTCTTCGTTGTTCTAGCTGCCAATCTCTTTCCGTTGTTCTTTGATTAGCTTTCGCTTAGAACGATCTTTCGTTCGAGGGCTTCGAGGAGTGTTTGATCTTCCGGAGCGAGAATCCTGGTTGAGTTAGGTGTTTGTCGGGAGATCTTCACCTAAGACCGTGACAAGGTACTTCAGGGTGACTTAGTCGACGTTTCAACCGAGAAAGCGACTAAGGTCCGGCACGATTCGTCTGGCAAAGGTCTAGCCCGCGACACAAGTGGTGTCAGTGACGAGATCCATCGAAACCTGGAGTGATTGTCGAAGCCGTTGTCGAGCAGGAGTACTCACAAGGCTGGTTGAAGGCTGACTTAGGCGTAGGAATCGACTGATTTGCGTCGAAGGCGTCTAAGGCCGCACGGATCAGCTAGAGTCAAAATCTAGCCCCGTGACAATAGCATCATTTAAATTACTACTTTGTGATCCTAAGAGGATCTAGACAAATCACAACAACCTATTGGCTATTCAAATCAGAACATTAAACAACCACAAAATCAATTAAGGGCCCATACAACACTTAAATATAATAATATTATACACTTTAATTAATCAAACTTGAATCTATATGCACCATGCATCATGACAAAGATGTTCCACCTTCTAGGAGTTCGAACCATAAGCTTTGTATCTTAAACAATTACAAGAAAATTCTTGCTCAGATTAGGAGAGCTCTGGAATCACACAAACCCTGGAATGAAATAAAGACGTAATTAAGCAATTGAATTGCTTAGTGAGGTAGCAAACAATAATAAACCTATGATTAACTCTAATTTTTTTAATTCTCATTCATTTGATCAGGTCTTGACCAAGACTCGAGTAAGAATCAAGGTAATTAACAGAACTTTTATTTAATTCCCTTGCTTCAATAAGAGGTTTTCAAGTTAACATAATGTATAACTATTCCCTATTGTTTGACTCACATGTTCAAACAAAAACAGTCCTTAGTTTACATGTATTCGTGTAATTATCCACTTAACAATCCATTAACATTTTTGTCATTACAAAACAGCCCCTAACATGTATACATTCTTTTATAATCCAAAACAGTCCATTTGTTACTCATAAATGTGTAAAACAGCTTCCATTACTTGTATATATAATTTCATATTCACAACAAACCTAATCTCATGTGTACCTATTTAAATGCACAAAACAGCCCACTATGACTTATAATCAAGCAAGGGCAGTTTCAAATTCATGTATACACGATTTTATGTATAAAAAAGTCCTTAAATATTTTAAATATCATTTTTCCTTGTTGTTTCATTTCTACGAGTATACAAATATATGTATTTGTATATTTCAATTATGACTTATGATTTTCTTAAGGGAGAATTACAAGAATCACAGATGTTTTATACTTATCTTACAAGTTATTAATATGCTTTAAGGTTTTGGAGAGATCTTCTTAAACCCTTCCGTGTTAACTTTATCAAACATAGATCTAGGCTTGAACAACCAAGATAATTAAAGCAAACCATTCAAACCATATATATGTGTACATAGACAATCGAACATGTATGGAGATATAAACATTCCATCATATACAAGTACAATAATTATTAACAAAGCATACAACTTCCTTCACAGATTATTTAAGAATATTTTCGACAACTCTTATTTGTCATTCCAGATTATATAGATTCATTATACATGTGGTATTCTAGCAAAGCATATAATCAATTCTAAGGTAGACATCAAATTATCTCCATATCAAATAAGCTTTAAACAATGAAAACTACCCATGTTTAACCAATTGTCATCACAATTAGGGCATGAATCGAACCTTTGCTAGGGACGCATAGTCCAATCTTTATCAAGGGATCATAATCCAATTAAAATCAAGGGAACATAGTCCAAATTTTCATTTCATGATATCAAGATTTGTTTTTATGAATATTTAAGTTATCTTGAGCCTTGATTGACAAGTTACTAGACACTTGAATCCACAATGAATGTAACAACAAGGGTACACAAAGTACCGAATTTATTTCATTATTGAACAAGAGTACCAATTATACCAATAGATCATTTGATCTTTAACAACAAGGGACCGTAGTCCAAACTAGCGAGCTCGACGGACTATATGGCATGCCAACTGTGTCTGAACTAACTTGAATCAAGGCTTGTAATTGTAACTTATTATCCATTCTATTTGTATACTCTCCATTCATTCATTCCCTTATTCGGATATTAGAGTAACAAGGTCATTATCAAGTATGCACATACATGCATAATATACACTATAACCATAGATTCAATTTCCATTTTAGTTCATTCGTAATTTTCATTCCACCTTTAAAGATTTGATTTTTAAATTACTAGCCAAGAATTTCTTATCAAGTAAGTAACAACGTATTAATATCACAATCTCGAATCACAATCAAGTATTTCACACCCAAAGAACACCATTCATTATGAGCTTACCTTAGCTTCCAAGCTTACCCGTTTCTTTTGCTTAGCTCTTTACACACAAGAAATGCAACTAACAAAAAGAAATAGAAATACCCGGGATAGCTTCAACCTATCCCGAGGCTTATAGCTACACTCACATGTTATTCCGACATTACGAAATACCTGAATCCACATTTATTTATACTCCTAACTTGATTCCCCTTTCCTAGCCTTCATGCCGACACTCCCTCCATCATCATAGAATGATCCTCTAATTAAAAATAACGAATTATCAATTCCAAGTCAATACGATTCTTTTAAGGGATTGCATATATACTCATGAAACCATTTTATCTATACTTGTATACATGATCACTCCTCCAAAATAGTCCAAAATCACACATATACAATCAGGGCAGCATATATGTGCTTACATTTCCCTATAACAAAACATTCCTATTCGACAATCATAAACACACAGAACAGTCCAATATAATTCCCCTAATCATACACAAACAATTCCAATTTTCATGTTTAACCTTAAGAGTTTCATAACCAACTCAGATGCCAAGACCATTACTACTTACACATACTCACAAATATGTGTACAAAATCAATCACAAGATTCATACAATATCAAGCTGTTCTTGCTTTTAAACTAGGCAACTATTTCCCGAATTTTGGCAGCATGCACTACCTTCAAATATTTGATTATACAGAACAGAATATTCATTGTGTTTTAACTTTCTTTACACCTTTAAAAACTAGATTCGAATACGGTTCTAACGGTATAGGCCACATAATTTAATAAAATCTACAAAAATTATGAAAATTCCTAAAAGTCCCAAAACAGAGACTGTCCAGAGCAGAAAACTGCTTCCAGTTTTTCTGTCCTACATTCGATTAAAAATTCATATCTTTTAATCCAGGACTCGAAATCGATTAGCGTTTTCTTTAAATGAAACTAAACATATACATGATTCTGTACATATAAGCTTCATTTTTTAATTTGACCTATGTGATTTTCTATGAATTTTCAAACTTACTGCCAGTGCATAACTTGTAGGCAGCTTTCACTATCTTGACCCTAAGCCCCCTTTAACCTTCATAGACACTTTCATATCAGTTCCTAAGTTTATATAGCAGCCTTATATATCACTTACACATCAGCCACTAATCTCATTACTCAATTCAATCCATTTAGCTTCATATGTATCCTTATGATAGCCCTAAAACATCATGATTTCATTGTAAGCATAAAAACAGTCCCATGCCATTTGAATTAAAGTTTACCTATGTGTAACATGAACCAATTTAGTCATACTACTAGCTCAAATTTCAAACAAATTTAACATCTTAATTAGGTTATGAACTTATATAACATGGATAATTAAACGCATAACATTCAATGACTAAGAACCTTACTATTAACTCATAATCAAAACTCAATCAAGATTATACACATAGTCTTACAAATTCCACACGTAGATTCTCTTAATGCATGTATCAAGAAACAGATTTAAAGGTGTTCCCTCTCATGAATTAATTCATTCGAACTCTAACAAAATCTTGACATCAAAGAGATAAAAACCAAACAACAAATGATTCTTCAATTAAAAGGAAGAATGAATTTGCTTACCCTCTTTATTTTGTTCATAATCAAAGAATTAGAGGCATGAATCTTCAAGAATTGTTAAACTAATCTTTGAATTTCCCTTCATTATTCCATGGCCAGCCCCCTCCCAAGCATTCGCTCCTTTCTCTCCCTTAAATTATTTTGGTCACTTCTTTGGGAGGAAGGAGAAGGATGTTTGCATATCCCTCTCCCACATGGCTGATCCTTCACCCAAAGCATCCTAAGATAATGACATGTATTCATGTCCCTAATTCCCTTCTAACATTACATGCAAATCCTTCTTAAATCAAGCTTTTCATTTTAGTCGTTTTCATTATAGCTAACTAAATTTCCATGTTTCGCATTTAGCCCCTAATTTGCTTATTCCATGGTTCTTAAGCAATCCTAAATCAATTCAGATCACATTAGAGTTAGAAACATACTTCCAAGCCACATTTTTGGGATATTACAAGATTGGACCTTTTAAATGTTTAAAAGTTTTAAATTACACCGATATTCGAGTGCAGGCTTAGTTGAGAATTGCTAAGGCATTACTTATTTGTTTGGTTTTCCGTTTGGTAACACTTCTTAAACTGGTTTTCTCCTAGACCGGGTTAGGGGTCTTACATTGAGGATGGCAAGACCACTGCCATACATGATGGATTCCCTGATGAGTATTTACTCTCAGTCGACCCTATGCCATGGTACGCTGACATAGTCAACTATTTGGTAAGCAATATTTTGCCACCAGATTTGGCAAGTAATGTCAGGAAATGATTTTTACGAGATGTTCAACAATATTATTGAGAAGAGCCAATTTTGTTTAAGCATTGTGCTGATCAAGTGATACATCGATGTGTGCCAGAAGATAACCAACACAACATATTGCAATTATGCCACGCAGCATCGTATGGAGGCCATTTTGCTGGGATGAAAACTGCAACCAAAGTGCTATAGTCAGGATTCTTTTGGCCTACGCTGTTCAAGGATGCCCATAAATTTTTCAAGGCATGTGATCAATGCCAATAGACGGGTAACATCTCTGGTACATCAATTGCCATTCTAGAACATTATGCTAGTAGAGCTGTTTGACATATGAGGAATAGACTTCATGGGTCCTCTTCCCCATCATTTGGTAACATATATATCCTTGTAGCCGTTGACTACGTTTAAAAATGGGTTGAACCTGTTGCTTTACCAACAAATGATGTCAAGACTGTTGCCAAGTTCCTGTATAAGCATATTTTTATTAGATTCCGTTCCCCTAGAGCTATCATTCATGATGAAGGTACACACTTTAAATGTAATTTAATTTTAAAGCTCTGTGCAGGTATGGAATCCAACAAAGAATTTCCATAGCCTACCATCCCTAAATGAATGGCCAAGCGGAGATTTCAAATAAAGAGATTAAGAACATCTTGGAGAAGACTGTGAACCTGACAAGGAAGGACCGTTCCTTGAGACTAGATGAATCTCTTTGGGCTTACAGAACAACTTTTAAGACTCTGTTGGGAACCTCCCCATATAGACTCATTTTTGGGAAGGCATGCCACTTGCTAGTGGAATTGGAACATCGAGCTTATTGGGAAACCAAAAAGCTTAATATGGAATAGAGAGCTGTCGTTGAGAAGAGGCTATTAGATTTGAATGAGTTAGAGGAATTTCGAGCTCAAGCCTTTGAGAATGCCAAGCTGTATAAAGATAAGACAAAAAGGTGGCATGATAACAGAATATTGCCAAGGCAGTTTGAAGTCGACCAAAGAGTTTTGTTATTTAACTCTAGATTAAAGTTATTTCCAGGCAAGCTTGAGTACAGATAATCGGGTCACTTTGAATTTGTCAAACATGGACCAGTTGACATTAAGGATTTGAAGACGGGGGAAAACTTTTAAGGTAAACGACCAAAGGTTGAAACATTATCTAGAAGGCAGTCAAAAGGATGCCAAGGAGATTGTTCTCCTGGCAGAAATTTAGTGAACTCCACCATCATTGTTTGATGTATGTACATAATAGGTTAGATGTTTTCTTTGATTTTTCAGTTTTTGATTCAATTGTTATTTTCTTTTTGTTATTTTATTTTAATTTTCTTTTTCTATTTTGAAAGGATTTCTTTGAGTGAATACAAGATTATGTTGCCAGGCAGTAAGCCAAGATCAGGATTGGCATATGGGATCTAACATCACGTACAAGTTGGACTTTGTGTGATTTAGGCCCAAGATGAGAAGATTTTTGCCAAGTGCGGGATAAACCCTAGCCACTTAGGGTAAAAATTCAAATTCAAATTTCAACCCAATCATTTTACCCTAATCCTTTTCCCGCGCTGTCTTATCTCATTAACCCCTTAGCCCATCATTATCCCTTCTCCCTAAACACACCACTTCCTCATCATTATCCCCATTTAATCGCCCAACTTAAACATCCCTATCAAAACACTCAACCATTTCTTTTTCCCTTTACTTAAACCCCAACCTTTGCCTTAGCTAAAATTTTACACTCTTTCTTTTCATCTCTTTTCCCCAATTTTTTTTATTTCTCTAAAAGTTTCTCCATGGCATATTCTGCAACATCTTTCAAGATATTCTTTAATGAATAAATTCAAAAGAAGTATGAGGAGAACTTTTTTGCACGAACGTTTTGTTATGAGAAGAATTTTGACTTCAAGAACGAACCCAACTTGGGTTATTCACTGGAGTTCATAGTAGTGATTAAAAAGCATAAGTGGAGTTATTTTGCCAGAAATATGGGGATATCCATTCCAATATTGTCCGAGAGTTTTATGCCTACCTTACGACCAAAGATTCACCTTTTTTGCTAATATGAGGTACGTGTGTTAGATTTGATGAGAGATCTATTAATAATATGTTTAAATTGGATGGTGCAGGGGAAGAGCACTTTGAGTTTGTTGACTCTTTGGATGATGCCAAGCGACAAACGCTATTGAAAGATTTTTTCGATCCTGGCACCAACTGGAATAAATTATCAAAAGGTAAAGGAAAGGCTACAGAGCTGGTGTCGAAGGCCAAGGTACCCAAGGCAGAACCTGAGACTCCTATGCCAACTAGTTCAGTGGCAATGCTTTATCAAATCTACCAATGGCAGGAGCTCATTCTACAAAAGATGGAGAAAGTAGAGGAACATAACACCAAGCTCTAGAAATATACTCATGACTAGGACTGTGCCCTTAAGAAAACTCTTGAAGGAATGTCCGCACATACTTTACCGGTCTTTCCTAAGTTCCCCATTGACCTCCTTGCCAATGATTATATGCCAGCTAGTCCTCATTCTGTCCATAATCTAATGTAATCAGATGCCACCGTACCAGTGTCCCCTATCCAAGTTGAGTCTAGAAGAACAGACACGCCGCCTGAATCAGAAGAAAAAGGAATCAAAGCCAAAACTGCTGCAAAACCTATTACACATGCCTCATTCGCTACCACTGACGTCCCCGCTGCCTTTGAGATGGTGAGGATTGTTGAGGAGGTCCTCCGTGACATAGGAGCCTCCACAACAACATCAAAGCCTAACCTAAAGAGGAAGAAACACATGCCTCTTGATCGAGGGAGCTTTGTCAAGGGAAAGATCTGTGTATCACGCCCAGAAAACTCCGAAGGGGAGTCCTCTTTCCTTTAAACTACTTACATTCATTTTGTTTATTTGTTCATGCATGTCATTTTATTTCATCTATATATATGTCTTCATGCATTGAGGAAAAAGCACACCTTTGGTTTCGGGGTGTGTTGCCTCACATTTTTTTATCTTGCCATGCATTCATGTTTATGTTTTTGTTTGCATTCTGTTTCCATATAGATTATGTATAACCATGCACACCAAACCATAAATTTTTTTTGCCTCGGTTAAATATGGAATTATGCCAACACTTTGCTAGCATAGTTAGAATTTGCTTTAATATACTTTGTCCGATGATGAAATTTGGAAATCCTTAGTTTGAATGTACCGACATGATAGTAATGCCAGGACTGTTTGGCAATTGATCTCTACTTTAGGAAACTGAAGTCTCATTTAACACGTAGTATGTATCTAGTTCCCAAACAAACTTAGAATTCTTGAAACTAAGCTCAGTATAATAAAAGAAGGCGATGCCTGTAATGCCCTAAATTCTAGCCTAGTAGTATGGGAACTAATTGCCTAAATTAATAACTTAATTAAACTTGAATTTAATCTAATTAGATCAATTAAGGACTTAATTGAAAGAATAAAAGAAATTAGGGACCAATTCATGAGTGACTAATTCAAATAGATTAAGGAAAAAGGAGATTGCATGCTAAAATTTCCAATTCTCCTAATGCCCTTGTCTAATTACATGATTAATGCTTAATCAAGGGTTAATTAGGTCATTACCTAATTCCACTAGTTGGATGATAACCTTGTCATCTTCATCCTTTCTTCCACTTACCCGAATGAAAATAGAATTAGAGAGAGAGAGACTAAAATTGACGAAAACTCACCATTGATGCTTGAATTGGAGTTGCATGTTCATCATCTTGCATGAAATTGAGCTAGGAAGCAAAGTAAGCTCACTATTATCTTTGAATCATTCGAATAATTAGTGATATTGGTTGAATTGGAACGCTTAATGTTTATAGATGATTATACATGCTTATTAGTGATTGAACTGATGTTGTAGTTAGGTGAATTGAAAGGATGAACCATGGATGTTATGCTAATTTATGTAAACCTTGAATTGTTACATCTAGATGTTAGCCGAATGGACCTAGTTATCAAATTGAGTTCATTGATGTGTTAAATGAATAGAAGAAGATGCTAATATGAAATCACCTAATAGAAATCATGTAATATGTATAATTGAGGCATTGATCACTTTATATTGATAACTAGGTTGAAGAAATTAAATTGGTAAGGAAAATAGTCACCTGGCCTATTCTCTCTTTTGATTTCATCTATTCTTTTAGTTTATTGCTCTTAGTTTACTAGTTAATTAGAACTCCTATTATCAATTGTTTTTTTACTTTTCACAGTGCAGTAACTTAAGCAAAGTGGCCCAAACCAATCCCCGTGGAGACGATACTCGATACTCATATCACTTTATTACTTGCGACGTGTATACTTTCACAATTACGTAGCACTTATTACACGCAACAAGTTTTTGGCGCGGTTGCCAGGGATTGGCAATTGGTGTTAGTTGTTTTTGTTATTGCATTTTTTCTCTCTTAGTTTTACTAACTTTTCTTTTTGTTTGTTTTATCAAAAAAATAGGCGCGCTACAAGTTACGGGACATCAACATGTCGGGAAATAAAAGCCGATCTATTCGAGAGTTGATGTTGGAAGATATGAATCAATCCAATCAAGAGTTTCTTGCACCCTTTGATGATTACCTATACCAACCGAGAAAATCCCAAAGAGCCTATATCATGGAAAAATCTTGTGCTATGTGTGGAGAACATCATGTGTTTGAAAATTGCCCTCACATTTTCGGTGCATATGACTACATGGAGGACCATAGAGGGAACCAACAGCAAAATTCTTCATGGTATGGTCAAAAAGCTCAAAATTATTTTTACCATAACAATTTTGCCGCAGCAACATATATGCCATGGCAATGTAGTCATTTTCAAGAGCATTCCAATTCCTTGGAGGAAACGTTGCTAGCTTCCTTGGCTAGACTTGACAGATCAATTGAAGAGATTCGAGAGCTATCAAAGTACATGGATACGAGGATAGCTCAGTGGGATGCAACCTTGGGGGACTCAGAAGATCAATTGGGGAGATCCACATATGTCATGGATAACATGCACCAACAATCCATTCCGGGGGATACTGACATCCCAAGGCAAGAGGATAAGGAGCAAAGCAAAGAAAGCTCTCCGATGTGTGGGGAACAACTAGAACCTCCAAGTCAAGAAGATGCCAATGAGAGAGACTGCCCAACACATGATGAGCCTAAGCAACAAATTACCTAGGCAATGATTGAGGAGCCTGAACAGAGCAATGCTGCGACAACACTCAATGAAGCTGAGAACAACAATACTACAAAGAAATTACGAGGAGCCTGATGCCCAGAAGGTTACAACATTGATGTTGAAGCAAGAATTCGTAGATTTCTCTCATCTACAGTTGCCACGGCAATTACACGACCACATGCAAGATCAACTAGATGATAATACTTTGCCAATGGAATACGAGCAGGTAATGGTTGAACCTTTCGAATTCTTTAAAAACTTACCTCGTCCATTGCAGGTATGTCTTGAGGAACTGATGTTGGTAGATTTGAAGCCAACGAAATCTCTACTGATGGAGATGTTTGAGAGGCCAAAAGAAAAAGGTGTTTGGATTCGTAATGCTTTTTCAGAAAATTGGTTCTTCCCTTGACTTACAAAGAAATTTTGGCAATCGATTGCCACGGCAATTGGCTAGAGCAGCAATTGCCACGACAACGAAGGCTACATCCAACCATGATGGAGCCCGACAAGAATGAGGTAATTAAATGGTTGGATGTTGATATAATTTTTCCTAATAATATATCCATGCCTTCCGGAATAGTAGAAAGGTGGAAGATGTGCATGGACTACAAGTGAACACGAAAGAAAGACACCTCCACCATGGTAACACAAAAGGGAGTAGTGGCAAGCACATTGGCCAAACTCTTTTTGGGCAATATTGTCACCCGATGGAGGGTACGAATGGACTATAAGAAGTATCGAAAATGACCATCTTCAATTTTTCTCAAATATGCACTAACATTCGAAGATGCATGATGGCACTCTTTTCAGACATGGTTGAAGCCTTCCTTGAGATCTTCATGGATGATTTTTTCGTTTTTGGTAGTGACTTCAATAGTTTCCTCGACAATTTAGAGAAGGTGTTGGCAAGATGTGAAGAAACCGATTTAGTCTTTAATTGGGAGAAGTGCCATCTTATGGTAGATAAAGGAATAGTGCTCGGCCACAAGATTTCATCCAAGGGAATTGAAGTAGACAAAGCCAAGGTGGACGTGATCGAGAGATTACCCCCACCAGGATAAAGTCTTCAATTTTGATGATTCTTGCGCCCAAACATTCGAAACCCTAAAGGAAAATCTTGCCTCGGCACCCATTGTCGTTCCACCAGATTGGACACTACCTTTTGAGCTCATGTGTGATGCAAGTGATTTCGCGGTAGGAGCAGTCCTAGGCCAACGCACAGGAAAGGAACAGAAAACCAAGTGGCCGATCACTTATCACGTTTAGAACACAATAGGGAAGAGGACACGGATTTAGAGATATGCGATGTATTCCCGGATGAACAACTTTTAGTTGCCTCGGCAACCATGGATGCGTATGCCTCGGCAACCCTCGACGCCGCAGCAGCTCTTGACGCACATGCCTCAGCAACCATAGATGCGCATGCCTCGGCAACCCATGACGCCGCAGCAGCTCTTGACGCGCATGCCGCGACAACTCTAGGCGCGCACACCTCAGCAACCATGGAAGCAATTGCCACGGCAACACATACCTCAGCAATACCCTGGTACGCGGATTTAGTTAATTTCCTTGTTTGTGGTATTTTACCTTATGGCCTTACTCACCTAGGGAAAAAGCGGTTCCGCCATGATGCTAAGCATTACTTTTGGGACGAGCCTCTTTTGTTTAAACAATGTGCAGATCAGGTTATACGTCGATGTGTCCCTAAAGAAGAGCAGTAGAATGTACTCCGGTAATGCCATTCTTCACCCTATGGAGGACATTTTGGAGGAACTCGTACCGCGGCCAAAGTTTTGCAATCCGGTTTGTATTGGCCAACATTGTACAAAGATGCCTAAGAATTTTACAAGCAATGTGATCATTGCCAGAGGACGGGCAATATCTCTAGACGACATGAGATGCCGCTCCAAAACATCATCGAGGTGGAATTGTTTGATGTGTGGGGGATCGATTTTATGGGACCTTTCCCTTCTTCATTCGGCAACCTCTACATTCTACTTGCTGTCGACTATGTGTCTAAATGGGTTGAGGCAGCTGCAGTTCCCACCAACAATTCCAAGACTGTGCAACGATTCTTGCAGAAAAATATATTTACACGGTTTGGGATGCCGAGAGCAATTATCAGTGATGAAGGCAAGCACTTCGACAACAACTCAACACCAAGATGTTACAACTCTTTGGTGTATCTCACAAGATTGGCACGACATATCACCCACAAACCAATGGGCAAGCAGAAATTTCCGACCGGGAATTGAAGGGCATACTCGAGAAAGTTGTAAATCCCTCTAGGAAGGATTGGTCACTAAGACTAGATGACACACTTTGGGCATATTGCACTGCATTCAAAACACCCTTAGGTATGTCCCCCTTCCGACTTGTCTATGGCAAAACATGCCATCTACCGGTGGAAAACGAACACAAGGCATATTGGGCAATCAAGACCCTAAATATAGATTGGGAAAGTGCCGGACAAAAGCATTTGTTGGACCTCAATGAGATAGAAGAATTTCGTGCACTCGCCTATAAGAATGCACGAATCTACAAGGAGAAAACAAAGCAATGACATGACAAGAAACTATTGCCGCGACAATTCATGCCAGGGCAACTAGTTCTCTTTTTCAATTCTCGGCTAAAACTTTTCTCGGGAAAGCTGAAATCAAGATGGTCGGGACCATTCAAAGTTGTCAAACCATTCTCCCATGGTGTCGTGATAATCAAGTCCATTACTGACGAACATGAATTCAAAAATTAACGGACAAAGATTGAAGCACTACAACGGTGCCCATGTGGAACGTAACAAATAAGTGGTCACCTTAGGAGATGCATGAGCATGCTCTCCTTTCAATATTTTCTTTTTCTTTTTATTTTTATTTTTAGGAGATATTTTCTTTTATTTTTCTTCATTATCTTTAGTTTCCAGGTTTTCTTTTTTTTCTTTTCTTTTCCACAACAAGACTCACAACCACCATGCTAAGAAAATTCACTGCCGACTACTTGCCACGACAACCACAACAGAGAATGCCCCAGAAACTATCTTAGCAGTTGCAACGGCAACAGAAACTGGTGATGTCCAAGCAACAGCAATGGCTTCGGCAACTACTGATGCCCAGACAAGTGAACCTGCCTCGGCAAACATGGATCAAATCAAAGCAATTCTATTCACGCGGTACCAGCCACAAGCATTCAACCACCGACAAAAAAATGAATCAAGCAAAGGACACGAAGGAAACTTATCACTCGAGGTGACGACCTCTCCGACTAACTCATTTCATTTAGTTTCTTTTAAATTTTGTTTCACTTTTACGTGCATTGAGGACAATGTTTCTCTCGAGTTTGGGGGGTGTTGGTTTCTAGTTAGTTTCATGTTTAGTTGCATTCATCTTTAGCAATCACATATAGGTTGCATATGTTACTTGCCATGCCTTTAATTGGATTTAATTGCTTAAGACTTGTTGAATACCCAATGATGAATTTTTGCCACTGCACTTAATTGAAAGAACCTTTAATTTTAGGATTGCATGCAAAGAACTTAGAATTTTACTATGATGCTGAATTTTTTTACATGGTTGTGGCTTGTTAATTGAAAGAAACTTAGTGAACTTAGGTTGCTTAAAATTTGGGTAAATTTAAAATTGAAAATTAAAAGTTAATTTCTTGCTAGAGGTGCCCGAAACTGGCTCTAGTAGTAAATGCACTTTCTTGCTAGAGATGCCCGAAACTGGCTCTAGTAGTTAATGCACATTAAAGAGTCGCTAGAGGTGCCCGAAATTGGCTCTAGTCGACTAAAATAAAATGAGAAATTTCTTACTTTGCTAGAGGTGCCCGAAATTGGCTCTAGTGAAAATAAAAATAAATGCCCCGGTAATTAAATTGATAAAAGCCTATCGTTCACATAGAATCTTGAAAATCAACTTGTACACAACTACACATACATATTGTCACGAGCATTATAGTTTGATTCGGGGTAATTTTTGTGCTATCCGAAAAATTAAAAGGTGATCATACTTTGTGCCACGGTTCCGAGGTTTGAATTCAAGTTTGAAGCATGTCTTTGATGATTAAAGCCTTGGCAGGTAATTGTTAGTTTGCATTGCTTGACGACAAGCAATAGTTTAAGTTTGGGGGTGTGATAAGTGTTCAAAAGTACTATTTTATTACCCTTTTTACTCATATTATTGTTAGACTTAGGCTCATATCAGTTGCATAATTAGTAATTCATACATTAATTCATGTTTCTTTCCACCGTTGAGCTTGATTACATAACTTGGTGATTTTTGTTGAAAAAGATGCTGCTTTAGTGTGTTTTTGTGTGTGTGCAGAATCACTTACCTAAACAAGGCTGGAACCAGTTGCCAAGGTAATGCATGAAGTAGATGCCGAGCTAGTTGCCAAGGCAATGCATGAAGGAGATGTCGAGCTAGTTGCCAAGGCAATTTTCAACAAGGAATAAGATGATATGGTAGTCGAAATTGATGACTAGATAATTCCAAGATGACGTAGAGCAAAGTTAAATCCCAAAGGAGTTTGATTTCCATGAAGAGGTTAAAGAGAAATTAAATCCCAAGAAGATAGGAGAAGTTCTAGAAGGAATTTAAATATAATAAAGAATTATATTCTTTAAAGATATTTAATTCCAACTTAACTTCCTCCTTAAGAAGGATTTTGACCTAGCCACTCCTATTTAAAGGATCAAGCTGTCAAAGAGAGTGGGGCAAGAAAAGAAGAGAGGATTTTCGACAACTCCAAAGGGGGAAGAGGGGAGAGATTTTGACAAGGGAGAAAGCTTGGAGGGAGAGTTCGATTGAGAGGATTTCCAAAGAGGGCTGATCGATTTCTTCTTCTTCTTCTTTGCTTCCATTAGATTCATGGTTTGGGGATTATTCTTTGTATATCTTTTGAACCCAACCATGAACTAACTTGATTGGTTAGGGTTATTGTGTTTTGTTGTTGTGAAAAACAATTGGATTTTGTTTAGGTTTTTGAGTTGCAATTCAATTTTCAAAGTTTGTTCATTCTTGGTTCTCAATCTTGTTTGCAAGTGAATTGAGAGAGTATCTTATAACTTCATCTATTTATCTAATATCAGGAGAGTTAGATTCAAGAAATGAATGAACATGGTCTTTATTCAATCAATTGATGGTGAAGACTAATCCGGCTTAGGAATAAGTTTAGGATTTCAACGGCTAAGAGGAGCACAAGATTGGTTGTTGTTCACCCTTGATTCACGCAGGGATGTATTATCAAGGCATGCACAAATAGCTAGAGTTTCAACTTAGGGATAAGAAGAAACCATTGAAGAACGCTTCACCGAACTTCGGAAGTGAATGCTCAATTGTACAGGCAATCGACCCATCCTTAATTGCCAGGCAATCGTGGGAGCATTGCCCAGGCAATCTGATCAGACAACGAGGGGGAATTGCCCTGGAAACCGACCCGGGCAACACGGGCAGAATTGCCCGGCAATTAACAAGGAAATTGCAACCAAATTACCCGGCAATCGACTAGGCAATCAGAATGCAATTGCCCGAAATCCGGCTACTACTCAATCACCAAGATGATCAAATCGGCTATCATACCTCAACTCACGATAACCTGGCCTATTCTCTCTTTTGATTTCATCTATTCTTTTAGTTTATTGCTCTTAGTTTACTCGTTAATTTGAACTCCTATTATCAATTGTGTTTTTACTTTTCACGGTCAATAACTTAAGCAAAGTGGCCTAAACCAATCCCGTGGAGACGATACTTGATACTCATATTTTTGTTTGTTTTATCAAAAAAATAGTAGCGCTTCAAATTTACGGGACATCAACATGTCGGGAAAATAAAAGCCGATCTATTCGAGAGTTGATGTTGGAAGATATGAATCAATCCAATCAAGAGTTTCTTGCACCCTTTGATGATTACCTATACCAACCGAGAAAATCCCAAAGAGCCTATATCATGGAAAAATCTTGTGCTATGTGTGGAGAACATCATGTGTTTGAAAATTGCCCTCACATTTTCGGTGCATATGACTACATGGAGGACCATAGAGGGAACCAACAGCAAAATTCTTCATGGTATGGTCAAAAAGCTCAAAATTATTTTTACCATAACAATTTTGCCGCAGCAACATATATGCCATGGCAATGTAGTCATTTTCAAGAGCATTCCAATTCCTTGGAGGAAACGTTGCTAGCTTCCTTGGCTAGACTTGACAGATCAATTGAAGAGATTCGAGAGCTATCAAAGTACATGGATACGAGGATAGCTCAGTGGGATGCAACCTTGGGGGACTCAGAAGATCAATTGGGGAGATCCACATATGTCATGGATAACATGCACCAACAATCCATTCCGGGGGATACTGACATCCCAAGGCAAGAGGATAAGGAGCAAAGCAAAGAAAGCTCTCCGATGTGTGGGGAACAACTAGA
Organism: Hibiscus mutabilis; assembly: GCA_019671005.1. Taxonomy (NCBI): domain Eukaryota; kingdom Viridiplantae; phylum Streptophyta; class Magnoliopsida; order Malvales; family Malvaceae; genus Hibiscus; species Hibiscus mutabilis. The sequence continues at coordinate 12,770,958 of CM033717.1, read as the reverse complement.
ACCTCCAAGTCAAGAAGATGCCAATGAGAGAGACTGCCCAACACATGATGAGCCTAAGCAACAAATTACCTAGGCAATGATTGAGGAGCCTGAACAGAGCAATGCTGCGACAACACTCAATGAAGCTGAGAACAACAATACTACAGCAAATTCTGAGGAGCCTGATGCCCAGAAGGTTACAACATTGATGTTGAAGCAAGAATTCGTAGATTTCTCTCATCTACAGTTGCCACGGCAATTACACGACCACATGCAAGATCAACTAGATGATAATACTTTGCCAATGGAATACGAGCAGGTAATGGTTGAACCTTTCGAATTCTTTAAAAACTTACCTCGTCCATTGCAGGTATGTCTTGAGGAACTGATGTTGGTAGATTTGAAGCCAACGAAATCTCTACTGATGGAGATGTTTGAGAGGCCAAAAGAAAAAGGTGTTTGGATTCGTAATGCTTTTTCAGAAAATTGGTTCTTCCCTTGACTTACAGCAAATTTTGGCAACTGATTGCCACGGCAATTGGCTAGAGCAGCAATTGCCACGACAACGAAGGCTACATCCAACCATGATGGAGCCCGACAAGAATGAGGTAATTAAATGGTTGGATGTTGATATAATTTTTCCTAATAATATATCCATGCCTTCCGGAATAGTAGAAAGGTGGAAGATGTGCATGGACTACAAGTGAACACGAAAGAAAGACACCTCCACCATGGTAACACAAAAGGGAGTAGTGGCAAGCACATTGGCCAAACTCTTTTTGGGCAATATTGTCACCCGATGGAGGGTACGAATGGACTATAAGAAGTATCGAAAATGACCATCTTCAATTTTTCTCAAATATGCACTAACATTCGAAGATGCATGATGGCACTCTTTTCAGACATGGTTGAAGCCTTCCTTGAGATCTTCATGGATGATTTTTTTCGTTTTTGGTAGTGACTTCAATAGTTTCCTCGACAATTTAGAGAAGGTGTTGGCAAGATGTGAAGAAACCGATTTAGTCTTTAATTGGGAGAAGTGCCATCTTATGGTAGATAAAGGAATAGTGCTCGGCCACAAGATTTCATCCAAGGGAATTGAAGTAGACAAAGCCAAGGTGGACGTGATCGAGAGATTACCCCCACCAGGATAAAGTCTTCAATTTTGATGATTCTTGCGCCCAAACATTCGAAACCCTAAAGGAAAATCTTGCCTCGGCACCCATTGTCGTTCCACCAGATTGGACACTACCTTTTGAGCTCATGTGTGATGCAAGTGATTTCGCGGTAGGAGCAGTCCTAGGCCAACGCACAGGAAAGGAACAGAAAACCAAGTGGCCGATCACTTATCACGTTTAGAACACAATAGGGAAGAGGACACGGATTTAGAGATATGCGATGTATTCCCGGATGAACAACTTTTAGTTGCCTCGGCAACCATGGATGCGTATGCCTCGGCAACCCTCGACGCCGCAGCAGCTCTTGACGCACATGCCTCAGCAACCATAGATGCGCATGCCTCGGCAACCCATGACGCCGCGGCGGCTCTTGGCGCGCATGCGCGACAACTCTAGGCGCGCGCACACCTCAAAGAACCATGGAAGCAATTGCCACGGCAACACATACCTCAGCAATACCCTGGTACGCGGATTTAGTTAATTTCCTTGTTTGTGGTATTTTACCTTATGGCCTTACTCACCTAGGGAAAAAGCGGTTCCGCCATGATGCTAAGCATTACTTTTGGGACGAGCCTCTTTTGTTTAAACAATGTGCAGATCAGGTTATACGTCGATGTGTCCCTAAAAGAAGAGATGAGAATGTACTCCGGTAATGCCATTCTTCACCTATGGAGGACATTTTGGAGGAACTCGTACCGCGGCCAAAGTTTTGCAATCCGGTTTGTATTGGCCAACATTGTACAAAGATGCCTAAGAATTTTACAAGCAATGTGATCATTGCGAGAGGACGGGCAATATCTCTAGACGACATGAGATGCCGCTCCAAAACATCATCGAGGTGGAATTGTTTGATGTGTGGGGATCGATTTTTTTGGGGACCTTTCCTTCTTCATTCGGCAACCTCTACATTCTACTTGCTTATCGACTATGTGTCTAAATGGGTTGAGGCAAAATGCAGTTCCCACCAACAATTCCAAGATCGTGCAACGATTCTTGCAGAAAAATATATTTACACGGTTTGGGATGCCGAGAGCAATTATCAGTGATGAAGGCAAGCACTTCGACAACAACTCAACACCAAGATGTTACAACTCTTTGGTGTATCTCACAAGATTGGCACGACATATCACCCACAAACCAATGGGCAAGCAGAAATTTCCGACCGGGAATTGAAGGGCATACTCGAGAAAGTTGTAAATCCCTCTAGGAAGGATTGGTCACTAAGACTAGATGACACACTTTGGGCATATTGCACTGCATTCAAAACACCCTTAGGTATGTCCCCTTCCGACTTGTCTATGGCAAAACATGCCATCTACCGGTGGAAAACGAACACAAGGCATATTGGGCAATCAAGACCCTAAATATAGATTGGGAAAGTGCCGGACAAAAGCATTTGTTGGACCTCAATGAGATAGAAGAATTTCGTGCACTCGCCTATAAGAATGCACGAATCTACAAGGAGAAAACAAAGCAATGACATGACAAGAAACTATTGCGACAATTCATGCCAGGCAACTAGTTCTCTTTTTCAATTCTCGGCTAAAACTTTTCTCGGAAAGCTGAAATCAAGATGGTCGGGACCATTCAAAGTTGTCAAACCATTCTCCCATGGTGTCGTGATAATCAAGTCCATTCTTGTGAACATGAATTCAAAAATTAACGGACAAAGATTGAAGCACTACAACGGTGCCCATGTGGAACGTAACAAATAAGTGGTCACCTTAGGAGATGCATGAGCATGCTCTCCTTTCAATATTTTCTTTTTCTTTTTATTTTTATTTTTAGGAGATATTTTCTTTTATTTTTCTTCATTATCTTTAGTTTCCAGGTTTTCTTTTTTTTCTTTTCTTTTCCACAACAAGACTCACAACCACCATGCTAAGAAAATTCACTGCCGACTACTTGCCACGACAACCACAACAGAGAATGCCCCAGAAACTATCTTAGCAGTTGCAACGGCAATGGTGATGTCCAAGCAACAGCAATGGCTTCGGCAACTACTGATGCCCAGACAAGTGAACCTGCCTCGGCAAACATGGATCAAATCAAAGCAATTCTATTCACGCGGTACCAGCCACAAGCATTCAACCACCGACAAAAAAATGAATCAAGCAAAGGACACGAAGGAAACTTATCACTCGAGGTGACGACCTCTCCGACTAACTCATTTCATTTAGTTTCTTTTAAATTTTGTTTCACTTTTTACATTGAGGACAATGTTTCTCTCGAGTTTGGGGGTGTTGGTTTCTAGTTAGTTTCATGTTTAGTTGCATTCATCTTTAGCAATCACATATAGGTTGCATATGTTACTTGCCATGCCTTTAATTGGATTTAATTGCTTAAGACTTGTTGAATACCCAATGATGAATTTTTGCCACTGCACTTAATTGAAAGAACCTTTAATTTTAGGATTGCATGCAAAGAACTTAGAATTTTACTATGATGCTGAATTTTTTTACATGGTTGTGGCTTGTTAATTGAAAGAAACTTAGTGAACTTAGGTTGCTTAAAATTTGGGTAAATTTAAAATTGAAAATTAAAAGTTAATTTCTTGCTAGAGGTGCCCAAAACTGCTCTAGTAGTAAATGCACTTTCTTGCTAGAGATGCCCAAACTGCTCTAGTAGTTAATGCACATTAAAGAGTCGCTAGAGGTGCCCGAAATTGGCTCTAGTCGACTAAAATAAAATGAGAAATTTCTTACTTTGCTAGAGGTGCCCGAAATTGGCTCTAGTGAAAATAAAAATAAATGCCCCGGTAATTAAATTGATAAAAGCCTATCGTTCACATAGAATCTTGAAAATCAACTTGTACACAACTACACATACATATTGTCACGAGCATTATAGTTTGATTCGGGGTAATTTTTGTGCTATCCGAAAAATTAAAAGGTGATCATACTTTGTGCCACGGTTCCGAGGTTTGAATTCAAGTTTGAAGCATGTCTTTGATGATTAAAGCCTTGGCAGGTAATTGTTAGTTTGCATTGCTTGACGACAAGCAATAGTTTAAGTTTGGGGTGTGATAAGTGTTCAAAAGTACTATTTTATTACCCTTTTACTCATATTATTGTTAGACTTAGGCTCATATCAGTTGCATAATTAGTAATTCATACATTAATTCATGTTTCTTTCCACCGTTGAGCTTGATTACATAACTTGGTGATTTTTGTTGAAAAAGATGCTGCTTTAGTGTGTTTTTGTGTGTGTGCAGAATCACTTACCTAAACAAGGCTGGAACCAGTTGCCAAGGTAATGCATGAAGTAGATGCCGAGCTAGTTGCCAAGGCAATGCATGAAGGAGATGTCGAGCTAGTTGCCAAGGCAATTTTCAACAAGGAATAAGATGATATGGTAGTCGAAATTGATGACTAGATAATTCCAAGATGACGTAGAGCAAAGTTAAATCCCAAAGGAGTTTGATTTCCATGAAGAGGTTAAAGAGAAATTAAATCCCAAGAAGATAGGAGAAGTTCTAGAAGGAATTTAAATATAATAAAGAATTATATTCTTTAAAGATATTTAATTCCAACTTAACTTCCTCCTTAAGAAGGATTTTGACCTAGCCACTCCTATTTAAAGGATCAAGTCAAAAAGAGTGGGGCAAGAAAAGAAGAGAGGATTTTCGACAACTCCAAAGGGGAAGAGGGAGAGATTTTGACAAGGAGAAAGCTTGGAGGAGAGTTCGATTGAGAGGATTTCCAAAGAGGGCTGATCGATTTCTTCTTCTTCTTCTTTGCTTCCATTAGATTCATGGTTTGGGGATTATTCTTTGTATATCTTTTGAACCCAACCATGAACTAACTTGATTGGTTAGGGTTATTGTGTTTTGTTGTTGTGAAAAACAATTGGATTTTGTTTAGGTTTTTGAGTTGCAATTCAATTTTCAAAGTTTGTTCATTCTTGGTTCTCAATCTTGTTTGCAAGTGAATTGAGAGAGTATCTTATAACTTCATCTATTTATCTAATATCAGGAGAGTTAGATTCAAGAAATGAATGAACATGGTCTTTATTCAATCAATTGATGGTGAAGACTAATCCGGCTTAGGAATAAGTTTAGGATTTCAACGGCTAAGAGGAGCACAAGATTGGTTGTTGTTCACCCTTGATTCACGCAGGGATGTATTATCAAGGCATGCACAAATAGCTAGAGTTTCAACTTAGGGATAAGAAGAAACCATTGAAGAACGCTTCACCGAACTTCGGAAGTGAATGCTCAATTGTACAGGCAATCGACCCATCCTTAATTGCCAGGCAATCGTGGGAGCATTGCCCAGGCAATCTGATCAGACAACGAGGGGGAATTGCCCTGGAAACCGACCAGGCAACACGGCAGAATTGCCCTGGCAATTAACAAGGAAATTGCAACCAAATTACCCTGGCAATCGACTAGGCAACTGTAACAGAATTGCCCTGGAAATCCGGCTACTACTCAATCACCAAGATGATCAAATCGGCTATCATACCTCAACTCACGATAACCTGGCCTATTCTCTCTTTTGATTTCATCTATTCTTTTAGTTTATTGCTCTTAGTTTACTCGTTAATTTGAACTCCTATTATCAATTGTGTTTTTACTTTTCACAGTGCAGTAACTTAAGCAAAGTGGCCTAAACCAATCCCCGTGGAGACGATACTTGATACTCATATCACTTTATTACTTGTGACGTGTATACTTGCACAATTGCGTAGCACTTATTACACGCAACAATGACAATGGGTGAATTGTGCTTACTAGTAATGCTTGATGTGTTCGAATGCAATGTTGGATTGAATGATCTTGTGTGATGTTTGAGAATGCTTGATCACCCAAGAATTGAATTAAGAAATATATGGCTTAAAGATCTAAAATGAAATTGATCTTGTTATGCTTATTGCTTAATCAATTGATGTGCAATTGCTTGCTAATAAAAGACTCAACAAGTCCTTGGTTGCTAGCTGGTCATAGGTGGAACGGCATGCCTTAAAGTCTAGAGCTCGACTTAATATGATAACATGTTTGGTACTTTATGTACCTTAATACGTGGTGTAGCAGACACCTTCTTGTTTAGGTACCTTGCGTGCCAACTTAATACGATAACATGCTAGGTACTTTGTGTACCGATTTGAGACTTGATTACCTAGTCCTACTATCTACCAAGGCAAAACAAGAATAAATGAACTTGAATCAAAGACTTGTAAACATGAATGATGAATGAGAAAATCTTGATACTGACTAATGCTCTCGAAATGAAATGAAATTACATGAATGATTGAAGTATTTGTTATCTTAAAATTCTTATAACTTGAAAGGTAACTTATATGGTAAAATGGGACTCTATTCGAATGAGACTTGATGTTTATCTTGGTTGAATTGTTTGATACTTGCTTGACTTGTTTATTGTGTACATTGATAAGTGTTCAAAAGTACTATTTTTCTTACCCTTTTTACTCATATTATTGTTAGACTTAGGCTCATATTAGTTGCATAATTAGCTATTCATGCATTAATCCATGTTTCCTTCCATCGTTGAGCTTGATTACATAACTTGGTAGTTTTTGTGGAAAAGATGCTGCTTTGGTGTGCTTTGTGTGTGTATGTGCAGGATCACTTGCCAAAGCAATGCCGAGCTAGTTGCCAGGGCAATGCATGAAGGAGACGCCGAGCTAGTTGCCAGGGCAATGCATGAAGGAGACGCCGAGCCAGTTGCCATGGCAATTATCGACAAAGAGAAAATGCAATAGGGATGTCGAAATTAATGACTTTACAAGCCCAAGATGACATGGAGCAAGGCCCAAGCCCAAAGGAATTTGATTGCCATGCAGAGATTAAAGAAGAATTAAATTCCAAGAAGATAGGAGAAGTTCTAATAGGAATAAAATTATAATAAAGAATTATATTCTTTAAAGATAATTTAATTCCAACTCAAACTCCTCCTCAAAGAAGGACTTTGGCCTAGCCCTATAAATAGCAAGGAGATTTCGACAAGATGGAGAGAGAGAGCATTAGGGAAATTTCGACAAGTCCAAGGGAGAAAGCAAGGGAATTTTCGACAAGCTTCATCTTTTCTTCCTTGTTCGATTGGGTTCATGCTAGGGATTGTTTATCTTGTGTTTCTTTGGAACCTAGCCATGAACTAAATTTACTTGGCTATGGTTATTGTGTTTTGTGGTTGTGAGAAACTATTGGTTTTTGTTTAGGTAATAAGAGTTTGCACTTTTCTATTTCAAGGTTTATTCATTCTTGGTTCTTATTCTTGTTTGCGAGTGAATTGGGAGAGGATCTCGTGATTTCATCTATTTATCTAATATCGGGAGAGTTAGATTCAAGAAACGAATGAATATGATCTTTATTCAATCCAATGATGGTGAAGATTAATCCAGCTTAGGAATAAGTTAAGGATTTCAACGGCTAAGAGGAGCGCAAGATTGGTTGTTGTTCACCCTTGATTCACGCAGGGATGTATTATCAAGGAATGAACAAGTAGCTATAGTTTCGACTTAGGGATAAGAAGAAACCATTGAAGAACGCTCTGCCGAACCTTGAAGGTTGCTGCCCAGATGCCCAAGTAGTTGCCCAACTAGTCGCCCAAGCAACCATCGATTAGTTGCCAAGGCAACCCCGCTGTGCAAGTTGCCACGGCAACTGAGTTGCCCGTGCACTCTTTTACCAAGACGATCCAATCGGCTATCACACCTCAACTCACAATAACCTGGCCTATCTCTCTCATTCGATCTCATCTTTTCATTTACTTAATTGCTTTCTAGAATAGTTATTAGTTAAAACTTCTATAATCCTTTACTTGTGTTTTTACTTTTTACAGTGCAAAAGACTAGATTCTTGAAGTGGCACCAATCCTTGTGGAGACGATATCTTTTATGCTATAACTTGCGACGTGTATACTTGCACATTTGCGTAGCACTTATTACGCACAACAAGTTTTTGGCGCCGTTGCCGGGGATTGGCAATAGCGACTTTGTTTTTATTTTCTTGCACTTTCTTTTTATTTTTCTTGTTTAAAATTCAAAGGGCTAACAAACTTTGGTTTTGCATTGGTATATGACCAGGGCGAGACCAACTTCACCAGAATATCCCTTTGATCCAGAAATCGAACAAACCTTACAAAGACTTAGACAAAGGATAAAAGAAGCAATGGCAAATCAAGACGGCAATATGAATCAAGATGTTCGAGCAGGAGGAGGAGTGATTCTTGCACGAAACAGAACTACTCGAGACTATCTTGAAGAAGATCTTGGCGGACTTAACCCAGGAGTTGTCGCACCTGAAATTGAAGCCGACCACTTTGAATTAAAACCGGTAATGTTTAATATGATCAACACAATTGGTCAATTTGGCGGCTCAGCAACTGAAGATGCACGGCAACATCTGAAATCTTTCCTCGAGATTTGCAACTCATTCAAGATACACGGAGTCACCCCCGATGTTTTACGATTAAGATTATTCCCCTATTCACTGAGGGATAGGGCGAAAGCATGGTTGAATAGCATTCCTGCCGGATCAATAGCATCTTGGACTGATCTTTGTCGTGATTTCCTTGCTAGATTTAATCCTACAAATTTGACTGATAAGCTTCATAACGACATTACTTCTTTTCGGCAGGCAGATGATGAATCCATGTACGAGGCTTGGGAGCGATATAGAGAACTTCTACACAAATGCCCCCTACACGGATTCCCAGTGTGGACTCAAGTAACAATTGTTTACAACGCCGTGAATACACCAATAAGGATGATGCTAGATGCCTCGGCAAACGGCATACTCTTAGATAAGTCGCCGGAGGAAGCAATGCAAATTTTAAACAGGCTGGCCAAGAATGATTATCAATTCCCATCTAATAGAAGAGGAGGAGTTAGACGCCAAGCCACAATACATGAACTAGGATCATCAGATTCAATTTCGGTACAATTGGCCGCTTTAACCAAGATGATCCAGAACATGCAAAAACCAAACAACACAAATGAAGTCAAGGTAATGGATTCTTTTTGTGAGTTATGTGGTGATAACCATAATTCTTCTGAATGTATGCAGAATCCGGAATCTAGCTTCTATGTGGGAAATTACAATCGGAGCAATAATGTGATGTCCAATACATACAATCCAGCTTGGAAGAAGCACCCAAATTTTTCATGGAGTAATCCCAACAATGCTCTAAACCAGAACAATCAGAATGCACAAGCATCGGGATTCCAGCAGAATATGCCACGGCAACAGATGCCGCAGCAACAACCGACGACATCTAGTTCTTTGGAAAACTCTCTAAATGCTTTTATGATGAAAATTGAATCTTATATGGCTGAGAATAGTAATTTCATAAAAAGAACTGATGCTTTTATTAACAAGACTGAGATGAGATTGCAAAACCAAGACGCGACAATCAAATCATTGGAAAATCAAGTCGGACAGTTTGCTCAAAATCTGAATACTAGACCACAAGGAGGTTTACCTAGCGATACTGAAGTCGCAAGAGGAATTGGCCATGAGCAATGTAAGGCAATCACCACCAGAAGTGGCCAACAACTTAGAGAGGTTCAAACCCGCTCATCAAACAAAACTCCACAAAAAGATCAAGACGAACCTAGCGGCAAAGCCTTAGATGCTGAACCAGGAATTGCCGCGGCAACAAGCAATAAGCATGCCTCGGCAACCGACGATAAAGACGCCTCGGCAACTTGCGATAAGCATGCCTCGGTAACCCCAGTTGATAACGCCTCGGCAACTCCAGATGTCCCGGCAATACCGTCAATCAGGTTTCAAACCAATGAAAGGATCGAAGATATCTGACTTCCACCACCATTCCCACAAAGGTTGAAGCGACAAAAGCAAGAATACCAATTCAAGAAGTTTCTTGATATCCTAAAGCAAGTCCACATCAACTTTCCACTGTTGGAAGCAATTGAACAAATGCCAAACTATGCCAAGTTTCTTAAAGACATTGTGTCCAAGAGAACAAGGCTAGGAGAGTTTGAAACAGTTGCCGCAATAGAGGGATGCATGGCAATGTTGCACAATCGTATGCCACCTAAGTTGAAGGATCCCGGAAGTTTCACAATACCCTGTTCCATTGGAAATCACTATGTCGGGAAAGCACTATGCGACCTAGGGGCTAGGATAAACTTGATGCCTAAATCGGTTTTTCAGAAACTAGGAATCGGGAAGGCAAGACCTAAAACAGTTATGCTGCAGCTAGCCAACAGATCCTATGTGCATCCAGAGGGAAAAATCGAGGACATACTGGTAAAAGTTGATAAATTTATTTTTCCCGCTGACTTTATTGTTTTGGATTGTGAAGCAGATGAACATGCACCTATCATTCTCGGGAGACCATTCCTAGCAACAGGGAGAACCTTGATCGACGTTGAAAAGGGAGAACTTACAATGAGGGTGAATGACCAGCAGGTAAAACTAAATGTGTTCCAAACACTAAGGCATGCCGATGATCCAGAAGAATGCCAACTACTTCATGCCACAGCAGAGTTTAACTTCGATGAGGAATTTAGTTGCCTCGGCAACTACATTGCCGATCAAGAGGAACCTGAGGAGTATAAAGAACCGGTCGATGAGGAACAACAAAAAGAGGCAAATTGGCTAGTCAACCGACCATGTACATACTTTGAACCACTAGATTACTCAGGTAAGGAAGGTAAACTCGAAAAACCCTCTATTGAACAACCACCAATTCTTGAGTTGAAACAATTGCTAGAGCAACTAAAATATGTATACTTAAGGACCGATAATACATTGCCTGTAATTATTTCTTCTAAGTTACAGCCTGAGCAGGAAAAGAAGCTGATTAAGATGTTGAAGCTACACAAAAAGGCAATAGGGTGGACAATTGCCGACTTGAAGGGAATTAGCCCGGCGGTGTGCATGCACAAGATCTTATTGGAAGATGATCACAAACCTTCAATTGAGGCCCAGAGGAGACTGAATCATGCCATGAAATGGGTTGTAATGAAAGAAATCATCAAGTGGCTTGACGCCGGCATTATATACCCTATCTCCGATAGTACGTGGGTAAGTCCGGTACAATGTGTACCGAAAAAGGGAGGTATAACAGTGGTAAGCAATAAAAATAATGAACTTATCCCAACCAGGACTGTGACCGGTTGGAGGGTTTGTATGGACTATCGAACGCTAAACAAAGCCACTAGGAAAGATCACTTCTCATTACCCTTTATTGATCAAATTCTTGACCGTCTTGCAGGTAAACCCTTTTTATTGTTTTCTTGATGGTTATTCAGGTTACAATCAGATTGCCATAGCACCAGAAGATGAAGAAAAGACAACCTTCACATGCCCATACGATACTTATGCCTTCTGAAGGATGCCGTTCGGATTGTGTAACGCCCCGGCAACCTTCCAAAGATGCATGATGGCACTCTTTTCAGACATGGTCGAAGACTTCCTTGAGATCTTCATGGATGATTTTTCGGTTTTTGGTAATGACTTCGACGGCTGCCTTGGCAATTTAGAGAAGGTGTTAGCAAGATGTGAAGAAACGAATTTAGTCCTCAATTAGGAAAAATGCCACTTTATGGTAGATGAAGGAATAGTGCTCAGCCACAAGATTTCATCCAAGGGAATTGAAGTAGACAAAGCCAAGGTGGACGTGATTGAGAGATTACCCCCACCAAGTTCGGTTAAAGGAATTCGAAGTTTTCTCGGACATGCAGGTTTTTACAGGAGGTTCATTCATAATTTTTCTAAAATCACTAAACCCTTGTGTAATCTGCTTGAACAGGATAAAGTCTTCAATTTTGATGAATCTTGCACCCAAGCATTCGAAACCCTAAAGAAAAAGCTTGCCTCGGCACCCATTGTCGTTCCACCAGATTGGACGCTACCTTTTGAGCTCATGTGTGATGCAAGTGATTTCGCGATAGCAGCAGTCCTAGGCCAACGCACAGGTAAAACCTTCCATGTGATATACTACGCTAGTAAAACTCTTAATGGTGCTCAAGTGAATTACACAACAACGGAGAAAGAGTTACTAGATGTAGTTTTCGCATTTGACAAGTTCCGATCCTATTTAATTGGTACAAAGGTAATTGTTCATACGGACCATTCAGCAATCAAATACTTATTTGCTAAAAAGGATGCTAAACCTCGTTTGATTCGTTGGATATTACTTTTACAAGAATTTGATATTGAGATTAAGGACAGGAAAGGAACAGAAAATCAAGTGGCCGATCACTTATCACGTTTGGAACGCAATAAGGAGGAGGACGCGGATCTAGAGATATGCGATGCATTCCCGGATGAACAACTTTTAGTTGCCTCGGCAACCATGGATGAGCACGCCTCGGTAACCCTCGACGCCTCGGCAACCCTTGACGCCTCGGCAACCTTCGACGCCTCGGCAACCATGGATGCACACGCCTCAGCAACTCTCGATGCCGCAGCAGCCTTTGACGCGCACGCCTAGGCAATTTTGGGAGCAGTCGCCACGGCAGCACATGCCTCGGCAATACCCTGGTACGCGGATTTAGTTAACTTCCTTGTTTGTGGTATTTTTCCTTATGGCATTACTCACCAAGGGAAGAAGTGGTTCCGCCATGATGCTAAGCATTACTTTTGGCACGAGCCTCTTTTGTTTAAACAATGTGCAGATCAGGTTATACGCCGATGTGTCCCTAAAGAAGAGCAACAGAATGTACTTCTGCAATGTCATTCTTCACCCTATGGAGGACATTTTGGAGGAACTCGTACCGCGGCCAAAGTCTTGCAATCCGGTTTGTATTGGCCAACATTGTACAAAGATGCCCAAGACTTTTACAAGCAATGTGATCGTTGCCAGAGGACGGGCAATATCTCTAGACGACATGAGATGCCACTCCAGAACATCATCAAGGTGGAACTATTCGATGTATGGGGGATCGACTTTATGGGACCTTTCCCATCTTCATTCGGCAACCTCTACATCTTACTTGCCGTCGACTATGTGTCTAAATGGGTAGAGGCAGCTGCAGTTCCCAACAACGATTCCAAGATCGTGCAAAGATTCTTGCAGAAAAACATATTTACACGGTTTGGGATGCCGAGAGCAATTATCAGCGACGAAGGCAAGCATTTTGACAATAGACTAATTGCCAAGATGTTGCAACGCTTCGGCATATCACACAAGATCGCCACGACATATCACCCACAAACCAACGGGCAAGCAGAAATTTCCAACCGGGAGTTGAAGGGAATACTCGAGAAAGTTGTAAATCCCTCAAGGAAGGATTGGTCATTAAGACTAGATGACGCACTTTGGGCTTATCGCACTGCATTCAAAACACCCTTAGGTATGTCCCCCTTCCGACTTGTCTATGGTAAAACATGTCATCTACCGTGGAAATCGAGCACAAGGCGTCTTTGGGCAATCAAGACCGTGAATATGGATTGGGAAAGTGCGGACAAAAAGCTTGATGGATCTCAATGAGATAGAAGAATTCCGTGCACTCGCCTATAACAATGCACGAATCTACAAGGAGAAAACAAAACAATGGCACGACAAGAAACTATTGCCACGGCAATTCACGCCAGGGCAACTAGTTCTCCTATTCAATTCTCGGCTAAAACTTTTCCCGGGAAAGCTGAAATCAAGATGGTCGGGACCATTTGAAGTCGTCAAACCATTCTCCCATGGTGCTGTGATAATCAAGTCCATCTCTGACAACCATGAATTCAAAGTTAATGGACAAAGATTGAAGCACTACAATGGTGCCCATGTGGAACGTAACAAGGAAGTGGTCAACTTAGGAGATGCATGAGCATGCTCTCCTTTCAATATTTTCTTTTTCTTTTTCTTTTTATTTTCATTTTTATTTTTAGGAGATATTTTATTTTTCTTCATTATCTTTAGTTTTCAGGTTTTCTTTTCTTTTTCACAACAAGGCTCACAACTACTATGCTAAGGAAATTTACTGCCGAGATCCTTGCCCCGGCAATCAATGAAGAAGATGCTGCGGCAACCTACATCGTGCCTGCGCAAGCTGATGCCACGGCAACCAAAGCTAAAGATATCCCGGCAACAAGAAAACAACCATCGCGTTTAAGCAAGAGAATCAAGACACCGACTAGTAGGAAACTAATCATCTACAATGACGAACTCTCAGAGTAAGTCTTCGTATGCATTTTTATTTTTATTTTTCTCGTTATTTTATGCATGCATTGAGGACAATGCCTCACTCGAGTTTGGGGGGGGGATTGTTATTAGTAGTTACCATGTTCAGTTACATTCATCTTAAGTAATACATTTAGGATACATAAATTGCTTGCCATGCCTTTAATTGGAACAAGGATTGCTTAGATTTGATGAATATTTGGTGATGACTTTGCCAATGCACTTAATTGATAGAACTTTTATTCTAGGATAACCATGGGAAAACTTAGAATTTTACTATGATGCTAAATTTGATAAAACACTGTTGTTTGATTGATTTAAGGAATTCTAGTGAACTTAGGTTGATAATTAACAAATTGGGGGATTAGAATAAAAGTTGGATGAATGCTAGAGGTGCCCGAAATTGGCTCTAGCATGTGCTAAAAAAAATTGATCACTAGAGGTACCCGAAACTGGCTCTAGCATGTGTTAAAAAAAATTTTAACTAGAGGTGCCCGAAACCGGCTCTAGTCGATTAAATTAACTTAATAAAACTAAAAACAAAACACTAGAGGTGCCCAAAACTGGCTCTAGTTAAAACATGTTAAAAAGAACCCAATAAAGTAATTTGAAAACCTATTATTTGCATAGGATCCGAAAAATCAACTTGCACACAACTCCGCACACACTCACAAGCATTATAGTTTGATTCCGAGTAACTCCTCAATTTTCCGAAAAATAAAAAGCCAATCATACTTTGTGCCCCGGTTCAGAGAATTGAAATCAAGTTCAAAGCTAAGTTTGTGAAAATTGAAGTCTTGGCAGGTAATTATGAGTTTGCATTGCTTGAGGACAAGCAATAGTTCGAGTTTGGGGGTGTGATAAGTGTTCAAAAGTACAATTTTTCTTACCCTTTTTACTCATATTATTGTTAGACTTAGGCTCATATTAGTTGAATAATTAGCTATTCATGCATTAATCCATGTTTCCTTCCATCGTTGAGCTTGATTACATAACTTGGTAGTTTTTGTGGAAAAGATGCTGCTTTGGTGTGCTTTGTGTGTGTATGTGCAGGATCACTTGCCAAAGCAATGCCGAGCTACTTGCCAGGGCAATGCATGAAGGAGACGCCGAGATAGTTGCCAGGGCAATGCATGAAGGAGACGCCGAGCCAGTTGCCATGGCAATTGTCGACAAAGAGAAAATGCAATAGGGATGTCAAAATTAATGACTTTACAAGCCCAAGATGACATAGAGCAAGGCCCAAGCCCAAAGGAATTTGATTGCCATGCAGAGATTAAAGAAGAATTAAATTCCAAGAAGATAGGAGAAGTTCTAATAGGAATAAAATTATAATAAAGAATTATATTCTTTAAAGATAATTTAATTCCAACTCAAACTCCTCCTCAAAGAAGGACTTTGGCCTAGCCCTATAAATAGCAAGGAGATTTCGACAAGATGGAGAGAGAGAGCATTAGGGAAATTTCGACAAGTCCAAGGGAGAAAGCAAGGGAATTTTCGACAAGCTTCATCTTTTCTTCCTTGTTCGATTGGGTTCATGCTAGGGATTGCTTCTCTTGTGTTTCTTTGGAACCTAGCCATGAACTAAATTTACTTGGCTATGGTTATTGTGTTTTGTGGTTGTGAGAAACTATTGGTTTTTGTTTAGGTAATAAGAGTTTGCACTTTTCTATTTCAAGGTTTATTCATTCTTGGTTCTTATTCTTGTTTACGAGTGAATTGGGAGAGGATGTCATGATTTCATCTATTTATCTAATATCTGGAGAGATAGATTCAAGAAATGAATGAATATGATCTTTATTCAATCCAATGATGGTGAAGATTAATTCGGCTTAGGAATAAGTTAAGGATTTCAACGGCTAAGAGGAGCGCAAGATTGGTTGTTGTTCACCCTTGATTCACGCAGGGATGTATTATCAAGGTATGCACAAGTAGCTAGAGTTTCGACTTAGGGATAAGAAGAAACCATTGAAGAACGCTCTGTCGAACCTTGAATGTTGCTGCCCAGACGCCCAAGTAGTTGCCCAACTAGTCGCCCAGGCAACCATCGATTAGTTGCCAAGGCAACCCCATTGTGCAAGTTGCCACGGCAGCTGAGTTGCCCGTGCACTCTTTTACCAAGACGATCCAATCGGCTATCACACCTCAACTCACAATAACCTGGCCTATCTCTCTCATTCGATCTCATCTTTTCATTTACTTAATTGCTTTCTAGATTAGTTATTAGTTAAAACTTCTATAATCCTTTACTTGTGTTTTTACTTTTTACAGTGCAAGAGACTAGATTCTTGAAGTGGCACCAATCCCTGTGGAGACGATATCTTTTATACTATAACTTACGACGTGTATACTTGCACATTTGCGTAGCACTTATTACGCGCAACATACATGAAATGAAATTTTGCTTCTTTGGTCTATAGTAATCGAATGGTATATGGAATACTAGCTAGGATAAGCTTGATTAAAATGAACAAGGACTCTAAGTTAATAATTGAATGAAATAATAGATCTAGGAACTACCTCACTAAGTACCTTGCGTACTTACCACTCTTGTTTTTCCTTCTTCCCAAAATTTCAGGTTTAGATTGATCGATAGTTACCTTTCTTTGAGCTCGGAGCAGAACACAAGAAAAGCATAATGTATGACTTGTTACTTTATATGAGTCTCTTAGATGGTGGCATAGTCTTGTGTCTAGATTTGATACTTCATGCATTTTGGGTTGTATATAGTTGGAATGAAAGTTTGAGGTCATGGATGTAATGTTTTAAAGTACCTTTGTTATGTAAATAAGTAATCAAGATGGTTGTAGAGCTTGAATGGTTGTTAGCCACTTTTAATATGCTTATATATGAATGAAGTTTTAAGTAAAAGTTTGATTGAAATGCAATAATGAATCATTGTTACTAGTCTTGTATCTAAATGAACTTGTATGTGGGTAAGATACCTTATTGATAGGTATGTATTCAAAGGGCCTTAAGACTAAGGTGAACTTAGTTTAAATGGAATCAACTTGATATACTAGATTAATGCTTGGTTTAATTCAAATATAAATGGGTCTTAATTTGGGATTAGTATACAAATGGTATGGGGTGTTTTAGAAGAACTTGAATTGATTATAAGGGTAACTTGATCACTAAGGAACTAACAAAATGGTTTAAATTGACCCGTATTTTTGTGTCACCTTACTTGTTACATGCATCGACACTCCACGCTCCTAACCCGGGCGAGGGGTGTTACAATGCCACGGTAAAGAAAGAATAAGGCAACAATGTTTTGCCAAGGCAAGAAAAAAAGAACTCTCCTCTACTGGATTAACGTGGGGGTTCATGGTATGCTCCCTCTTATTTCTCACACCAAACAATATTACAACGCAAGCATGAAAATATTACCAACAAAAACCCTTGGTGAATAAAAGAAAAAATAATAATTCTGAGTTTGGGTAGATGATTTGACTAAGGGAGTTAAATGATACCTGATGCATATTGCCTGTACTTCATGCACACTTCATGACCCTAGACTAGTGTTATATTTTCGCACTTGAATTTGCTTATCTGATTGGCATTGCTGCACCGAGATATTTGAGGATAGAACTACGGCTAGATTCTGCTTACTAGCACTTGTTGACATTCAGAACAATTTTGTCGAGGTATATGTTTTTATTTTTTCTACTTTCTTAATTGCATTACTTGAGGACAAGAAATGAGCTAGGTTTGGGGGAGTGTTAAATCCTAGAAAGTACTGATTTTATGCATATTTCACAATGCTTTTGCTTTTCTTTAGGTATATATGTTTATATTTAGTTGTTAAAATCATGTATTTGCATAAGGAGTTAGGTTGTTGTTATTTTTCTAGTTTGAGGGGTTGTTTTGCTGGTATTGATGCAATATAGGAGCAGGGTAGGCTTGGCAGATCAGTGCAGAAGCAGAAAGTAGGGAAAACAGAAGAGAATTTCTGAGTCGTAGTTGGCAAAGTTGGACCAGAGATTTCCAACTTGGTTGACAAACAATTGACGTCCGATGCCTCGTCAAAGTATTCGTTGAACCCAGTACACGTTAGCTATAAAATTCAAAAGAGGATAACACGTCTATCTTGGTGTGTAATCAAAATTCAAATTTCAAACCCATCCTAGGGTTTTCACGAGTGCCTATTTAAATAAGACCAATCATTAATCCAAGGAGAAAACACTGTGGTGAAAGAGGAAGCTAGAGGCAACGTGGTTCAACTATTTTAGACCGAGAGCTCTGGAGCATTTGAAGGGCTACATCGACGGACCTCATTCTTTGCCTATTCTCTTAGTTTAATTTTTATTTAAATGGTGATGTTGAGATACGATGTTTTGTGGATGGATCCCCCAACCATGAACTAAGGTTTTACAGTTGGTTGGAGATGTTTGCGATTAACGCTTAGTTTATTTTTGGTTTTTAATAATTTAAATGCATTGGCATTATTTTCTATCTGGCTAGCACTGCATTTGCTTAAATTCTTTGCCATACGACATTGTATGCTTATTATGCCTTAATATCTTAACAGAATTAAGGGGTAACGATCAGTTGCTAGGTACTAAGGAAAGAAACTTAATAGAAGATGTTCAAGTAGATGAACTTACTTCATAATTGAATCTACCTCTTATGAGCATAGATTGAAACTTAATCAAGTTAATCTTGGAAAGTTGCACTATAGACATATAGGGGTTTTATCGTGGTTAACTTAGGGTATTGCTTTCGACAGAGGAAATACTAATCTTGAAATATGCTCGGAAATAAATCCAAGGTAGGCCGTTATTAATAACTAGAATAGATAGCATGAAATCTTTCGCAATCCTTTTCAGTGCTCGACGTTTTATAAAAACAAAAACAACAACAGAGTTGCCACCAATCTTTTTTCAAAGGGTGTGATTGGATCACCAAAAAACGGGTTATTTTAATAAAACTATTTTATTTTCTTAAAACAACATTTGGGTCCTCGAAAACAAAAATGAGTTTGGAGTCAGTAACGCGTGGGGAAGGATCAGCACCCCCCAGCGTCCAAAAATTGGTACCTAGCCGATTACAAAACATTTTAATGTCGGAATTTGCAAGTTTGTATAAAATTCAACTCGTTGTTCATTTATGAATATGATTCTATTTTAAAGACCCCATCACCCAGAAAATGAACTGCAATCACCGTCGATATTTCTGGAGCTAACCCGTCACTTCCATTCGATGAGACACTGCATTAATTAAGTTTTGCTTTTTTAATCAGACATGAAAAGAAATAATTATTGTGGTAAAGCTTTTATTTATTCTAAGTTAGTGATTATTAACCTAAAGAATAGTCTACGTGAATTTTACCTAATAGAGTTAAAGTGAGATTAAGTGTGTTTTATTAATTTCGGTGAGTAGAATTTCATTTTATTTTTACAAGGCTCTAACTAAGATATTTAAGTACCTAATCCTATGGGCTTTATTTAACCTAATAATTAAAACACTAATACCTTGGTATTTTAGGAAAGAATCAAATTAATAAAATACATAGAAATTAGAGTTAAACAGTTATATTTACAAAAATCAAATAAATACAAAATCTTAAACAAATTAGTAAAAGAAGATGAAATAAACAATATTTTTTATTTAAGGAATGTGTATCCTTCCCTAAATTGGGTCAACACAATTTGTGAGTCGAGTTTCTTTTTTAAAAATATATACAAACTAAGATTTAATTTTAGAAGGTCAAAAAAAGAAAGGAAAAATATATTAAATAATATTGAAATTCGAAAAAAAACAAAATAGTAACCGAATTGAAAAAAAAGATTGAAACCCGAGACCAAATCTAGAAGAAAACAATGGCTAAATTAAGAAATTTGAGAACTTAATGGTCGGTAGAGCGAAGATAAATGAGAGGGGGTCTAATGAATATAAATAGCCCAATTTGTTTTTAAAAACCATGTGTATAAAACTCAACTTAAAAAAATACTCTTTGAAAAACGAATCAAACACCCCCACTTTTATTTTTCTCAAGTGTTCTTGATGTTCTTCATGAATTGAAGAACACCGAGAACAAACCTTTTTGAAATCCCAACTCGAATCTACTTTTTTAAAAAGGAAAAAAAAGAAAACTCTCAAAAATTGAAAAATTGTTCCCCTCTTTTTAAAAAAGAATTCAAAATTTCCCCTCCCACTTGCAGTCTTTAAAATTCGATCACCCTTGGTTTTGAAATTCGATGATAGCAATTCAAGAATCAAACAAAGAGAACATTCATCCATTTTTCATTCAAATATTTGAAACAAATAAATAAAAAGAAAAAAAATAAGAACTAAAAAAATACCTCAAAGAGAATGCCTCAAGCCCTATATTTCCAACGAATTGATACAATTTTGCAACGCATAATTCAAATCTTTTTCACAACTTTCTCCTAGTAAATTCGTATGAAAATTCTCTGTATTTTTACAAAGAGTTTCAACCATTTATATAGGTAATTTTCATACCTAAAATACAGAAATTCAGAATAAATAAATCCCTATTTTTGGGAGATTCTTCCCTTTTTTCATTTAATGCAGATTTTGATTTGATTTGGAGCTGATTTAATTTGAACTCTGGTTCGAATCTGAGTTGATTCTTTCCTTTTTTCTTACCTTATTCGAATCAAAACCCTAAGTCTTTCCCTTGTTTGTTTGTTGCAGGTCATTGCTGGTGAAGGAGGAGTGGCAGAGGTGTAGCGGCATGGTTGCCGGCATCGCATCGATTTCTATTGTGGCCTTGAGGTGGTGTTGTTGCTCGTAAACCACGGCGAGATCGAGAGAGGCACCGGCGCTACTTGGGTTGCGACGAGGACTTGCGGTGGTTCGTAGAGGCAAGGCGGTGATGCTGCAGCAGTGCGCAGGGGCTGTTAGGATGATTAAAGGCTCCTTCAGTAGCGTTGAACCCGCGTGCGTGCACTACAAGCGCGGGGGTTGCTTGTCGCATGGCAGAGTGGGTGGAAGAGGACAGCCCTTTATTTTTTTGGTCTAATCTAGACCGTTATATCTCTAATATAGATCCAACGGTTGAGATTAAAGCCTACGTATGGGAGAATAAAAGGGTTAGCTAGGTTTTTTTTATTGGGCCAAAATGGGTTTTGGTTGTGTTAGGTTCCTTTATTTAATTTAAATAGACCCTATTTATTATCTTTTTTGGGTTTTATATCTAATAAGGCCATATTATATATATACAATAATATCAAATAAGTAAATAAATAAATAAAATAGGGTGAAAATATAGTGACAACAACTGCCCCTCTTTGCTTACTCTTGTGAAATAGGGATGGAGCAAAGAATGAAAGGCACTAATTATCACTGATCGCTGATTTGCTTGACGGTTTCATACTCCTTATGCCCGAACGAATAGGTAGGTTCCATTCTCCTTATGTCTGAATAGATAGACGAGTTCCATTCTCCTTACGCCCGAACGAATAGGCGGGTTCCATTCTCCTTATGTCTGAACGGATAGACGAGTTCCATTCTCCTTACGCCTAAACTGATAAGCGGGTTCCATTCTCCTTACGCCTAAACGGATAAGCAGGTTCCACCCTCCTTACACCTGAACGGATAAGCGGGTTCCATCCTCCTTACGCCTGAACGAATAAGCGGGTTCCATCCTCCTTATGCCTGAATGGATAAGTGGGTTCCATCCTCTTTACGCCTGAACGAATAAGCAGGTTCTATTCTCCTTACGCTTGAATGGATAAGCGGGTTCTATTCTCCTTATGCCTGAATGGATAGGCGTGTTCCTTTCACCGGGAAAGCTTTTGCACACATGTCAAAGTCCAACGACTGATGTAACTATGATGATCATACACCTAAGGATGTCTAAAACATGGATGCATGTCAGTTTTATATGGTTTCTTTTTATTTTGCTCGTTTAGCCCATACAAGTGACCATCTCTACAGTCTCTGCTTTGCCATTCTCATTTCTTGCTTCATAGCGAATATCTGGTCCCCATACCTCAATGTCTCACATTTTTACCAATCCCACTATCATTGTAGTTGATACATTGGTATTGAATGAAAGGTCTCTCTTCTTTATTCTGAAAGCTTTAGATTTTCTGAATACACTTAAACCTCCTTTTAAGGCTCCCTATGAGTTTTCAAATTATTCATGGGGAGTCTCCATCTTGGACATTTTCAAATGATATTGGCATTTTAAACTTCTTCAGTACGCCTATTGCCATCGGGGAATCTTAAGTTGACATGAATTGCCCTGGCTATGGCATACATATTTATCGAGTAAAAACTCTTGTCTATAGCTTGAAACTTAACAACAGATTGCGTCAGAGTCCCTATAATTTTTAGATCATTATTGGAGTAATGACCAAAAATCTTTTGCATATTTTAGCGACGTTGACCCAATGGCTCTTACCCTAATATATGATGTTTATGCAAATGGAAGAAAATGCATTCAAGGAAAGTCTTTAAAAAACAAATTTCATTAATATTGTGGCAAACATGCAAGAAAGATACAAAGTGAAAGAGTTAGAAAACCAATTATCTAGATATCAAGGGCCAAAACTTCCCAAGTGGAGACGCTGGAAGCAATTTTGAATACTGCCTTTGTTGAGAAGATTTCGTCCACCACGATGGTATATGAAGATATAAAATTCCTTCCAAATGCCAAGTTTTCGAGGGAGTTACTTGTTGTTCGCCCCACTACAAAACTTTTGAGCCGCCTTTGTCGGGTTTTCAACTCGAATCCACCTTTGGTTTCAACACGCCCTTTGTGGGTTTTCATCTTGAACCCCATTTTTCTTTTTATTTTCTCTTTTTTGTTTTTCTTTTGTTTTTTTTGAAGCGCCCTTTAGGGTTTTTGCTTTTTCCCCTTTCATGCATAGTATTTCTTGACTAAATCTGAATTCACAGGGTTCTTGAGTTCTTCCCCGTCTATTTCAGCTAAGATCAATGTTCATCTGGAGAAAGCCTATTTTACGACGTAAGGCTCCTCCCATTTAGGCGCCCATTTTCCTAAAAAATCTCTCTGGATTGACAACATTTTCCTTAGGACCAGATCTCCCTCTCAGATTTCTCTCAGATGAACTTTTCGGTCGTGATCCTGTATCATTCTCTTTTCATACATTTGACTATGGTAGATAGCTTTCAGTCTCTTTTCATCAATAAGGTTCAACTGGTCGTATCTTGCTTGGACCCATTCGGCTTCTTCCAATTTTACTTCCATTAAAACATGAAGAGAAGAAACTTTAACCTCAATTGGTAGCACACCCTCCATCCCATACACCAATGAAAATGTCGTTGCCCTAGTGGAAGTTCGTACGACAGTTCTATAAGCATATAACGCAAATGACAACTTCTCATGCCAATCTTTGTAAGTGTCAGCCATCTTTGCAACTGTTTTCTTGATATTCTTATTAGCAGCCTCTACCGCCCCATTCATCTTTGGGCGATAGGTCACTGAGTTGTGATTCTTGATCTTGAACTGTTCACAAACCCCAGTTATCATTTTGTTGTTTATATTGGAAGCAATATCAGTAATGATTGTCTCAAGTAGTTCGTAACCACAAATGATCTCTTTCTTCAAGAATTTAAAGACCGTCGACCTAGTAACACTTGCATATGAAGCCGCTTCCACCCACTTGGTGAAATAGTCAATAGCCACTAAGATAAACATGTTCCCATTTGATGCTTTAGGGTGGATTTGCCCAATTACATCTATGCCCCACATTGAGAAAGGCCAAGGAGCCGTCATGACATGGAGTGGTTGTGGACTTATATGGATCTTGTCAGCATAGACTTGACATTTCTGACATTTTCTGGGCATAATTGATGTAATCACTCTCCATGGTAGACTAGTAGTGCCCGAAATGCATAATCTGCTTGGCCATGGTGAAACCGCTAGGGTGGGTCCCACGAACCCGTTTGTGAACCTCTTCCAAGATCATTTGAGCTTCTCTAGCGGCCACACATCTCAGTAATACTTGATCTTGACTCTTTTTGTACAAGATTTCTCCATCGAGTACATATCTAGTGGCCATCCTCATGATCGTTTTCTTATTATTCTCAATTTCCTATGGTGGATACTCTTGGGATTTTACGTACTGCAAGATGTCATGGTACTAGGGAAAACCATTTGCTTCCTCTTCTATGTCATAACAGTGTGCTGGGGAATCAAATGTTTGCATCTTGATTGGTGTCATTACAAAACCCTCACTAGCCTTGAACATGGCATGTAGAGTGGTGAGAACTTCAGCCATTTGATTGTCCTCTCTCGGGAGATATTTGAAGGTGACTTCGTCGAACTCCTTGATCAGTTCGAGGACCAACTTATGATGCACAATTAGCTTCGTATCTTTTGTTTCCCATTCTCCTCGAATTTGATAGATGACTAGCGTGGAATCCCCAATGACTCTTAAGGTTTTGATTTTTCTTTTGATGGCCTATCGTAGCCTCAATATGCAAGCCTTATATTTAGCCATGTTATTGGTGCAAAATAATTCCAGCCTACTAGTGAAAGGATAATAGCTTCTTTCTGGTGAAACTAGAACTGCCCCAATGCCTCACCCTAAAGCATTAGCAGCGTCGTCAGAATTTATTACCCAAGACTCTTTTAGGTCATCATCACCCTCCTCAGTTGAGGTACACATCAAATCTTCCTCGGGAAATTTAAAATTCAATGCATCATATTCATCACAAGTGTAGCTTGTCAAAAAATCTGTTATGGCGCTTCCTTTCACTGCCTTCTAACTTACATATTGAATGTCAAATTCTGAGAATAACATCTACCAACGGGCCAATTTTCCTGATAAAGTCGGTGCCTCCATCATGAATTCTAATGGATCTAGCTTTGATATTAACTACATGGTGTGATATAACATGTATTACCGGACTCTCTTCGTTGCCCATACCAAGACGTAACATAGTTTCTCAACAAGATAATATATGGTTTCAAAGTTGGTGAACTTCTTACTCAAGTAATATATTTCTTTTTCTTTTCTTCCATTTTCATCGTGTTGCCCCAATACACATCCCATTGTGCTTTCATAAACTGTTAGGCATATGATCAAGGGTTTCTCTAGGACAAGTGGCACCAGTATATGAGGGTTTCTCAGCTGCTTCTTGATCTTTTCTAAATCTGCCTGACATTTTTCATTCCATGTACCCAGATTATTCTTTCGAAGCAGCTTGAAAACGGGATCACATTTATTTGTCAACTGGGAAATGAAACGGGCGATGTAATTCAATCTACCTAGGAAACCTTAGACCTCTTTTTGTGTTTTAAAGGGAGAAAGTTCTTGTATGGCCTTGATTTTATCTGGGTCAATCTCAATTCCCTTTTACTTACGACAAAACCTAACAATTTCCTATATGTAACCCCAAAAGTGCACTTGGTAGGGATAAGCTTTTACTAGAACTTCCTCAGCCTTCGGAAGAGTTTTTCCAAGTT
The DNA here is from genome assembly GCA_019671005.1 of Hibiscus mutabilis. Lineage (NCBI taxonomy): Eukaryota > Viridiplantae > Streptophyta > Magnoliopsida > Malvales > Malvaceae > Hibiscus > Hibiscus mutabilis. The sequence goes on along the minus strand of CM033717.1, from coordinate 12,745,285 downwards.
CACAATATGCTCTTCTTCTGACCGAGATTTGACAATCATATCATCCACATTTACCTCTATCTCTTTATGCATCATGTCCTGAAATAAGGTTACCATGGCCCACTGGTAAGTTGCCCCTACATTCTTCAGACCAAAAGGCATCACCTTATAGCAGAAGGTTCCCCATAATGTCACAAATGTAGTTTTATCCATGTCTTCTGGGCACATTTTGATCTGGTTATACCCCAAGAAACCATCCATAAAGAAGAAAAGGGATGGCATGCTTTGTTATCTACCAGGGTATCAATATGTGGTAATGGGAAATTGTCTTTAGGGCTTGCTCGATTGAGATCTCTATAATCGAAGCACATACCCACTTTCCCATCCTTTTTTGGGACTGGAATGATATTAGTTGCCAAGGCCTAACAACTAAACCCCGTCGATTAGTTGCCAAGGTAACCCTTATCGAAAATTGCCCTGGCATCTCCTTCATGCATTGCCCTGGCAACTAGTTCCAGCCTTGCTTTGGCAAGTGATTCTGCACACACACACAAAACACATCAAAGTAGTATCTTTTTCCACAAAATTAAGTAAAATATGAAATCAAGCTTGTCCACCAAGGAAACAATGCAAACATGCATGGATGGCTAATAATGCAACTAATACGAGCCTAAGTCTAGCAATAATATGAATAAAAATTGTGAATAAATAGTACTTTTAGACACTTAACATACCCCCAAACTCGAACTATTGCTTGTCCTCAAGCAATGCAAAATAATAATTACCCGCCAAGACTTAAATTTTCGCAAACTTAGCTTTGAACTTGATTTCAATTCTCAGAACCGTGGCACAAAGTATGATTGGCTTTTCATTTTTCGAAAAACTTAGGAGTTACTCGGAATCAAACTATAATGCTTGTGAGTGTGTACGGAGTTGTGTGCAAGTTGATTTTTTGGATTCTATGATAACAAGAGGTTTTCAAATTACTTTATTGGGTTCTTTTAACATGTTTTAACTAGAGCCGGTTTCAGGCACCTCTAGCATTTTGTTTTTAGTTTTCTTAAGTTAATTAATTTATTCGACTAGAGCCGGTTTCGGGCACCTATAGCGACCAATTTTAGCACATACTAGAGCCAATTTTGGGCACCTCTAGTGATCAATTTTTAGCACATACTAGAGCCAATTTCGGGCACTTCTAGCATGCATCCAATTTTTATTCTAATCCCCCAACTTTTTAACTATCAACCTAAATTCGCTAGAATTCCTTAAATCAATCAAGCCACATAGTGTTTCATTAAGTTTAGCATCATAGTACGATTCTAAGTGTTTCCATGTTTATCCAATAATAAAAAGTTCTATCAATTAATTACATTGGCAAAGTCATCATCGGATATTCATCAAATCTAGGCAATTCTTGTTCCAACTAAATGCATGGCAAGCAATTTATGTATCCTAAATGCAATACTTAAGATGAATGTAACTAAACATGGTAACTAACTAATAACAATCCCCCCAAACTCGAGTGAGGCATTGTCCTCAATGCATGCAACAAAGAAAAATAAAAATAAAGGAAAGTAAAATGCAAACGAGGACTTACTCCGAGAGTTCGTCATCATGGATGATTAGTTTCCTTTTGGTCGGTGTCTTGATTCTTTTGCTTGAACGCGGTGGTTGCTTCCTTGTTGACGATGGTGGAATCGATCCTCGTACGAGGTTGTCCAAATCGTCCTCTTCATCAATGTCATTGCTTTTCGCTTGGGCTTGGAGGATTCGATTGGTGCGGTCTTTGTTGGTGCAATAGAGGACTCGTCCGAATCTAAAAAATCAAACAATGATTCAATACGAGTTGATTCGGGCATAGGTGTTTAACCTTTGGCTTTTGCAGTGGCTTCCCGGGCGTCTTTAGCTTTGGTTGCCGCAACATCTTCAGTGTTGGTTGCCGTGGCAACTACTTGGGCAGGCGCAGTGTAGGTTACCTCGGCATCATCTGTTGCGGTTGTCGTGGCAAGGATTTCGGTATGAAAGATGGGGAACGGCACACGGCTGTCCGGGTACTTTTCCAGGATGACTTGGGTGATGGCATTGTTGTGATCCTTGATGTACCATATGAACATTAATTGCCGGTCTTTAATTTGCTTAAGGCGGTTCTCCAACGGTTGTAAGAGTGCTTCAAGTTGTCCTGGGGTTGCTTGCCGAGTTACCCGGGCATCAGTTGCTTGGGCATTGGGGGTTGCCGAGGCGGCAGGAGTTTTCGCGGCAATTGAAGGCGTTGGGGATTTTACCGGTGCCTCTCCCATTAGCTTTCGAATTTGTGCTCGATTCTAACCAGACTTTGGTAGGGCCTTTTCATCAGTGGACTCACTTGGGATATGCATCTCCTTGAAAAGATTGGAAATTAAGCAAGGGAAGAAAAAAGAGCCCTTGTCTTTTGTGCTACATACAAAAATCTCATCACAAATAATTTTTCCAATGTTAATGATGCGATTATGCAAGGTAGAATGTATGAGCAAAAGACGAGGTGTATCAACGGTGGTATTGTGTGTTGTGGGCATTAAAAAAGTTTTAACAAACTTATTCCATAATTTTGCCTCGAGTTTAAGCTAAAGGCGATTTACCGTGCCCTCGTATTTACCGTCGTTCCAATGAGTTCCCGGTAGAGTGAGTTCTTGAAGCTCCTTGTCGAGTTGCTTGGGCGTAAGTTGATCAATAAAGGCTTGATGCTCGTCCTTCTCAACGTAGAGCCCGTAAAAGGTGTTGATGTTTTCGGGGCTTATGAGTATAGCCTTGTCATGAACAAAAACATAAGGATTATCTGGGTTAGGTGAGTGAGTATAGAATTCTCTTACCCATGAGATGTTACCCGGTTCTGATTGATGGCAAAAGATTTGCCACTTTTGATGTGCAATCTTTTCGAAGATGAATGGTTCAAGGCCGAAATCTTGATGAGAGTTGGAGTATTCGAAGCCTTGTTCTTCGCAAATCTTCCAGCTTTCAAACTTGGAGTGAAACCTTTCTTGAACCACCGGTGTAGCAAACTTCTTGTATCTTGGTTCTTTGGAGGAACTTGGATGAACCAAAAATTTGATTTTGGATGCCATGGATGATCTTGGTTGTGAGTTTGGTAAAAACAAAGAAAAAAAGCAAAAGAAACTAAAGAGTTGCAAGGTGAAAAGTAGGAATAGGTTTCTTGGAAGTTAAGGGTGATGGGTTAAATAGAAAAGATAGGTAGTAAATATGGTGGGTGGGAGTAATTTTGAGAGAAAGAAAATAAGGGTTTAGATTGGAGGAAGGTGACGGCTAGGGGGTTTAGGGAAAGGGAAGGGTTTGGCCGGTTATGTAGGGTTTATTTAGGGTAAATTGAAGGCTTAATATAAGCCTTAGATTCAGCCCATTAATTTCCTTGTTGAAGAAGTTTCCTTCTTGAATCAAAATTCCTCTTTATCTTGAACTCTTTTCCTACAATTCAAAAACAAATAAAATAAGGATTAAAATTAAAGATAAACTAATAAAAGAAAATAAATAAAGATATGCAAAGACATTCTTAAACTTAAAATTTTAAAAACAATTAGATAAATATGAAAGAAATATGTAGTTTTAATCTTAAAGAAAATAAATAAATCTATCATAAAAAGAAAAATAACCAAAAATAATAAATAAAAAAATTAAATAGTTTGAAAAAAATAAAAATAAAAAGAAAATATTGAAAGGAGAGCATGCTCATGCATCTCCTAAGGTGACCACTTCTTTGTTACGTTCCACATGGGCACCATTGTAGTGCTTCAATCTTTTTCTGTTGACTTTGAATTCATGTTCATCGGTGATGGACTTGATTATCACGACACCATGGGAGAATGGTTTGACAACTTTGAATGGTCCCGAACATCTTGATTTCAGTTTTCCCGGGAAAAGTTTTAGCCGAGAATTGAATAAGAGAACTAGTTGCCCTGGCATGAATTGTTGCGGTAATAGTTTCTTGTTATGCCATTACTTTGTTTTCTCCTTGTAGATTCGTGCATTGTTATAGGCGAGTGCACGGAATTCTTCTATCTTGTTGAGGTCCAACAAACGCTTTTGTCCGGCACTTTCCCAATCCATATTCACGGTCTTGATTGCCCAATATGCCTTGTGTTCGATTTCCACCGGTAGATGGCATGTTTTGCCATAGACAAGTCGGAAGGGGGACATACCTAAGGGTGTTTTGAATGCAGTGCGATATGCCCAAAGTGCGTCATCTAGTCTTACTGACCAATCTTTCCTAGAGGGATTTACAACTTTCTCGAGTATACCCTTCAATTCCCAGTTGGAAATTCCTGCTTGCCCATTGGTTTGTGGGTGATATGCCGTGGCAATCTTGTGAGATACACCAAAGTGTTGTAACATCTTGGCGATGAGTTTGTTGTCGAAGTGCTTGCCCTCATCACTGATAATTGCTCTCGGCATCCCAAACTGTGTAAATATGTTTTTCTGTAATAATTGTTGCACGGTCTTAGAACCGTTGGTGGGAACTGCAGCTGCCTCAACCCATTTAGACACGTAGTCGACGGTAAGTATAATGTAGAGGTTGCCGAATGAAGATGGGAAAGGTCCCATAAAATCAATCCCCCATACATCGAACAATTCCACCTTGATGATGTTTTGGAGCGGCATCTCATGTCGTCTAGAGATATTGCCCGTCCTCTGGCAATGATTACATTGCTTGTAAAACTCTTAGGCATATTTGTACAGTGTTGACCAATACAAACCTGATTGCAAAACTTTGGCCGCGGTACATGTTCCTCAAAAATGTCCTCCATAGGGTGAAGAATGGCATTGTCGGAGTACATTCTACTGCTCCTCTTCAAGGACACATCGGTGTATAACCTGATCTGCACATTGTTTAAACAAAAGAGGCTCGCCCCAAAAGTAATGCTTAGCATCATGGCGGAACCGCTTCTTCCCTTGGTGAGTAAGGCTATAAGGTAAAATACCACAAACAAGGAAATTAACTAAATCCGCGTACCAGGGTATTGTCGAGGTATGTGTTGCCGTGGCAACTGCTTCCAAGACTGCCGAGGCATGTGCGTCTAGAGTTGCCAAGGTATACGCGTCCATGGTTGCCAAGGTGTGCGTATCAGTGGTTGCCGTGGCGTGCGTATCAGTGGTTGCCGAGGCGTGCGCGTCAAGAGTTTTTGAGGCATCGAGGGTTGCCGAGGCATACGCGTCCATGGTTGTCGAGGCAACTAACAGTTGCTCATACGGGAATGCATCGTATATCTCTAAATTCGCATCCTCCTCCTTATTGCGTTCTAAGTGTGATAGGTGATCGGCCACTTGATTTTCTATTCCTTTCCTGTCCTTAATTTCAATATCAAACTCTTGTAAAAGCAATATCCATTGAATCAAACGAGGTTTGGCATCCTTTTTAGAAAATAGATACTTAATTGCCGAATGGTCCGTATGGACAATTACCTTTGAACCAATCAAATAGGATCGAAACTTATCAAATGCAAAAACTACGGCTCGTAACTCAAAAGTTAGCGTCCAATCTGGTGGAACGACAATGGGTGCTGAGGCAAGCTTTTCCTTTAGGGTTTCGAATGCTTGGGCGCAAGAATCATCAAAATTAAAGACTTTATCATGTTCAAGCAAATTGCATAAGGGTTTAGTAATTTTAGAAAAATTATGAATGAACCTCCTGTAAAAACCTGCATGTCCAAGAAAGCTTCAGATTCCTTTAACCAAACTTGGTGGGGGGTAATTTCTCGATCACGTCCACCTTGGCTTTGTCTACTTCAATTCCCTTGGATGAAATCTTTTGGCTGAGCACTTTTCCTTCATCTACCATAAAATGGCATTTTTCCTAATTAAGGACTAAATCGGTTTCTTCACATCTTGCCAACACTTTCTCTAATTTACCTAGGCAACTGTACAAGTTATTACCAAAAACGGAAAAATCATCCATGAAGATCTCAAGGAAGTCTTCGACCATGTCTGAAAAGAGTACCATCATGCATCTTTGGAAGGTTGTCGGGGCGTTACACAATCTAAACGGTATCCTTCGTAAAGCATAAGTACCGTATGGGCATGTGAAGGTTGTCTTTTCTTGACCTTCTGGTGCTATGGAAATTTAATTGTAACCTGAATAACCATCAAGAAAACAATAAAAGGGTTTACCTGCAAGACGGTCAAGCATTTGATCAATAAAGGGTAATGGGAAGTGATCTTTCCTAGTGGCTTTGTTTAGCTTTCGATAATCCATACAAACCCTCTAACTGGTCACAGTTCTGGTTGGAATAAGTTCATTGTTTTTATTACTTACCACCGTTATACCTCCCTTTTTCGGTACACATTGTACCAGACTTACCCATGTACTATCTGAGATAGGGTATATAATGTCGACGTCAAGCCACTTGATGATTTCTTTCATTACAACCCCTTTCATGGCATGATTCAGTCTCCTCTGGGCCTTAATCGAAGGTTTGTGATCATCTTCCAACAAAATCTTGTGCATGCACACTGCCGGGCTAATTCCCTTCAAGTCGGCAATTGTCCACCCTATTGCCTTCTTGTGTAGCATCAACATTTTGATCATCTTCTTTTCCTGCTCATGCTGTAACTTAGAGGAAATAATTATAAGCAATGTATTATCGGTTCCCAAGTAAGCATATTTTAGTTGTTCTGGCAATTGTTTCAACTTAAGAATCGGTGGTTGTTTCAACTCTACCATGGCATGAAGAAGTTGGCTTTCTTCCGGATCATCGGCATGCCTTATTGTTTGGAACACATTTAATTTTAAACTTGCTGGTCATTCACCCTCATTGTGAGTTCTCCCTTTTCAACATCGATCAAGGTTCTCTCTGTTGCTAGGAAGGGTCTCCCGAGAATGATAGGTGAATGTTCATCTGCTTCACAATCCAACACAATAAAGTCAGCGGGAAAAATAAATTTATCAACTTTTACCAGTATGTCTTCGATTTTTCCCTCTGGATGCACATAGGATCTATCGGCTAGCTGTAGCATAATTGTTGTAGGTCTTGCCTTCTCGATTCCTAGTTTCTGGAAAACCGATTTAGGCATCAAGTTTATGCTTGCTCCAAGGTCACATAATGCTTTCCTGACATAGTGGTTTCTGATGGAACAAGGTATTGTGAAACTTCTAGGATCCTTCAACTTGGGTGGCATGCGATTGTGCAACATGGCCATGCATCCCTCTGTTACAGCAACTGTTTCAAACTCTCCTAGCCTTGTTCTGTTGGACACAATGTCTTTAAGAAATTTGGCATGGTTCGACATTTGTTCAATTGCATCAACCAATGGCATGTTATGTGGACTTGCTTTAGGATATCAAGAAACTTCTTGAATTGATATTCTTGCCTTTGTCGCTTCCACCTTTGTGGGAATCGTGGTGGAAGTCGGATATCTTCGATCCTTTCATTGGTCTGGAACCTGATTGATGGCATTGCCGGGGCAACTAGAGTTGTCGAGGCATCGTCAACTGGGGTTGTCGTGGCGTGCTTATCGCTGGTTGCCGAGGCATCCTTATCGCCAGTTGCCGAGGCATGCTTATCGCTAGTTGCCGCAGCAATTCCTGGTTCAACATCTGAGGCTTTGCCGCTGAGTTCGTCTTGTTCTTTTGTGGAGTTTTGTTTGATGAGCGAACTTGAGCCTCTTTAAGTTGTTGGCCACTTCTAGTGGCGATCGCCTTACATTGCTCATGGCCAGTTCCTCTTGCGACTTTAGTATCGCTAGGTAAACCTCCTTGCGGTCTAGTATTCAGGTTTTGAGCAAATTGTCCAACTTGATTTTCCAATGATTTGATTGCTGCCTCTTGGTTTTGCAATCTCATCTCGGTCCTGTTAATAAAAACATCAGTTCTTTTTATGAAGTTACTATTCTCAGCCATATAAGATTCAGTTTTCAACATAAAAGCATTGAGAGAATTTTCCAAAGAACTAGATGTTGTCGGTTGTTGCTGCGGCAACTGTTGCCGTGGCATATTCTGCTAGAATCCCGATGCTTGTGCATTCTGATTGTTCTGGTTTAGAGCATTGTTGGGATTACTCCATGAAAAATCAGGTGCTTCTTCCAAGCTGGATTGTATGTATTGGACATCACATTACTATTTCGGTTGTAATTCCCCACATAAAAGTTGGATTTCGGACTCTGCATACATTTAGAAGAATCATGGTTACCACCACATAACTCACAAAAAGAATCCATTACCTTGACCTCCTATGTGTTGTTTGGTTTCTGCATGTTCTGGACCATCTTGGTTAGAGTGGCCAATTGTGCCGAAATTGAATCTGATAATCCTAGTTCATGTATTGTGGCTTGGCGTCTAAATCCTCCTCTTCTAGCAGATGGGAATTGATAATCATTCTTGGCAAGCCTGTTTAGAATTTGCATTGCTTCCTCCATCGACTTATCTAGGAGTATGTCGTTTGCTGAGGTATCTAGCATCATCCTTGTTGGTGTATTCACAGCGTTGTAAAACATTGTTACTTGTGTCCACACTGGGAATCCGTGTAGGGGGCATTTGTGTAGAAGTTTTCTATATCGCTCCCAAGCCTCGTACATGGATTCATCATATGCCTGTCGAAAAGAAGTAATTTCGTTACGAAGCTTATTAGTCAAATTTGTAGGATTAAATCGAGCAAGGAAATAATGAAAAAGATCGGTCTAAGATCCTATTGATCCGGCAGGAATACTATTCAACCATGCTTTCGCCCTATCCCTCAGTGAATAGGGGAATAATCTTAGTCGTAAAACATCGGGGGTGACTCCTTGTATTTTGAATGAATTGCAAACTCGAGGAAAGATTTAAAATTTTGTCGTGCATCTTCAGTTGCTGAGCCGCCAAATTGACCAATTGTGTTGATCATATTAAACATTATCGGTTTCAATTCAAAGTGGTCAGCTTCAATTTCAGGTGTAACACCTCCTGGATTAAGTCCTTCAAGATAGTCTCGAATAGTTCTGTTTCGTGCAAGAATCACTCCTCCTGCTGGAACATACTGATTCATATTACCGTCTTGATTAGCCATTGCTACTCTTAAACTTCTCCTGAGTCTTTGCAAGGTTCGCTCGATTTCTGGATCAAAGGGATATTCTGGTGTAATCGGTCTCGCCCTGGTCATATACCAATGCAAAACCAAAGTTTGTTAACCCTTTGAATCTTAAACAAGAAAAATAAAAAGTGCAAGAAAATAAAAACAAAGTTGCTATTGACAATCCCTGGCAACGGCGCCAAAAAATTGTTGTGCGTAATAAGTGCTCCGCAATTGTGCAAGTGTACACGTCGCAAGTTATAGTATAAAAGATATCATCTCCACATGGATTGGCGCCACTTCAAGAATCTAATCTCTTGCACTGTAAAAAGTAAAAACACAAGTAGGTGATTGTAGGAGTTTAACTAACAACTAAACTAGAAAGCAATCAAGTAAAAGAAGTAATCAAATGAGAAAGAATAGGTCAGGTTATCGTGAGTTGAGGTGTGATAGCCGATTGGATCGTCTTGGTAGAAGAGTGCAAGGGCAACTCAATTGTCGTGGCAACTTGCGCAGCGGGGTTGCCTTGGCAACTAATCGACGGTTGCCTGGGCAACTACTTGGGCAGCTGGGCAGCAACTTCAAGGTTCGGCGGAGCGTTCTTCAATGGTTTCTTCTTATCCCTAAGTCGAAACTCTAGCTATTTGTGCATGCCTTGATAATACATCCCTGCGTGAATCAATGGTGAACAACAAACAATCTTGCGCTCCTCTTAGCCGTTGAAATCCTTAACTTATTCCTAAGCCGGATTAATCTTCACCATCAATAGATTGAATAAAGACCATACTCATTCGTTTCTTGAATCTAACTCTCCCGATATTAGATAAATAGATAAAGTTACGAGATCCTCTCCCAATTCACTCGCAAACAATAAGAAAAACCAAGAATGAGTAAACCTTGAATTGAAAGTGCAAACTCTTATTACCTAAACAAAATCCAATTGTTTCTCACAACCATAAAACACAATAACCTTAGCCAAATAGATTTAGTTCAAAGCTAGGTTCCAAAGAAACACAAGACAGAGAATTCCTAGCATAAACCTAATTGAACAAGAAAGAAAAAGATGAAGAATGGTTGAAGCCTGGTCAAAATCTCTCCTTGCTCTTGTCGAAATCTCCCTCCTCTCTTTGTCGAAATTTCTCTACTCTCTCAATCGAAATTTCTCTCCTCTCTCCCTCTGGGGTTGACGGCTTGGTCCTCAATTTATAGAGCTAGGTCAAAGTCTTTTTTGAGGAGGAAGTTAAGTTGGAATTAAATATCTTTAAAGAATATAATTCTTTATTATATTTAAATTCCTTCTAGAACTTCTCCTATCTTCTTGGGATTTAATTTCTCTTTAACCTCTTCATGGAAATCAAACTCCTTTGGGATTTAACTTTGCTCCACGTCATCTTGGGCTTATCTAGTCATCAATTTCGACTACCATATCATCTTATCCCTTATCAAAAATTGCCCTGGCATCTAGCTCGGCATCTCCTTCATGCATTGCCCTGGCAACTAGCTCGGCATCTCCTTCATGCATTGCCCTGGCAACTGGTTCCAGCCTTGCTTTGGCAAGTGATTTTGCACACACACACAAAACACACCAAAGCAGTATCTTTTTCCACAAAATTAAGCAAAATATGAAATCAAGCTTGTCCACCAAGGAAACAATGCAAACATGCATGGATGACTAATAATGCAACTAATATGAGGCTAAGTCTAGCAATAATATGAATAAAAAAGGGTGAATAAAATAGTACTTTTAGACACAACACTTATGACGTTGATATCCGAACACCTGAAAAGAAAAAGGATCTAATATATATAAGGGTGCTGGATAAACAAATGAACGAATAGAATAATTTATTTCTTGTTTTTGTTTTTTACAGTTTTTTGTTTATTTATTTACAAAAGATTGTTTTCCACACAAGGTTTATTGGGATGCATCTTTTATTAATGATATAACCATAATGGTTTAATATAGGCCCTTTGCAAAAGATCCCTTATTTCCTCCGGGCCTAAGGCAAAAAGGGTTGGTTTTAAGAATTACTCTGTAAATGATTTATAGACTATAGAAACTTCTTCAGTAGTCCAATTGTTAAACTCAGAGCAGGGGCAGATCATAGATAGGTACTTGTTTCCTTCATCCTTATTTATTATAGAGTTAATGCTCAGGCCCACAAAAATCTCATCTAGGTCATTTTTTTCCTTTCCCCTCATCAACATCAGGGTTCATGAAACCTCCAGATCTGAAGTTGTGACTCAAAGGCGGGAATGTCATTAGTTCCCACATAACTTCTTCTCCGCTCAACCTCGCCTTACTTCTTTTTTGCTTTCTCTTCATTGCAGCCTTTCTTTGCAGAGCGTTGGCTTTGTAGCCCAGCCCGAATTGGTCTCTCTAATTTGGGATAACCACAGGGCAAAACCCTTCTTGGAGTTCCTTCCCAAAAACTTTCCTGATTTTTGCCCATCTTCCAAGGGTTTCCTTCACTTGTATCTTGGTGCAGTTAGATAGTCCTGGTTTAGGGACCTTACTTCCTTCAGTAACGAATGTAGCATTTATCAGCTCAAGGGAATCGAAATGGAACTCAAGTGCACCTTCGTCGATCTCAATATAAGGTGCGTCAGTTGACACTGAGGCTATGATATCCTCTTCAGCACCGACGGTTACCAGCTTTCTGTCAACCATGAATTTCAGCTTCTTGTGCAATGTGGAAGGGACTGCGCCTTTAGTATGGATCCAAGGGCGCCCAAGCAAACAACTGTATGTGGGTTTAATATCCATCACCACGAAGTCGATGTTAAAAGTGGAGGGTTCAATTTGTAGGGAAACCTCTATTCTTCCCAACACATCTCTTTGGGTTCTGTCAAATGCTCTTACTGTGTTCTGATAAGCTCTTGTGTGAAAGCTGTCAACTAGTAATTTCTCCAGGGTTGCTAAGGGTAGAACATTTAGGGCTGACCCATTATTAATTAGGACTCATGGTAACATGTGTTGTTGACGTAATATTGCATGGAAAAAGATTAAGTATTCAATGTAAATAAGCAAGTAAAAACAATGCTAAGAATACGCCTTTTACGTGCAAGTATACACAGTCAGCAAGTAATATATTAGTGAGTTGAGTATCGTCTCCACAGGGATTGCCTAGGGGAATTAATTGTTATTATCGATACTTGTGAACTAGAAAATAAAAGTGATGGCAATTGATTGAAGGAATGAGTAAAATAAAAGAATTAAAGAAATAAAGATGATAAAAAGAATTGAAGTAAAGTGAAGATTATAGTAATGAAATGATAACAGTCTGGCAAGCAATGGGTGCAAGAATGATAACAAAGATTTGGCATAGAATGTCTGAATTTTATGCTAGCAATGTTGGCTAGTAATAATGTCTTGCCTTGGTATTGATTGCCGAGTAGATTCAAATTGGCAAAGCCTCTCTCGATGGTCATTGCCCTAAATCAACCATGTAAAAACCCATATATCTCTATAATGCATGTCTTTTCATAAACCGATTTGATTAAGATCCAATCTATATTCCTAAGGGGTAGATTTCACTCCTGAAGTAAGTTCATCTACTTGAACATCTTCTCTCGAAGCATCTCGCCTTAGTACCTAACAACTTGATCGTTGCCACCCAAGTTTGTTAAGATATTGAGGTGCAATAAGCCAACTATGCCAGCTCTCGCTTGGCATAGTATTTAGGAAACAACAAATTATGCCAGATAGAACAAAACGCAAAGGAAATTTAATTATTAATATCTAAACACAAAGCGCAGCAAATAATAGTTTGAAATCATTCTTAAACACAAGAAAGAAATACAAAAATCAACAAAGAACTAAAGCAAGGAAGAAGGTCTCTCGATACAACCCTTCAATGGATTCCCGATGTCTCATGGAATCTTCGAGCCTTTGATCTTGTTGTCTCCAATTCCTCCTTCTCCATTGTTGTAGACCGCTTCTCAAGTTCAAGCCTTCATCTTCTTCAGCGTCTTTTTCTCTTTCTCCCAATTTGTTTTCATTGATGATTGATCTCCTCTTTAAATAGGCTTGTGTAGAAGCACTAGGATAAGCCTTGGTATTTTGAATTTGAATGCACAAGGGATAAGGCTTGCGATCACTTTATCCTTTGTTTGGAGTGTAAGGCTGATAAGGTGATAAGCTGATAAGGTAATGTGTTGATCAGGCTAGGGCTGACATCATCATGTCGATGTTGCTATGGCACACAAGCTGGCATATCCTTGCTAACATAGTTTGGCATCACCTTATCCGCTATTTTTTAGAAGTTGATCCATTTACGATCTTTTAGGAACCTGACCATATCCAATTTTTCGGTGTTCAGCAGCCTCTTGGCATGGCATCAAGGTCACTTCTTTGCCAACAAGTGCTTGGCATTATCTGGTCCTTCTGTGCCAACAACACTTGGTATTCTCTTTGGCATTCCTTCATGCGTTGTTTTTCTGTGCCAAACCTGCAAAACTGCCAACAAAACAACCTTTCATACCAGCATAGACAAAATTCCTGACTCTTTATGTAAATGCACGATTTTATCATCCTAATGCAACTAAATGTACCTAAAAACAAGCAAAAACATTGTAAGATTTGTATTAAAAATAGTACTTTATGAGAGGTAACATATGTCCTCTACACTGAGTTGAGATATGGAGAGCTTTGTACGTCCTTGTCCCACCCTTTGGAATTTCTTCATCACTGAATGAGATGAAATTATCCACTACAATGTTACTGACCAACCTGTCCATCTTGTCGGCCGTTATTTCTTTCGACACAAATGTTTGGTTTAAAATCTTCAAAAGGGCATCACGGTGACCCTTAGAGATTAGCAGTAATGAAAACATAGAGATTCGTGTTGGAAGATTATAAAGTTGTTCTACCACACTACACTCACTGTGTTTGAGTGTCTTCCGTAACTCTTGAGCTTCTGATTCCTTCACTGGCCCATGATACCTCAAGGGTCATTCCAAAAAGAAATCCTTCTCGGCTTCTTTTTTGTTTCATTGGATGTGGCCTTCCCTTGGGTTGCACTCCTTGTCTTCAGCTACCTGTGGCGAGTAACAACTCCCAATCCTTGAAGTTACCTACCTTGTTGACTAGTTCTCCTTTGGGCTCATCCTTGGCTGATGTGCTCCCTGGGGTTGTCACCGTGCAAGCATAGTTACAAGATACTTACTTGCTATCCTTATATGAAAAAGGGGACGATGCCTTTACAATTCTTTTTGGGGATGCATTCCTTAATGGTCCACTGGCTCTTTCCTTGTCCTTAATTACCAATGGCTTAGTTCCTGTGAAATTTTCCTGTCGGGAGACTCTTTCAATGCACATACATCCAATACCTGGTTTAAATTTTCTTTCTCGAAGAATTCAAGCTCTTTTCTATCCATCTTAGTTTGGACCAGCTGTCTAAACTCTAGACAAAACTGAATCTCATGTCCCCCTTCCCCGTGGTACTCATAATAAAGTTCACCATCACATGTCGCACTTTGGCTTTCTTCCTCTAGCATTTTGGCCTCAACCATTTTGGCCCATATCCATCTCAAGGGGGCCTTGACCTCCGAGATACACTTCTTGACCAATTTTCTGCCATCTTTAATCATCGCGTTCACCCCAGCTTTCTGGTGATTCGGCAAGGATTCCCTTTTCTTCAATCGTGTCAAATGATAGCATCCCTGATTTCTGCAAATCCTCTACTACTCTTTTAAAACCAATGTAATTTTTGATAGTATGCCCATGTTTTTGACGTGATATTAGCATTGTGCCTTTTCATCATACCATGGTGGGTATGGGGGCGAGAAAGGAGGAACATGTTAAGGTAGTACCACTCGTTCTTCCACCAGTTTTGAGAATAGTTCTGCGTAGGTCATAGGAGTGAGAGAGAAATAAGCCTTACTATTCCCTTGATTTTTTCGTTCATCTTTTGGTGGATTTGAGGCCACCGAGCATGCGGTTGGAACATTGGGCTTACTAAGGACCAAACCTTTCGAGTATCTGGGATTGTAAACGCTCGTCATACTGACCTCACTATCCCTCTTCTTATATGACTTCTTTGTGTCACCTCCATCAAGTTTCCCACTCTTAACAACTGCCAAAATCAACTCTCATTTCATTAGCATATCTACAAAGCTCTTAGTTGCATGGTGTATCATCCAATCATAGAAAACGCATTTCAAGGTTTCTACGAACATAGCGTAATCTCATTTTCTAGCAGTGGCAGCTGAACTTGAGCGGCCATATCCCGCCATCTTTGTGCATATTGGCGGAAGCTTTCATTATATTTTTGCTCCATTCCTTGCAAGACGAGCTGGTTCGAGACCATATCAGTGACATGCTTCTACTGCTCCCTGAATGCCATCGATAGATCTCTCCATGTTCGTATATTTGCCCGGCTTAGCTATGTGTACCAGCGGGACGCAGATCCCATCAGGTTATCCTAAAAAGTGTGAATCATGAGCTTCTCATTATCCAGATACATTGACATCCTTCGGCAGTACACGGTTAGATATGTCATAGGGCAAGTGGTTCCATCATAGTTGTCGATGTCAGGGGTTTTAAACTTCGAAGGAATCACCAAGTCAGTCACCAAACTTAGGTCTCTAGCGTTCATCCTGCCGTGGATGTTCCCTTCTTGGAAGGCTTTAACAATCTCCTCCAATTTTTCACAACTATCCTCTAGTTTTTTTGTTTGCCTTGGAATTATCATCAATTTTGTCAAGGTCAGGTACCTCAACAATCTGAGTTCCTTCATTATTAATTTCCAACTTATTCGTTATACGGACAAAAGATTTCCCTAAATGAAGTAGCAATTTGGCTTTGGACGAGGTTGATCCCTTTTGAGCTCCAAGAGAACGGGGTGGGGCATTGACATCTTCTACTAATTCAGTACCGTCTGGGTCCTTAAATCCTAACATGGCTGCAATCTGGCTGACAGTTTTCTTGTGTGCTAGTTCAATCGCTTGCTTCAGGTAATTTTCTATCTTGTCTAGCCTATCATGAGTGCTTTTGTGGTTGACTTCTAAGGTCTTCAATCTGCACTCCATGTCTATTGCTTTGGTTTGGGCACGAGTACTGTAACACCCTCTACCCGACCTGGGAAAAAGACCAGCATAGAACGTGTTACTAGACATGTTCCCAAGATTTTAAACAAATCAATCTAATTATCAGGACCTAACCAAACATTCTTAGCGAAAACGGAATAATTTAAAACTTTTTAAATCCATTAAGCATGCATAGCTTCAATCATCGATCATGTATAACCAAACCTACAAGTATTGACGAGGTACCCTACTAGATGAGATCATGGCACGCTCTCATGTCTTATCCCGAAAGGGTATTTATCTTTTGAACTCATAATATAATCCCAATAGGTTTAAACTTACGTACTAACATTTGATTACTTCTATAGCTTGAAACCAAATAAGAGTTCAGAAAGCTATATGCGTCTAATATAAACAAATTTCTTTTCAGCTATATGAAATGGTACTAACGTGTACTGCCATCTAAAACTGATAAGAACTAGGACTCACATCCATAGATACAATGTCATTTACCAAATAGATCGAGGATAACAAATTCCTTAACACACAAGCATTAAATATCGAGGTTTACAGCATGCATATGTGTACGGACACTTATTTCCTTTTCAAACTTCATAATTATCCAACTAGTCATTTAGACTCATTTATCCAATTAACCATTGATCGATCAATATTATTGGTTAGGCATTATAATGTGTAAATTCATATTGTAACCACTTATCAAGACTATAAATGTAACAACCAATAACTTAAGCTACTCTAATCCTATTTAAGACTAGCATATATCTTATGCTTTGTCTATGCATGCATGCTAACACTTTACCATAAATCTAATCTACCATACCATCTATCATAACTACTTTGAAGATATCACATCCCAAACAACCATAAAAGAATAAGAAAGGCCCATTACAAAGATTATATATATACATATATACAATCAAGGATGCTCTAAGAGCATAATGCAGACATATCTACTATGTGCCACCAACTAGGAGATTCCTTATGAAGTTACAAACATAAATCTTGACCCTGAGATCATGTCCGAGCTTGAGAGATACCTAAGCTATTTCTACCTGAAATGTAAATGAAAGAATCGAATAAGCATGTGCTTAGTGGGGTAGATCTAAGCCGATATTATTATTTTGGATTCAAGTCTTTTCTTTCATATGCTTTAAATATTAAACATGATTGCAAGCTTGAATCATAGGGATGCTTATGTACAATAAGCATTCAAAGATAACTTATATTTCTTTATCTAAATCTTGAAACAAACAACAGCCGCATATTACTTGCAATTCACCAAGAAAGTTAATCATTCTTTTAGCACATGTATGTATATATATATACTATGAGCAATCTGCGAGAACTTAACTACGAGGTTTCAAGTGAATTTACCAAACCCATTCAAGAAATCCTTTAATAGCTTCCACATTCTTTTTAAATTCTTTTGGTTAGTACTTAGATATATTTGTGTATATGCAATCATTCACCCAAATTAATATTACAACTTAGAATCTTTTAGTTCCATGTAATATCTTAAGTCTATTTCCAATATGGTTTAGCTTGGCTTCTAATCACTAATCATCACATATCAAAATCATCAATTTCTTATTGTAATTATCCAGCCAATTACAACTCTTTTTTATTGGTTCTAAAACACACATGTAAGCATTCTAGCAAGTATTATTTAAATTGAGTTTTCAGAGGTTTCCTTAACTACCTTATAATTTCTACATCAATTACCAACTGAATCATTATTAATCTTATAAACTTTCTTGGATTCTTTAACAATAATCTGTTAATACAATATACGTTTGTTTTTGACTTTATCAAATGCTTATCATGTATAAAACTTAATTTCCCAATACCAAGATTTACTTCTTAACCTAATGTAGTTTTAATTATAGGTCTTAATCTGACCAATTGTTCGAATAACCTTCCCAATTCAAAGGTTTCAAACAACTTTTAATTCCAAGACCCATTAGGTATATATGTTATACCAAAATTCACCGATTACCAAACATCATAGCCTCCAGATTCTAATTGAGTCTCCACCCTTTATTCCAATTAAACCCAAATTATTGTATAAATATTAATTGCATTACAAACGAGTTCCATAGAAATTCAGTATATTAGCTTTTAGTTTATTATTCAACTTAAGCAAGACATTAAGTCAAAGTAAATTATCACATCAGTTACTTGATTCCCATCCCTACTTCTTTTGTCACCTAAGAGACTAACATTATCATAAGCACTAAACATTTTATTCACCCTCTTTAACATTAATTAAGTGTCCTTCCTATTTGTCAACTATTCAATTTTATAAGTTTTTGTGCAATCATTCCTTTTATTTGATAATCCATTCCCACCAATCATTAAACAAATAAATTGATCGATCTTCGATTAGATTAATTCTTACCAAACTACTACATCTTTTCAAATCGTACTTTTATGTCCATTAGAGTATTTAGATTCCTTTGGTATAGTATTACTTATCCTGCATATTAATGCACCCTAAACTGGGCTTTGGAAAAGTCCGAGTTTATAGTATCAAAGTAAAACACACTACTTACTTGAAACCCTAGTAAGTATTCAAACATGGATAACCAAACCTTCTAATGTCACAAGATTTCCTCCGAATCATGCAAGGATTATTGAATCTAAACATATTGAGCGTATAACTAAGAACTCAAAGACTATCATGCAAATTCCAATTTTTCAACTTATCGAAACTAGCTTAACTTTCAAGTTAAGCAAAGATTCAAATAGCCTAGGGTCTGGTTCGAACCACAAGGAACCCCTTTAATTAAAACATCTCAAGTGATCAAACATACTTAAAAATGTTCCTCATCTCCCTTATATCAATCATTTTAGGTTATCAAAGATACTTTCAAACTTTATGTATGGCTTGACAAATTAATACAATGCAACATAGCAATGGTTGTCCCATAATTGATTTCCTTCATTTTTGCATTATTAACATGTATTTGACCAAAACACAAATCAAGTAACTCTTTAACATGCACAATCTACGAATCAACCAAGCAATCTATTTCACTGTTCGACACATAAATTATCGATATTCATAGTAAGCCATATGATATCAATCAATCGATTCTCAATTGTATAAACTATAAATCATTCATTGATTCATTCTCATATACATGCTCAAAAGAATCATCTCATATTATTTAAGTAATAGTCGAATGAAACTAGTTAAACATTACTTGATAGGCAAGTTACTACGTTTCCTTCTTAATTTAACAATTTCCATTATATTTGTTTGTTATTATAGCCTAGTGAATCGAATTCCCAGTCTAGATACACGAGTCCCCAACCAACTGTCGCCCATGAAATAACATATGGTACTCGCAGTTCTAGTCAATCCCTCCTACTGTTGCCAAATGACCACATACACATCCCTCCTACTGTCACCCAATAGGGACCACTGTCCTAGACCGTAGTCCACCCCGACAATGAGCTCTATGGACTCTATGGCATACCAACTATATCTACGACTGATTCGATACTAGGGCTTTACATTAATCATCTTTCTTTTCAATAGGTGAGCTTAGCTCCATTTCGTTTACACAATATTGTGTATCACCCTTTTTCTCAAATAGGGTTCAATCATAATCATTTGGATACCTATGTCTCTTTCATTGTGATCGAAGGCTCATAGCCAGATCCATTCATCAATCATTCATGACTTTTATCATATTGAATCATCAATTACTCATATAGGGTACAAACATATGTTCACCAATGTGAACTTTAAGCCTTTATTTTGCTTGTTCGAATGACTTTATAACCCAAAGATTTCAATTGATAATTTGTTCAGAACTTGCTTATAATATAACATGCCAAAAGTTCTCATACGAATAATCATGAGCAAGATTTGCTTAACATTTACAATGAATCATTTCTAACAAGAGTGCCATTTGAACCAATCACAACATCATATCATTATTAATGCTTTAAATCACACTCATCCTTTTTATCATACTTTCATATCATAAACAATCATATTTATTCATGTACATTATTGGAGCTATCCAAGCATTTCACATATTTAGACAACTCAATGCATAACCATACTTTTAACCACATTTGTATATCATAGGGTACTTCTTTTATTTAAGCACATACCTTATGTCCAAGCTTGCATTTTCATAGAATTAATCAAGAAGATTAAAGCAACATAACAAGAAAGAGTACCATACTTGTGTGAAGTTTTAGCTATTGTGAAAATTCTTTCATGTAATTTACTTTAGTAAATTACGGGTTTATGCATGCAATGGCGCATACTACACTAATGCAAACAAAATAAAGGTGCATGAATGCATGACACAAACTACACTAATGCAAAATAAAGATGCATGAATGCAAGCAAAGGGCATTGATCTCATAAGTCTTTGCTTTAGAAATAACTTTTCCACAAATACATCTCAGCCTGAACACATAGCTTTTTATTTCTTCAATCAGCCACATGAGTCTTGGCCCCACCTCTCCTACTGGCTTGATGTACTGGCGAAGGACTGTGGCTTTTTCGATAACATCATCACGTACTTAACCACATCCCGAACCTGGACCATGACGATCTTGTCAAATTTATCCCACTCCTAGAACCTTCTGGCATTGTCCCTAAGTCAAGTGAACCAATAGTCATGCCCCCCTCATTGGCATCCTCTAGGATTAGAATCTTCGTCCTTTACTCCTGAATAATGGTCTCCATATCTTCTATTTGCTTTTTAGTGTCTTATTCTCACTCTAACTGGCCTAGAGCTCTGTATGGGTGTGATGCTTCTGGAGCCTACATAGCGAATGATTCAGGTCTGCCATCTTGGCCTGTAACTCAGCAACAAACGCCTGGCTCTACTTCAACTTCTCATTGGTCGTGCCGTACATGCTTTGTAGCTTGAACACACGGATTTTGTTGTCATCGGCCTTCCTCTTCCATGCAGTCACATTTTCCCTTTCTTTTTCGAAGGCTCGTTTGGCTCCCCGTTCCCCTTTCTTCTTCTCGCTTCCACTACTCAAGCATCTTTCGCAAATCTACATTTTCAGACTGTTGCCTGAAACTTGAGGAAACCGGCTCTCTGAACCTCAAAATTTTCTTCCAACCTCTTGTATAATTTCATGATCTTGTTCGTCTCCCCCTTGTATTTTCCCACTTTTAGGCTTGCCTCGTACAGGTCTTTCTCATGTGTAGCAACATTTTTTTAAAAACAAACCCAAATTGGTTCGATGTATCCCATCCTTTTTGAAAATATTTATTTAAAAGGGGGAATTTCCTTAAAAATCATATTTGGAATAAAAATTTGGAGCCGCCACCGGTCACTTAGATTAGGTAGACTGGAAATCAAAAATAAAACCAGAGACTCAAATAGGTTCGAGAGTCGGTTATGAGTGGGGAAGGTTTTGCACCCTCACCATGCCCAAAGTTGGTACCAAATCAATTTCCGCTTTGTTAATATTGGATTTTACAAGTTAAAGTGACTATTAAATTAAAATCCGGTTATACATGTGAGTAGATTTTAAGGGACCCGTTATTCGAGAATAAACAAAAAAAACAACCACCACTACGACTGATATTAGCCACGTTTACTCTCGAATAAAAGGGCACCACATTAGCAATTTATATATCCGAATGCAACAATATAAACAAATAAGCAAGGCATATGTACAAAATAAAGGCATAAAACATAAATAAATACAAAATTTAAAGGCAAAAATTAAAAAATAGATTTTAGTAAGTTATATATTAGTTAAATAAACTTGCCATGAATAATATAAGATTATTTAGTTCAATTTGAACCTATCTTGTTTACAACTATTACAACTCTAAATCTCCATTTACCATTAATTGATTGTTTATCTTTCTCTTTATCATTTCTCAATCTTTAATTATCTTTGGATTTTATAACACCCCTCACCCAGCTTAGTAATGAACCGGGTTTAAGGAGATAAGAGTTTACAAACAAGCTAACTTGCTAGACAAGTTAGAAACCGAAAACATAAAATTAGATGATTTATTTCCTAAGGCATTCGAATGCTAGCAAGGACATTAACAAAGATAAGCAAACAAGACTAAATGCAAATCGACCTAAACCATAAAAATCATACAATAAGAAGCAAGGTTGGACATGTTACCAAACAACTCAGCTTATTCAGTAGGTTTTAGGTTCACCATCCAATTGGAGATCATTGTTGAATTGAATGACCATTTCGACTAGTTAAGCTATTTTAACCATTTTCATAAAACACATGTATAACATGTGAGTGATAACATTTGATTATATTCAATCATCCATCTATTCTACAGATTTGTACATCAAAATATAAACCTCAAGTAACTTAGTCTAACAAACAAGAGCCTTACTTGCTATCAACCATTCACTCAACAACCATAGCATACATAAGCATGCAACAACCACTTCATATCAAAGCCCAAGATAGATTCATACATATTTACATACCACCACTGTTATGATTTCTTTATTTACATGTCAAGAAGTCAACAAAAGCATGTAAAACAGTAGATGCCACCATCCTAGGAGTCAATTTAGATAGACAAAAATACACTTAGAATCCTTGTGATCTTGTTATGCTTCCTGAAATCAATCTACTAGCACCAAAGTTAACCTAGAACACAATTGAAAGAGTCAATGAGATCAAGGGCATTAGTTCGAAAGTAATGCTTGAACATTCATTAAACTAGTCTATTAATATTTTTCGAAATGTCCAATACTTTTGATGGCTATTACAATCACGTTTGTATTCAAGACCACTTAAAGGTTTCCACAATTAATGTTAATCAAGCACACTTATGTTTCATGTAGAGATCAATACATCATTCACTTCATTCGAAACATAGTTCTATTTCTATACATAGACTAGATAAACATGTCGTTTATTTCAATTTTTCCAATGATTTCTATAATCAAGCATAAAGCTATCCATTTCAAGGGACATGTAGTCCATTTCCAACTCAAGGGATTTTAAATTAAATCCATTATCCAAGATATATAATTCGTTTACACAAATTGTAATAGCTCAATTCATTATAAGGTATTTTGATTATCTTAAGCCTTCTTCGACCATCACTAGACACACGAATCCAAAGTAAGTGTAACATTAGCAAGGTTACACATAGTACCAAATCAAGGGCATAAAAGATGCCAATTCAATCATTAATATCGTACAAGAGTACCAAAGGTACTGAAAGATCATCTGATCTTAACAACAAAGGACCGTAGTCCTAACCAGCGAGCTCGGCGGACTCTATAGCATGCCAACTGTGTCTAACTAACTCGAATCAAGGCTTATTATTATTACAAATTTATTTTTAGTTGTACCGAGAGGCAATGAGTACCTTTTTACCATTCATGTGAACAATGAGATTTTCATCCAAGACTAGTTTTACCTAAACCAGAATAGTGTAACAAAATCAAGTATTTTAACTAAATAGGCTTACTACAAGATTCTTAAACTAGCTTTCATGTAACTTTAATCAAGATATTAAGCAATGTGATTTTCATAAATTAACAAGAACTAGGCAGCCACATTCATACATTTGAGCTAGGTTACACTTATAGTAGATTCCAAGCTAATTACGCTCCCGAATTACAACTCTTTTTTTCCTATCACTGTTTGGATCTACAACAGCCCTCTTGTCTTCTTTATCTTCTTGATATTCTTACATGTAACATTAAAAATATTCTATTAGTCATAGAATTCGATCTACTCCATCTCATTTCTATCCAATTTCATTACTACTAGTTGGTCCTTTTGATCTAGGAAATTATCAAGCATGCATAGCCACCACAAAACAAAGATCTCACTCCAAAATACTCTAGTAATCTTCTAGTAAATTTACTTCAAATTTCCATAATTTATCATACACTAAGAATGCAAAAACAGAGCAACACAAACAAGTTAATTTGCTTGAACCAAAACAGACCCGAAAATTGCTACAATTCAAATTAATCGTTCCAACAAGAATCACACCATTAAAGTCATCAGATTAACCCCTGCTTTTACTCTAATAAAAAGGGTCACCCTAATAACAATTTATAAATTTTACTATAGTCATTTAACTACTCGAATCCATTCCATTTCTGCTCAATTATATAATGAAACAACTTCTACAACCAGCACACATTTTCCAGCAAGCAGTTCGGTTAATTTTACCTTACCAATCTGTTTATACATTATAAATACATGGCTTAACACAACCTAAATAGGGCATTTATAACTGATTAAATCTATAATCAATTCCCATGTTTTACAAAGTCATATTCCATTTGAGAACCCAAAATAGTTTGATGCACTAGTTAAGACATCCAACACCAAGAATTCAAGACATCTCAACTTAACAATTGGTCATTAATCAATGAATTCATATATATACATACATCGAAGGGTTCAAGTTTTCAATTTCTATTTGATTCATCCCCAACAACCTCTAATTTACATAAGCACATAGTCGATTCACTATCTCTAAATAGCTCTTAAAAAGAGATTTGCATTTTACAAGGAAATTTCCAAGACATGCATCAATTGAAACACAATCAAGGAAGAATAATTTGCTTACCTTCCCTTCGATGCAACAAGCAAGAAAGAATTACAACCAAAGTACCATGTTCAGTCAAGTGTTGAATTCTCTAATTTTCCTTTCTCTCTCTCAATATCGGCTATGCTCATGAAGAAGATGAACAACTGATTCATCTCTTCCACTCAAGACCGAGTATGGTCTCCTAAGCCACATGGCAATACACAATTTTGACACCTCATTAAAACCTTCTCCTTAATTCATCTTTCATGCAATCAACTCATTTTTAATCTTTAACAATTTGGTCCTTTAAAAATTGATTACCACAATTTTAATTCTTATCATAGAAGTACAATATCTTTTGCTCCTTACAATTAACTCCTATTAATGAAACTTAAGTTCTATCATTAAGTCAAAATTCTTCTAAGCCTAATCTGGGGTGTTACGGATTTGAATCGAAACTGCATTTCGGTTTTATGCATTTATTTTAATGATATTTAATTTAACATCATTTTTCACAAAAAGTTGTATTTACACTCACCTTATATCCCGAAGTTACGAGATATCCCGATCCACTAATTACATCCTAGCTTCCTTCATTCGATACTTGCTTTACCCAAGTCCTTTGATCTTGAACTGTCATTCCTTGAACCTTTCTTCCTCCACTAATCTTTAATTCAAGTAATCAGAAGTACATCCATTAATATACATGCCTTTCATCATGCATTTACTCTATATGCATAACCAATATTATCATTCAAACAATAACCATACATATACTAATCATTCTTCAATTCCATTTCCAAGTGCGTCTTTATTTCTAACTTTTGGCAACTTCAGTTATCATCAAAGAATTGTCTCTCCAGAACTGAGTATACACTGGAATTAAAATCTATTTACACCTTTACAAACTAGATTCAACCACAGTTTTAACTGTATAAGCCTCATAATTTAACAAGTTCTATAGCAATTAGGAGAATTTTTAGAAGTTTCAAAACAGAAATTGTCCAGAGCAGAATCTGCCTCTAGATTTTCTGCACTACTTTCACTTAAATATTCATAACTTTTGATTCTGAACTCGAAATGAATCACCATTTCTAAGAGATTATACTAGACTCGTACATGGTTCTAAACATATAAAATTCATCCTCAAACTCAACATATTCAATTTTCTATGATTTTCTAAACTTACTGCCAGAACAGAATCCTCTGGGCATATTACATTTGGCCTTTGTTTAAAACTAACTTAAGTGTTTCAAACTTAATTAATTCAACCCACAAATCATTCTCAATTCAATCATCAATATATCAAAAATTCCATCATGCTTTCATTCATAAATCAAAGCAATAATATCATTTTCTCAAAGATTCAAAAATAATTAACTAGGTTAAAAATTGATACCTTCTTCCTCCAAGACATCTTAATAACCAAGAACCAATTAGCTCTCAAAGCCATTAATTTCCATAAAAAATCCATGCTTTCCAAGATAGTTTTAATATCTTTCAACAATGGAGATGGAGAGAGATGAAGAGGAAGGTGAGAGCTTCTCTCCCTTTCTCCTTAGCTAGTTGGTTGTTCCTTCTCTTTCTCCCTTCTATTTTCATTTTCTTTTCTCTTTTAATTAATTTGAATGATAATTCACAACATAACCACATGTCCTAGACCATGCAACAAGGGAAAATAGCCGTGTAAAGCAAATCTTTCTCTCTGATTTCAATTTGGTCTATATATCTATTTCTTTTATTATTTCAATTCGGTCACCCTACTTCTGTTTCAATTCAATTCAAACCAATTCTCTTTACTAAATTCCTTGTTGATCCATGATTTTATTTACTTTATTAGTAACCCCATTGAAAGGTCCTAATTTATTTCACTAAAAATCCTAACCCGGTTTTAGGGGTGCTACACATCCCTTACCAACGCTCACAATCCATTTGCATACTTCTTCTTGCCAAACTATTTTTTACTTTCATTGCATTGTTTAACCACTCTCTAAATCTAAAAATCCAAATAAATTTCAACATTCTTGATTCGTTTAACAAGTTTACCATTGAACACTTAAATTCTTGGTCAATCCTTGTGGATACGATACTCAACTTACTGGTGTATTACTTGCTTCCCGTGTATACTTGCACGCAATACACTCACTCTTGGCCTTATTTCTTACATATTTACACTACATTCTCAATGTTTTGCTAAGCGTTAGTAAAGTGGACACCACATTCTACCACCATCAGCACCGCTCAATCCTTAGCCACTGTACACCGATCACTTTAGATGTTTGTCGGCCGCCGTGAGCGATTTCTAGCCACCGTGCCAAAAACCTAAAATCCTTAAAATTTTCCTTTTTTTGATCATAAACCCTAAAATATAGTCCCAGCTCGATAGAGCCTCCTAACTCCGACCACCTAAGTCCTAAACTAATATGTACCCTCTCCCTCTTCGACTCCGCCATGAAAGCTAAGTTTCAGTCGTCATCTTCTCTGACTTAAACAACATAATCATTTCTTTTTTATATTGAACTAATGCTTTTGTTTACATTTTGTAGTAATTGAAAAAGGAAAGGAAGAAAACTGCCTAAAAACATGGAGTGACAGTTCGGCTCTTCCTCCGATCAACTTTCCGACGACGGCTCAGCTTCTTAGGCGACGATTCGGCTCCACTAAGACAGTTCAACTCCCAAATATGGTCACTTTCTCTCTCTCATTCATTATTTATTTAATATGATATTATTATTATTATTATTAGTTTTTAATGATGGTATTAATTTTTTTTTAAATTTCTCTCTCTTGCTTTTTATAAGGAGTTCACTTGATGATGTTGTGGATGACATCATACAAATGACATCATCATCCAGTTGGTGCCAGCTATGGGAGAGAAAAAACATATATGAGTCTCCTTTTTTAGGCCAATGACTTCTTGACACATGTCCCTTGGGATACAAATTTAGGCGAGAAAAAATGATTTTTAGATGCATTTATGTTTCTTCAAGATGACTTTATTGAATTTAGGCGGGAAATGATTATAACAAATTTATTAGGATTTTTAGATCTGTAATTTGGGCCTTTTTACATATGTAAATGGACATTAGGTTTATTATTTGTCTATGGTTTTCCTATTCATTTATTTATGGTCTTATTTATACTGAAATATATGTATATGTAGGTACCCAGGTAAAATTCGGGTATTACAACTGCACCTCTTTGCTCATTGTTATGGAACGAGAATTGGGCAAAGACTACAAAGACATGAATTTTTTTCCAAACCTGCCGACTGTTGCTTTGAGCTGCAAGTTCTTCTCATTAAGAACTCCTAACCTTTCCTTCTTCAGCTGGAAAACACGAACATGTTCTTCTCATTATGGACCTTTCATCTTTCCCCTGAACAATATGAAACCTTCTCTTTAGAAACCTTGAACAAGGTTTTCTCATTATGAACTCTTCAATCCTTCTGCAAAGGCTAATCGCGAAGTTTGAACCAATTCTTCTTATTATGAACTCATCCATTCATCTTGGCAATACTCATCCACCTCTCTGTAAAGGTGTTGAACAAGCGAGCTCTTCTCATTAGGAACTACTCGTTCTTCTTGAAAACACTAATCCACCTCTTTGTAAAGGTGTTGAAATAATAATCCACCTCTTATCATTAAGAAATTCTTATTAGGAACAAACAAGCAAACTCATCCCATTAGGAACAAAGAAACAAGCAAACTCTTCTCATTAGGAAATTCTTATTCTTCAAAAGGCAAAATCTTCTCATTATGAGTTCTTCATTCTTCTTGAAAATTTTAATCCACCTCTGTATAAAGGTGTTGAACAAGCGAGCTCTTCTCATTAGGAACTCCTCATTCTTTGTTGGAAATGCTGATCCACTTTTCTCTACAAAAAAGTTGATCCTCATTCAATGTTGATCCACCTCTTTGTAAAGGTTTCGAACAAGCGAGCTCTTCTCAATAGAAACTCCTCATCCACCGTTGGAAATATTGATCCACCTCTCTATAAAGGTTTCGAACAAGCAAGCACTTCTCATTAGGAACTCTTCATCCATTGCTGGAAATATTGATCCACCTCTTTGTAAAGGTGTTGAACAAGTAAGCTCTTCTCATTAGGAACTCTTTGTTTTCTAGGAAAATGTTGATATGTTTTCATATATGACCTGCAAAAGTCAAATCTAACATTAATCTTTGGCTATTAATCATAAGGAAAATATAAGAATAAAACTTCAAATGCTCCTTCAACAAGCGACGCTGAAACTTTTGCCTCCTTAGAAATCTCGAACAAGTTCTTCTTATTATGAACTTCTCAATCTTTCTGCACAGGCGAACTGCAAAGTATGAATCAATTCTTTTTATTATGAACTCATTCATTATTCTTGGAAATGTTGGGCCACCTCTCTACAAAGGCGTCAAACAAACAAGTTCTTCTCATTAGGAACTCCTCATTCTTCTTTGAAAACATTAATCCACCTCTCTGTAAAGGTGTTGAACAAGTAAGTTCTTTTCATTAGGAACTCCTCATTATTCGAAAGGTGAACTCTTCTCATTAGGAGTTCTTCATTCTTTGCTGAGCGAACTCTTCTCATTAGGAGTTCTTCATTCTTTGCTGGGCAAACTCTTCTCATTAGGAGTTCTGTATTCTTTGTTGTGTGATTTCTTCTTATTAGGAACTCTATATTCTTTGCTAAGCGAACTCTTCTCATTAGGAGTTATGTGTTCTTTGCTGGATGAACTCTTCTTATTAGGAGCTCTGTATTCTTTTTTGTGTGAACTCCTCTTATTAGGAGCTCACCATTGTTTACTAGGAATGTTAATTCACCTACTCCTTTAGGGGAAAATTGAACCTGCAAAAAGAAATACATCAATTAATAAAATTTCTACTTGAAGTGATATTAAATGTTATCAATTTTTAGCTTGAAGCCCTAAGATCTTTAATGCCACTTCTACTTCTGCCTAAAGTGTTTCAATCTTTCAATATGAAGATCTCATAGGATTTCTTGTTTCTCTTTCTCTTTTGATCGATCTCCTTCTATTCTTGGAACGTATATGACTGGGTCTATTCCTCCAATCCTGAAGTTTTAGATTGAAACCTTTTCTTTTTTCTTTTTTATTTGTAAATTCATATTGAATCACACAAAAAAACTTGTAATATATGAGTAAGCATTCTTCTCTCTTATATGATGCATGAATGTTGTCGATTGAGGACCACTTGGATGAGATTTCATCTTCAGGGAAGCTCAAAATTTCCTTGTTTCGTTTTTCATTAAAACCCATTTTGCTGAAAAACTAACCCATCTCACACTCAGGTTTAATCTTCAGGATCTCTGCATCTTTTGATCTAAAGCTCCCTATCAGGTTTTCACTTTAGATTGCTTTTCTCAAAGCGCCCTTTTGGGTTTTCACTTTGGATTTTTTTCTTTTATTCTCTAATTTTCAAGGTGTCCTTTTGGGTTTTCACCTCAATTTTTTCTATTTTCTTTCTCTTTTTCTCAAGGCGCCCTTTCGAGTTTTCACCTTGGTTTTTCTTTTTCTTTCTTCATTTTTTTTGAAGTACCCTTGCAGGTTTTCACCTCATTTTTTTTTGTTCTTCTTTCTTTGCAATTATGTTTCTCCTTTTTTTCCAAATAAAGCTGATATCAATTATGATGGAGCTCATACTTGCCTCTTCATGGATTCATCACATAAACCCTTCTCTTGCTGTATCTCACCATGCATTTCTCAGAACTCGAGTACTGGTGATGACTCTTTTCTTAGAAAGCCTTTATGGCTATGTCTTCATTCAGTTTCTTTAAGAACATTCTTTCTCATGGTTCCAAAAGAGATCATCATTTTTGTTGTTCCAGTATGTGAACTTTATTCACCGGAATAAAACATCTTCTGTAGTGTTCTTTGCAGCATTGCCCCACTCTTGAACTCAACTATCATCTATACTCACTTTCACAAGGCTTTCTCATCTCACAATGCTTCAGAAGTAATGATCTTTGCTTTTGAATAGGATGAACCTTTGGCGAACTGAACTTGCTGCAGCTTTTGCCCCAAATGATGGTCTATGTTCTCTTTGCCCCAGGGTTGACTGTGTCGCTTTCTTGCATCTTTTGTTTAAATGTTTTTGAAACTCATAGTTGTGTCCTTTCCTCGACATACTTTTATCATTAACCAAGTACCGCGGCCGCCTCCTGTTCCACCTGCACTTAAAGGATTAGTACATCATAATAATACCCACAAAATCCTTTGATTTTCCTGTATCTAATCGATTTATCTGCAAGATTCTTGTTGAAACGATAAGTGAAAGGCTCAAAATATTATTCTACTAAGTTTTGAGAAAAATGGAATAATTTGATAAGTCATGACAAACATGATAAATTCAATGCAATGCCCTAGGTATCCATTGTATGAAGGACACGACAGCCTATCAACCGAAATAGAGCTTATAACCCTGAAATTCTTCAAAATTGTATATTTCGAGAAGGTTTCTTGCCAGATGCCTAATCTCAAATGCTTTTGAACTGCCTTTCCAGGTTTTCAGCTCAAATCATCATTTTGTTTCAAGGCGCCATTTTCAGATTTTCATATTGAACCCCCTTTTCTTTTTCTTTTTTTTCTCTTGATTTGTTTTTTGTTTTTTTATATCTAAGGTGCTTTTTTGGGTTTTCACCATAGATATTTTCATTTTGTGAAGTGCCCTTTTTGGGTTTTCACTCTGCTTTTTCTTTATTTTACTTTTTCAATCTCTTTTTTAATTCTTCGAGCATAACACTTCTTGACTGAGTCTGAGTCCATTAGATTACTTAACTCATCTCTGATCATCACCTTTGAAATCAACGCTCCTCCAAAAAAGGCCTCCTTGATGATGTATAACTCCTTCCAATTAGGTATCCATTTCCCACGGAATCTTTATGAACTGACAATATCTTTTTAAGCACTAGATCTCCTTCTTGGAATTCTTTTAGACAAACTTTCATTATTGTGAGCTCTCATCGTTCGTTCTTGGTATCTAACCATGGCAAATTACTTTTAGTCTCCTCTCTTCAATGAGATTCAACTGACCTTATCGAGCTTATACTCATTATGCGTCGTCCAATCTCACATCTATTAATACCAGCGACGGAATCTGAACCTCTATTAGTCATACTACTTCCATCCCATAGACCAAATAATACAGTGTTACCCCTATTCATGTGCACACTGTAGATCAATATGTATACAAGGACAATGGTAGTTTCTCATACCAGTCTTTGCAATTCTTTGAGATAATCTTTTTTATTTTTATGTTTGCCAACTATACTGCCCCATTCATCTTTGAGATTAGTCAAAAAATTATGATGCATTATATTGAACTGCTCACCAAACTTCTGATATCATCTTGATGTTCAAATTAGAGGCACTATCAATGACGATTCTCTCTAGTAAACCATATCAACAAATAATATTTCTCTTCAAGAGCTTGCAAACTATTGTAATAATGGCATAGGAAGCAGCTTCTACCCATTTACTAAAGTAATCAATCACGGCCAGGATAAAATGGTGTTTTTTTAGGCTTTTTGATAAATCTACCTTATATAACAAAAGGCATTGTATGCTCTCTCAAACATAAACTTCCAGGGTTTTGTTTCCTTTTACCTTATGTTATACATATCAAATCCTTAATTAGGAGATTAAAGCTCAAGGACTCATGATCATCTGAAGCACGTCTCCCAAGAAACTCGTCATTGCTTTCTGGCTATATCAAACTCTAATAATAACAGTTTCCAATGAGCCATTCTCTAGTAAAAACTAGTATATCCATCAAGATTTTTAAAGGATCCATTCTTGACATTAGATAAACAGAATGATACGACAAATATTGTCTGAGCCTTCAAGCTACCCAAACCAAAGAACAACAAAGCTTTTCAATTGATGGGTATTGCAGTTTGTAATTGGTAAACCTTTGCTCAAATAATAAATGGTTCTTCCCTTACTATTTCATCATGTTGGCCTAGTACACCCCATTGAGTTTTTCATAGATCGTTAAAGAATCAAAGGCCAATTTGGAACCAGTTCTATCAAAATTGAGCACTTTGATAAATGTTTCTTGATCTTTCTAGGGTTTCCTAGCATTCTTCATCCCATACTCCTAGAATCTTTGTTAGCAACTTGAACACTAGATCACATTTCGTCTGTTCGTCACGACGTATAATTCCATCTCTCTGGGTTCTTTCTTTCTTTTTTACGCGGGAAAATAGCTTGATGATTAATTGTGAAAATTAGGGGTTTTGTATTTTTCAATTTGATTTTTGAAAATTAGTTTTAGAGTCTCCACCAATCACTTCGAGGTAGACCGGCCACCATAAAACAACCAAAAATTCATTCTTTTTAAAAAAAATTGAGTTCGAGATTCGGTTACTTATCGGGAAGGATTAGCACCCCCCACAAACGCATGTTATCGGTACCTTTAATTTTACATGGCATTTTGGCATTTTGAATTTAATTTAACCCTTAATTATTAATTGGATTTAAATTCCAAATGGTGATATTCATTTTATAAGGAAATATATATGAGATTAAAAGCACACTTTTTACATCCGAGGCACTCCTATTCATATTCAAAAATATATATTTCCAACATAAAAGGTTTTAATGCATGATTTATTATTGTCTTGTTTATTTTAAGTTCTAACTTAAAAGACTCTAATTAATTAAATTGTTTTAGACTATAAATATTATTAAATTTAAAGGCTTTATGAGATAACACTCAATTGTTTGAGCATCATCCATATCAAAACCCCTAAATTTCTGATAACATTCACTAATTAATTATTATTATAGTTATTTAAGGTAATAGTCCTAATTGAAGCTCTAATTAATTAACTAAACTATTTATTAAATTCTAAGTTGTAATGAGTATTAAGTATTCCTCTTCAAAGCCAATGTTGGATAATACCCCATTGCAAGAAATGGAACACCATCCAAATTTGGGCCCCAAATCCTCTACCAATTAATTAAAACTAAGTGATTAAATTTTCTAACAAATATATAGTACATGCTTAATTTAAAACATGCATCACACATATAAATTAAAATAATTAAATAAAATAATTAATTAAAGAAAAAGACTAAATTAAAACAATTGAAACTAGAATTGATTTTATTGGAACAGGGCACCAAAATGGATCCATTCTAGTCCTCCTATATAAAGGCCCAAACCGAGTTAGACTCAGCCATTCCCTCATTTCACACACACTCTCTAAACCGAGTTAGCCCTCCCTCTCCCTGAATTCTCTCTACACAAACACCAAAATCCTAAAAAGATTTCTAGAAATGGATCAAAGTTCATGAATTTGGCTTGGTGTTCATCATCATCAAAGATGAACATGATGAAAATTTAAAAGCTCGGACACTCTCTGCCGTCTACAACCGCCGCTCCATCTTTAGCCACCGACCTCCAACCACCAATGGTTGTTTACCGATAATCAAGATTCGAATCTCGACCGCTGTCGTAGGGCCATTTTGGCCACCGTGCTAGAACTCTAAAACCTAAATTTCCCCATTTTCCCGTCCAAAACCTTAGATCTAGCCTCAGCTCGAAAGAGCCAACCTTCTCCGACCACTTAAACACTACTATACCCGTTCCTGACCCTCTTCAACTCTGTCGTTCACTCATACATCAACTTCAACTCTGCCGTTCACTCATACAAGAGATAAGCTCCGATAACTCTTTTTCTCTTTCATTTCTGCTTTTTTTCCTTATTTCAAACTGAAAACAAATGTTCTTTCATGTTTTGACTATAAGAAAAAGGATGATTAGAAGGAGATATACCTTCTAATAACTTCAAACAACAAATTCGACGAAGTCTCTGGTGGCAAATCGTCTTCCTCAATGTCCCTTTGGCTTCTCTAGTGATCTTTCGACTTCTCCAGCGATAGGTCCTCTTTATAGTGGTGGATCTAGAGACCGATCAGATTCCCGATATGAACTTCCCTCTCATCTTTTAATATATTATTTATTATTTTATTAATGGATGTAATTATTATGGTAATTAATGGATGTCGATACCTTCTTTCCTCCTATTTATAGTAGGTTGACCATGTTATGTCATGCTGACATCAGTAAGGCCAACTGGATCCATCTAATAGGGAAATAAAACTGCAATCTATGGCTATTCTTTCAGGCCAATGAATGAGAGCCACATGTCATATTTGAGCGGGAAAATGATTTTTAAGGCTTGTTTTTGTGTTTGTTGGGGCTAAATTTATCAGAAATGGGCAGGAAAGATTATTTTGGTTGAAAAATGGGCATTTAGATTTGTATAAAGGGTTTTGGGTTTATGAATGTAAATGGACATTTTTATTAGATTTTTGGACTATTGGATCTATTTTACCATTATTTTTGGGGTTTATTTATTCATTATATTTTTTTATTGATAGCAAAAATATATTAAATACAGGTACCCGGGTAAAATTTGGGTCTTATAGTTGCCTCTCTTTGCTCGTTGCTGTGGAATAAGAATTGGGCAAAGACCAAAAAGACACGAATTTTTCTGAACCATCTGACTATCATCTGAGCTGCAAGTTCTTATTATGAACTTCCGCTCCTTCTTCCTTTTTAGAAATCTTGTACAAGTTCTTCTTCTTATGAACTTCCCAATCATTCTATCAAGGCTAAACTAAAGTCTGAACTAGCTCTTCTGAAAATGCTGATCCACTTTTCTCTATAAAAAATTGACCCTCACCCACTGTTGAAAATGTTGATCCACCTCTCTGTAAAGGTTTCGAACATACGAACTCTTCTCATTATAAAATCCTCAATTTTTCTTGGAAATGTTGATCCACCTCTCTACAAAGGCATTGAACAAGCAAGATTTTTGTAATGTCGATCCACTTTTCTCTACAAAAAAAGTTGATCCTCATTCATTGTTGGGAATGTTGATGAAATCTGAAAAGTTTGAATTATTCGTTGTGAAGCTTGGAATAATTACACTTTTCATTCTTTTGAAATGTTGATCCACCTCTCTGTAAAGGTGTTGAAGAAGTGATTTTTCTGTAATATCAGCAACGTCTGAAAAGCTATTATCTGTTCTAAAATGCGACGAAGCCCGAAATGATCACACTCTTCATTCTTCTAAAATGTTAATTCACATCTCTGTAAAGGCGTTGAACAAGCAAGCTCTTCTCATTAAGAACTCCTCATTCTCCTCGAAAATGCTCTACCTCTTTGTAAAGGTGTTGAACAAACAAATGTTTTATTATAAATCTTCATTCTTCTAAAATGTTGGAAAAGGTCTAAAAAAGATAAACTATCCATTCTTCTAAAATGTGGCGATGCTTGGAATCATTACACTCTTCATTCTTTTGAAATGTTTATCCACCTCTCTATAAAGGTGTTGAACAAGTGAATTCTTCACATTTAGAACTCTATATTCTTTGTTGGTGAACACCTCTTATTAGGAACTCTGTATTCTTTGCTGGTCAAACTCTTCTTATTTGGAGCTCTTCATTCTTTGCTATGAAATACCGATTCACCTCCTCCTCTGGGGAAAGACTAAACCTGGAAAAATAAATATCATTTGTTAATAAATATTCTTCTTGGAGTAATATGAAACGTCTTTAGTTTTCCACTTGCAACGCTGAGATCTTTAGAGTCTACTTTTTTGCCTATGGTGCATCTATCTTTTGGTTTGAAACTCACATTGGATCATTCATTCCTTTTTATACGTTGATCAATCTTCTTCTATGCTTGAAATATATGTGACTGTGAATCTTCCTCATTTGAGCCTGAAGTTGATCTACCTTGCTTTCCAATCTGGTGACTTGAACTTCCTTCTTTTCCTTGAATCTGATGGCCCAAAAGATGAATATCTTTGTCGATGCCATGCCCTCACTATCTTATTGTGACAACACTAGAAAAGTTCTCATCATTTCTGAAGGTATAGGCCCGAAGGACTTAACACCATTTCTGAAGGACTTACTGATGACCCAAAAAATTTAGAATTATACTACATTTTCTGTCTTGTGTAGACCATCAAATGTTTTCATCACTCCCGAAGGTGATGGCTCGAAGGACTTATCATCATACCCAAAGGGCTTACTGATGACCCAGAGGTTTTAGTATTGTAATGCACTTTATGTCTTGTGTAAACAATCAAATGTTCTCATCACTCCTGAAGGTGATGGCCTGAAGGACTTAATATCATACCTGAAGGATTTACTGATGACTCGAAGGTTTTAGGATTATAATGCAATTTCTATCTTGTGCAAACAATCAAATTTTCTCATCACTCCTGAAGGTGATGGCCCGAAGGACTTAACATCATACCTAAAGGATTTACTGATGACCTGAAGGTTTTAGGAATGTAATGCACTTTCTGTCTTGTGCAAACAATCAAATGTTCTCATCACACCTAAAGGTGATGGCCCGAAGGACTTAACATCATACCCGAAGGATTTAGTGATGACATGAAGGTTTTAGGATTGCACTTCACTTTCTGTCTTGTGTAGACAATCAAAAAATCTTTGCTGAGATATGCCTCTTTGAATGGATTGGTATCTTTCCTTCACAAAAATGTTATTGAAATCTTTACTAGTCTTTGTTGTATCTACTTCTCCAATCTCGGAGTTGTAGATTGAAATCTTGCTTGTTCTTTGTTGATTCTATAAATTCTTGCCAAAATATACAAAAATGCTTTGAATGCATGAGCTAGTATGCTCATATCTTATGGATGTCTAATTATATATGATGCATGAATTGTGGCAACTAATGACTACTTGAATGGGCTCTAATCTTCTTTGCTTCTTCGTTGAGTTTTCTGCTCCAGTTGCAATGGTACCTCATCTCTTGAGACCATTCTTATTAAATTTTACGTAACTACCTTTTCAATAAAAGATTTTCTCTCAAATTCTCTTCAGCCAAACCCTCTTATCTTCTTCAAAATCGTAAGGTAACTTCTTGATTTCATAAATCTTTTGGTTTCAAATGAGTTCTTGATTGGTTTCTATCAAAACCTTATTGTTTTATTCTTGTTTTCTCATGTAATCAATCCAATTAAGGGGGAAAGTCAACATTAGAGGTGAGCTTCGTCCTTCTCCTCTAATGTATGGTTCTTCACTAAAATTCCAATGTTATTGATCCTTTATATATGTTTTCTAATGAGTGTTGATGATTTAATTATGGAAAATTGGTTTAATCAATGTTTAATTGATGAGATTATGTGGTTTTCGAATTGGATTTATTTTGTTGAGTTCTTGATTAATTTCAATCATGATTTTGATGTTATATAATGTTAATGGATTGACTTTAACATTGGAATCCCGAAGCCATGTGAATCTCTAATTTTCTAGGTTGTTAGTTATGTGTTTTTGAAGACTTGTGGAGGTTTAATGTATGTTGGAGGTATAAGGTTGATGTTAATCTAGATGCAACATTATAACCTATAGTGTGCATACTTGCAGCGGGTGAAAACTCAACTCCATCGGTTTTTGGATGTCAACAAACCCATCTAGATAATGTTTTTGGATGTCAACGGAAGGTAATTAATTGATTAAATCATTAGGTTTTGGCTGGATTAAGTTTGGAAGATGTTTGATGTTGATTTCGATAGTTTTTGGGAGGTTTTGGCTAGAGTTTGAAGGGGATTGTAATGAGTTGATGTTTTTGGGTTTGTGAATGCATTTTGATGCATTGAATCTTCTATTTTTGTGTGGTAAAATCAGGGGAAGTTGTTCCTCAAGTTTGAAGCATCGCTTCAGAAGCTTTGGTGGGGTGTTTCGTGTCGGGGAATGAAGCTTTGCGCTGTCAGTGAGTGAGAACGTGGATTTCAGATTTGAAATGGTTTAAAAGTTATTTTGGGAGTTTAAATTAAGCTTGAAACGCTGGTTTAAAGTCGGAAGTAAGTATGATGAGATTTCTCCCTCAGTCATGCTTTGGCGAAATTGTTTTATGCACTTGTTTTTGAATTACATGGTACCTATTGTTTATGCATAATTTAAAGTATGTTTTATACTGTTTTTGATCATATATTGATGATGGATGCATTGGGAAAATGATCTATGTAAGTATGTGGAATACTTGTGAAAGCATGGTTTAATGCTTTAGAAATGGTTTTGACTTGATGCATATAAAAAACAGTGAGGTACATGGTTAATAATGAATTATATTGGCAAGTGATGCGGTTTAAAATGTTATTGGATATAGTTGGCCAGCCATAGGATTGATAGTGCACTATAAATAAGTCACATCGGGTGTTGAGGGGTTTATGGGTACCGAATACTCCACCACAAGTACCCTAACGGTCGAGGGGTTATATGGTACCGAAAACTCCTGTTAGTGGATTATATGTCTAACTGATGAGAGGGGTTGTGATGGTACCCTGGTTGTGAGTGTAACATAATTCCGATTGAGATGGCATGAAGTGTTGAGAAGACATTTGTTGAATCCATGTATCTGATGTAATATTTTGAAAAGTAAACTTGGTTTATGGTCACTTGAAAGCCAATATAATTGTTAATGTATCATGTTGATGGATGTTGATGTATAATGTTGGTTTATACATGGTTACTCTTTAAGCTTTGTAGATGGATTGTTATGCATTGGAAGAATTAAATTGAGGGTTAGCAAATGGGATTTGTTGTTGATCCAAGATACATGTTGCATATGGTTTAATTTGCTGGTTTTTGAAAGTGTTATGTGCATGGTTTTCAAGGCATGATGTTTTATAAGATGATTGAAATGGTGATTTCAATGTAGTTTTGGAAAATGGTTTAAAAATGCATTGGTGGTGTGTTGTTTGAGAACTCCTCACTAAGCCTAGTGTGCTTACGCTCTCTTTTTCCATCAATGCAGAGAATTAAAAGTTAGAGGCGGCAAGAAAATAAAGGAAATCCAAGGACTTTGGCTACTCGAAAGTCTGGTTTCATTCTAGACTAGTAGTAATAAAGGCAATGGCCTTCATTGTTGTTTTGGGACAGTTCTTGCTAAACTCCCTATTTGAGCAAGTTTTTATTGTTGTTTTGGGATTGTAATTGGCCTTATATGTTTGGTTGTTGCAGTGGATTTATGTTTTGTATGATGGTTGGCTTGGTTTCTAGGAAGCATGCCTCTAGATTTTCAATTTAAGCATGATGCCATGATTTGATCATGATTCTGTGATATCTTGACATGGAATGATCTTTAGTATGATTTTGTATATGCTTAAGGCTTGTTAGAATGTGTTTAAGTTCATGAAAGTATGAAAAACCAGCAAATGTGGACATTTCAGGTCCAGCGTATCAGTACGCGTGTACCTATATCGGTACGGGTATGTAAATTTTGGCAAGATGTAGCGATACGCGAGGAGCTATATCAATATGATTTTGAGATAATGGAATATGGGATTTTGAGAAATGTCAAAGGGTACTGATACACTTGCTCGCGTACCGATACAGGCAGCTGTTAATTTAGTTAATGTGATGTTTGGAAGTTTTTGATTCTTTCATTTTTGTCCCTGAATGTTATGTATGCAACTGAATGGGTTTGGATGATTGTTTGAAGCTGAAACTTGACATGATGGAATGAAACCTGAATAATTAAGGTTTTGTAACTATAAAATGGGTTAAGTCCCTGTAATTTTCCAAAATTACAATTTGGTCCCTAAATTGAAATTACATGAAATTAGATGTTGATTCGACGCCTGATTGAGTTGAGTTTTCACCCGGTACAAGTATGCACACTATAGGTTATAATGTTGCATCTAGATAAGATAAAAGGAAAAGTTTAAATTAAGCTTGAAACGCTGGTTTAAACTCAGAAGTAAGTATGATGAGATTTCTCCCTCAGACGTGCTTTGGCGAAATTGTTTTATGCACTTGTTTTTGAATTACATGGAACCTATTGTTTATGCATAATTTAAAGTATGCTTTATACTATTTTTGATCATATATTGATGATGGATGCATTGGGAAAATGATCTATTTAAGTATGTGGAATACTTGTGAAAGCATGGTTTAATGCTTTAGACCCGAGGCAAGTATGCACACTATAGGATTCCAAAAACCTAATGATTTAATCATATGAATTTGTTTCGGCAAACCTGATGTAGCTTGCTCAGTTCGGTCTTGCGTCTAAACCGAGTCAAAGGGGTTACACTCTCTCCTCATATTTATTGTAGGTTGACCATGTGATGCCATGCTAACATCAGTGAGGCTAGCTGGATCTAGCTAATGGGGAAATAAAACCACACTCCCTAGCTACTCATTTGGGCCAATGATTATTTTTGGTTAATTACATTTGAGCGGGAAAATGATTTTGAGGCTTGTTTTTGTGTTTGTTGAGGCTAAATTTATTAGAAATGGGAGGGAAAGATTATTTTGGTTGAGAAATGGGCTTTGTAGTGGGCATTCTGATTTGTGTAAAGGGTTTTGGGTATTTATGAATGTAAATGGACATTTGTATTGGATTTTTGGACTATTGGATCTATTTTACCATTATTTTTGGGTATATTTATTCATTATATTTTTGGGTTTTATTTATAGCAAAAATATTTTATATACGGGTACCTAGATAAAATTCGGGTCTTACAGGTTAGTACACCTTGAACTCTTAATTTTTCATGAGCATCATAAATTTGATTGTTTTGCATGTTAGTATCTACAAAATAGGTAGACGATGAATATGCATGTTGTGGAGACCAATAATATGAGATTGATATTTTGTGAGGCATGATGATGTTGTGAATATGAATTGACTCATATAGACTTGAAGATCGTATATGGTTGTTCAGACATTCGTATATCTATCTGATGCCTGCTTGAATTGTGTGTTGTGTTTATTAGGTGCTATAGTATTGATATTGATATATTCGATGAAATTGTGTGTAAGGGGTAAATAATGGTAATATTTGAATAAATGGTCATGAAGCTAGTAATTAATATTAATTGATTAAATGCATTAGCAAACAAACTCTAATAACTTTCATAAGCTTTAGAGTTCGAGTAAGCGTTGTAAAATCGTAATTCAAGGAAATGGTGTAAATTCGTGTATAGGGTATCAGTATGAGCTTTGGCCGTACTGGTACGCGATTGGGGGTCGTATCGGTACATGTAAACATATAACGATACTTGTGGAAATTAAGGATTTGCACTAATCCATACCAGTATTGGTAGGTGTGTGAGTACTGGTACCTAGGGTTACCATATTGATACTTATGTTCGAGTATCGATACCCACTGAACGGAATAATCTATAATGCTAATAAAAGATGGAAATTTTTGTGGGTTAATAAAGATAATTAATGAGGATGATTAATGTACACTTTCATAATATATTAACAAATTGGTAAACTGAGAATGGGGTGGCTTGATAATTGATAGAAACCATAGAGTATGGTAATCATGTAAATGTTGTGTGGTAATCATGTCCATGTTGTGTGATGTCTGGACACTTGTTTGGTTGAGTTGCCTTTGATTGATGGGATTTGGATGCCTAATGAGAAAGTGTTGCAACACCATGGTTAGAGATGCCGAATGTATGTTCCTGAAGTTGTGTGGCACCAGGTATCATTCTAAGATTCTCGACAGAGATTCCGAGCATGGATGTACGTTCTCGAAGCTATGTGGCACTAGACCTCACCTGAAGAATGTACATTCTCGAAGCTATATGGCATCGGGTCTCACTCAGAGTGTATGTTCTCGAAGCTGTGTGGTACTGGGCCTCACTCCAGGTTTGTGGGATAAATTTGTGTGCTTTTGCTTGGATGATATGGTGAGATCCCGAGTATGGTTGGGCCTTGTGTGCCATTTATAATGTTTTTCTATCTTGAGAGCATGTGTTTAGGCGACTAGTGGTAAATCCACATATTTATTTATCTCTCTTTATTGCCCATACTAGCTTGCATACTTATGTTTATGATTAGCATGAAGTATAGTAAAGTATATGTGTACCACTGAGCTTTGTAAGCTCAACGCTCAAAATCATTGTTTTCGTTTGTAGGTTGATCGTTGGATCGCGGGATCGAAGAGAACTATTGGTACGAGATTCTAGCATGTGGTGATCTCTAGAGTAAGATACTTGTGTTTAGTGCAGGGTTGGTCCTAGGATCATGGTGGCCTAGGGCGAATATAAAAAATAGACCACAAATTAGAAATTTAAATTGCGGGTGCAGTTGTACTTACAGTCACGTTAGGTTTAATAGTGGTTTAGAACATTATATATGCTATTCTGGTGACTGGGAGTATTGTGCTTTTGAAATCTCTTAATAGCATACACTATTGTGGATATAAAAATTGTGAGTACCGCGGTTTCAGATGGTGCTGCTACCCATAGGCGGATGTAGCATATAAATTGGGGGTGCAATTGACCATATTTGATTTGTTGGGGTATCGGGTTTTCAATGAGGTAATATCAAATTTTTCATAAGAAATATTACATTTTACCCCACTTAATTTGTTGGGATATGGGGTCAACAATGCTTATTCTAATGGTATAGAAATCCTCAATACATTATACTTCACTCCTGACCCCCACTATAAGAAAATCCTGGCTTTGTCACTACCGCTATCGTCATGTAACGATTGTTGTTATGGTTGCATACTGTTATTTAAATCTATGTCCCTAATAGAAAGTAGCGAAAAAAACTAATTTTAAGAGCAGGTCTATAACAACAAGTATTAAAAAAATCGGGCCCCTAATAATAAGTAATAGAAAAAAGTTGAATTTTAAGAGTAGACCCCTAATAATAAATATTGGAAACAAAATTAAACCCTTATTAACAACTATTGAAAAAATTTGGGCCATAATAACAAGTATTAAAAAATTATACCCTTAAGAACAATATAATTTGAATAAAATTACAAACGTGTAACTCCTTGATTGGTGGGCCCTAGGCGGGCGCCCTTGTTACCCTTGCCCAGGGTCGGGCCTATGAATAGTTTAGTGTGCTATGTATTCATAGGACCTTACGTGTTGGAGTCTTTAATCCTTATTTCTGAAATTATATTAACCAAATCGAATGTTCAAATGTTTTAAATTTAAATTGGAGCTCATTTGTACCGTTTTGATTATTTATCTATATTTTCAATTGTTAGCTTTAAATGTTTTTGTGAAATACCTTGTTGGGCTAAACCCAGTTTGAAAAATTTTATGGTTTTTGGTTTGAGCTTGAGGCCTAAATGTGACATCTAGGTCGAGGGTGTTACAATTCTCTCACCCTTTATTTTTTCTTTTTCTTTTTTTTCTACTTTTTCTTTTTCACGTGATTCAACTATAAGTATATGTTTTTTATAAGTAATGGGGGCCTAGTTAAAAACCTACATAAACCTAAATGGAGGAAAAGGGTACATATAGTAGCACATTACAAGAATAGCGAAATAATCACAAACTTAGTACACCAAAGAGCAAACATCAAAATAAGCACAAACCAACAAGGAATCTAAAGGAACTAAGGAAACACTCTCTAAACTAACCAACAACCACTCCAAACCAAACCGTGACATCAAGCACCGGAAGTAGCCCACATTTCTTAATGAACT
This sequence comes from Hibiscus mutabilis, assembly GCA_019671005.1. Classification (NCBI taxonomy): domain Eukaryota; kingdom Viridiplantae; phylum Streptophyta; class Magnoliopsida; order Malvales; family Malvaceae; genus Hibiscus; species Hibiscus mutabilis. The sequence continues at coordinate 12,701,223 of CM033717.1, read as the reverse complement.
ATCATGGATACGTTTCCTGGTGGAGACTGGAAACGTACCACATCAAAAGACCCCATTTCCACAACCTTCCCCATGGCATCCGCAACCCTGTTTCCATCACGGTGAACATGCTGAAACTACAGATGTAACACCCGCGACCCGGATGCCACATTTGGGCCTCAAGCCCGAACCCAAAATCATAAAGTAGAACAACTAGATTTAGCCCAAACCATATTCATTCATCAAAATCCATTAAGTTTGAAACATTTCAAAATAGAAACATAATTAAAACGTTACATGGGGAGCTCCATTTAAAATTACATAGTTAAAGCATTCGACACATTTGAAATCAAAAATATGAGTTACAATACAACACAGGTTCCTATGAATACATAGCCCAAATAAATATAAGTATTTTACTCAGACACAAGTCGATGTCAAAGTCCTACTCCGATTGTGTTCCTACGAATGCACGTCAACCTACAAACCTGGGAACGGAAACAAAAATTCTGCACACTGAGCTAACGAAGCTCAGTGGATACACTTCCACTCAACCATGCTTCATGCAAATCATAAATAAGAGCATGTAGATAAAGATGACAATAAAACAATCATATCATATCAATGCGGCCCTAACCCTCGCCGTATCAATACATATCAACAATAGGAGGTAAAAAGTCTCACATAGCAACCATAAGCATAATATCAACAAACCTGGAGTAAGGCATGGTACCACTAAGCATCAAATACACATTCTCTGAGTGAGGCCAGACTCCACTAAGCATCGGGTACACACACTCATGCTCGGAATCTCTTATCGAGCCTTCGAATGAGTCTTGGTCCCACTAAGCCTCGGGTTAATACATTCAGGATCTTGGCAATGGTGTTGCAACACTCTCTTTTCTCATGGGTATTCAGAACCCCATCAACAAGGTGAGTCAACCATAACAATGCCCTTATGTGGCATACTTTCACTATTCGGTCCACCAAGGATCCTTAAACATACAACACAACAAGTCACCCAAGGTCTTTAATTAAGTTATTACCTGATAAACAAGTATATGATGTTTAAATCTCAGTTTCTCGATTTTACTATTCATTTTACCACTTTAGAGGCCCACCAGGACTTAATCCTTGCATTATAGGCCCTTTGAACTCAAATCTTATTTTTCGGGCAGATTGCCCAAATGGTACCGATACACCCCCTAAGGGTATCGATACACCCTTCTGTACTGATACGCCTCCAAGAGTATCGATACCTGGCTTACATACGTTGGATTTTATCCAAACATCCCTGTACCGATACACGAGGACGTGTATCAATACCCTTAAAAAGCGTATCGATACCAAAATTGGCTATTATAATTTGGATAAGAAAAAGGTATCGATACCCCCTTCAGGACTATCGATACGCCCTTCAAAAAATGGATGTGTTCTTCAAGAATTTAACACAGAGTATCAATATGCCCCTACCTGTATCGATACTGAAAACCAAAATCCATTTTCTGGAGTTTGTAATTCACCCCTAATGCCCTTAAAATCGAAAGGCACAACCCCAAATTAAACCTATAGGTCATGGAAGGTGTTTAAAGTGGTTTCCTACCCAATTTTATCCATTTTACCATCAATCTTAAGAATTACCATTTTAGAGGCTCTAAGCATTCAAGCAACCAAAAATCGACCAAGCTACAAGGCAATCCAATTCATGATTTCCAGGAACGCAAAAGAGTTAGTAGTGTAATAACCTTGATTTAGAACTGAGAAGAAAGCTCCCAACCACAAGCTTCAAGCTTTGCTTTCCCTTTAGCCTTAGATGCCTCTCCAACTTCCTTCACTACAAGAAGACATTGTAAGATGAGTTACAATGTTGCTGGGAGATTAAAAGGAATTAAATAAGTGATTTTTAGTTGAAAATGGAGTTAAGCTTACAATGTCTTCTTGGTATATGAGATAGATCCTTAAATACTAAACAACTCTCCTCAAACCTTGATTCTGGGATTTCCACTCCAATAGACAAAGATTACACCTTTAGACTTGGTATATGAGAGGGAGATAAGCTTTGGATGAAGGAAGAAGACAAAGAGACATGGTGAGATCACCCAAAACAACTTTGTGCAGAGAAAATAAAAGCTTTCAACCTTCCCCTTCAAAACAAGGTAATATTACCATTTTGCCCCTCAATCTTCCACACATCACATGTCCAAGTCCAAGAATCAAGCCCAACAACCATAATTGAGCCAACTAAAGTTTTTTTGAGCAAACAAAGACCCAAACACACGGCTCAAGATATAAAGCCCACGACTCAGGTTAACCCAACCCTCAGATTCTGAAATCTGGGTTGTTACAACTCTCCTCTCCGAAAGAAAATTTTGTCCCCAAAATTTAGCTTTTGGAAACAAATGTGGATAGAGCAACTTCATGTCTTTCTCGACCTCCCACGTAACCTCCTCGACCCCGTGGTTCCTCCACAACATCTTAACCAATGGTATACTCTTGTTACGCAACTCATTGACTCTCATGTCTAAAACTCTTATCAACTCTTCTTCATAGGTCAAACCGGTGTTGATCTCAATCTCCTCAAGCGCAATAAAATGGGAAAGATCGGAATGGTAACGCCTCAATATAGATACATGAAACACGTTGTGGATGTGTGCCATCTCTAGAGGTAAGGCTAACCGATATGCTATGGGTCCAACTCCCTTAAGGATCTCATATGGTCCTATAAACCTCTGGCTCAACTTGCCCTTCCGTCCAAAACGGATTACTCTTTTCCTTGGTGACACTTTGAGGAAAACCTTATCACCAACATCATACTCAATATGCTTACGCTCCTGGTCCGCGTAAGCTTTCTGACGATCAAAGGCCGCTTGCAGTCTTTCTTTGATTATCTAAACTTTCTCGCCAGTTTGTCTAATCAAATCCGACCCCACAATTCTTCTCTTATTTAGCTCGGTCCAACACAAGGGTGTTCTAAACTTGCGCCCATACAAGGCCTCAAAGGGAACCATATTGATGCTTGATTGAAAATTGTTGTTGTAAGCAAACTCAACAAGAGGTAACTGCTCTTCCCAACTTCCCTCGAAATAAATGATGCAACACCAAAGCATATCTTTCAAAATCTGGATAACTCGCTCTGATTGACCATCGATCTTAGGATGAAAAGCCATGCTAAACTGCAACTTGGTGCCCAAAGCCTTATGAATCTTCTTCTACAGCCTTGCCGTGAAATGCGGATCTCTATTCGATATAATCAAAGATGGCACTCCATGCAACTTTACTATCTCTTGGATGTACAACCATGCCAACCTCTCAAGTATAAAATCCATATGCACCGACAAGAAATGTGCAGACTTGGTCAAACGATCCACTATTACCCAAATGGCATTATGTTTCCCTTGTGTTAACGATAAACCTGTCACAAAATCCATCGTCACACGATCCCACTTCCATTGTAGAATCTGGATGGGCTGAAGTAAGCCTGAAGGAACCTGATGCTCGGTCTTAACTTGCTGACAAGCTAAGCATCTCGTCACAAACTCGGACATATCTCTTTTCATGCTAGGCCACCAATAAAATGGATGAAGATCTTGATTCATTTTATTGCTGCCCAGATGCACTGTAAATGGTCTCTGATGTGCCTCACAAAGGATATGGTCTCGTAAATCCTCCAAGGCTAGGACGCATAACTGGTCTTTGAAATACAATACCCTGACGTATCGCACTTCAAAATCAGATACCTCACCCCTTTAAACCATCTCAATCTTTGCTACCAATTCTTCATCTAACACTTGCGTCCTCTTGATCTCTTGCACTAGGGTAGGCTCCACATGAAGCTCGGCTAACAACCTACCATCCTTGGTCATCCTTAAACGGGAAAACATCGCCCTTAAATCTGACATAGACTTCCTACTCAAAGCATCAGCCACCACATTCACTTTACCAGGACGATACTCGATGAGGCAATCATAGTCCTTCAACAACTCAATCCCTCGTCTTTGCCTCAAGTTTAACTCTTTTTAGGTGAGCAAATACTTTAAGCTCTTATGGTCAATGTAGATGTAGCACTTCTCCTCATACAGATAATGTTTCCGAATCTTTATAGAGAAGATAACCACGACAAGCTCCAAATTATGGGTAGGGTAATTTCGTTTATGAGGCTTAAGTTGCTTCGAAGTGTAAGCAACCACCTTACACTCTTGCATGAGGACACAACCAAGCCCATTCAAAGAAGCATCGCTAAATAAAACATAATCCTTTCCTGATTTGGGTTGCAACAACATTGGGGCTTCCATAAGATAAGCCTTCAACTGTTCGAAGCTTTGTTGTCTTTTCTCATTCCACTCAAAGGGGACTCCTTTATGTAACAACTTGGTCATCGGTGTCGCTATGATGGAAAAACCTTTGATGAAGCAGCGATAATATCTGGCAAGCCCAAGAAAACTACAGACTTCCACGATATTTCTAGGTATTTTTCATTCCACCACTGCTAGAACCTTATGTGGATCAACTCTGATCCCATCTGCTGCAACAATGTGGTCCCAAAATGCCACCTCTGAGAGCCAAAACTCACATTTACTGAACTTAGCAAAAATATATATCTCCTTCAAGGTCTGGAGAACAATACGAAGATGATAATCATGTTCCTCCTTTGAGCTTGAGTAAACCAAAATGTCATCAATGAAGACTACCACAAACTGATCTATATAGGGCTGAAAGATCCGGTTCATCAAGTCCATAAAAGTTGTAGGCGCATTGGTAAGCCCAAAAGGCATTACCAAAAACTCATAATGTCCATACCACGTCCTGAAGGCGGTTTTCTCGACATCCTCTTTTACTAATTTCAATTGGTAGTAGCCCGACCTTAAGTAGACCTTCAAGAACACACGAGCATCCCTCAACTAATCAAACAGGTCATAAATCCTCGGTAGGGGATAACTATTCTTCACTGGTACCTTGTTGAGTTGGCGGTAGTCGATACACATCCTCATCGACCCATCTTTCTTCTTAACAAACAAGACCGGTGCTTCCCAATGTGAGATGCTTGGACAAATAAAACCTCTTTCCAACAACTCTTGAATTTAGTTCTTTAGCTCTCTCAATTATGTGGGTGCCATACGATACGGGGCAATCGATACTAGTGCCGTGTCGGGTATCACATCTATCCAAAACTCTAACTCATGATCTGGGGGTAGCTCGGGTAACTCTTTCAGAAGCACATCGGCAAACTCTTTAAAACTCCGAAGAAGCTGACACTATAATGGAAAGGCAGGGATTCTTCTCACTCTTCACCAATAGCTTGGTTTTGTCTTAACCGCAAAGCTTAAGAATCTTTGCTCTACAGCCCAAATGCGCATCATGATCAAACAACCAATCCATCCCTAGGATGGCATCAAACTCTTGGAACGGTAATACCATCAAGTCAGCTGGAAATATCAAACTTGGAACCTCTATCAAACACCTCCGATACACCTCATTCTCCAAAACATTATACCCCAAAAGACTAGTCACATGGACCCCTATCTCAAGATCCTCGATAAAAATACCCCACTGTTGAGATATTCCACTACGAATGTAGGAATAAGTAGACCATGAATCCACAAGAGTAACAATAGGAACTGAGAACAAGGTAAACGTACCTGAGATAACATCGGTAGCCTAACAGTCTTCTTGAGCCTTGACTCTATATTGTCTTGTTGGTGCCCTAGTAGTAGACTGGATCGTACCCCTCTCTGATGTCCTGACCTGTGGCTCGCTCTTCCTTTAGCAAAACCCCAACCCCTCTTACCTGGATAAGAGGTCCTCTGGGCTTAAACTGGGGTGCTGTCAATAGATGCCGGACAATCCCTCAGAAAATGATCCGGTGACCCGCAACCATAGCAAACTCTGGATGTCCCCCAACACTCAACCCTATGCTTACGCCCACACTGATCACAAATTGGTGCGTTCTTTTGTGAGCCCTCTGAGCTCATCATAGACAAAGGCGAAGGCCTCCTCGGCCAGCTAATTCTGACCAACGGTCGGATCTCGAATTCTGATTCGAAGCTCCTCTACCTTGGTTCTAATGGTTCCTATTACTTCTGGATTAAGATTGCAAATTGTTGGAGAAGTTTTGAGTCCTCCCACTCGAGCTTCCTTGCCCACCAGACGGGCCATAAGTTAAACCTTGCACTTGCTCAAACAACTTTGCACTAGCATTTAATTCTGAAATTACCTTCGCTAGGGCAGCAGTCAAATAATTCTGAGTCTCTTTTTCAAACCTTTCAAGAACTTCTTGCACCTCATTTTCTCGGAATCAACCAACTCAGGGGCATACCTACTCAACTATAGGAATTCTTGCTCATATTCAAAGACTGAACGGTTCCCTTGGACCAAATGGTTGAATTGATCCCTCAAACTATCAATATGGGCTTCTCCCACATACTTCTTCTCGAACTCATCCAAGAAGTCGTCCCACGTAGGTTGGTTAGGATACCAACCCAACTCTACCATCTCTCACCATCCTTGAGCATTCTCCTTCAATAGAGAAATAACACATGTCAACTTGTCCTCGAATCTCAACCTCATATGACGTATGATCCAAAGGGTGTCCCTCAGCCACAGATCGGCCTTAACCAGGTTATCTTGTCCTGGTCCAAGAAAGTTCGTAGCACCATGGTGACACACCCTCTCGATCGGTGCCTTTCAAGGGGTAATCGAAGGCCTAGGTATGGCCCTCACAATCTGGTGAAGAGCCTGGTGCAAATGGGATAAGTAGTTGGCCCCTCGACCCCTATCATCCTCTAACACCTCCTCCGCACCAGGGATGTAATCCTCATCGTAGCTCCCTTCTCGGAAACCCCAACTCTCCTCTCGCTCATGTGCCCTCCTTGGCATGATTCCTTTTCTGCATAAGCAAACAACTATGGTTATACCATCGAATATTTAGCTTAAACAAGTACAACTTAGATTCATGGGCAACGTATTCGCTAGACACTTATACACCTCCTAGACAACCCCAAGGCTTCTTAGAACCGGTTAAACATAGGCTCTAATACCACTAAATGTAACACCTGTGACCGAATATCACATTTGGGTCTCAAGCCCGAAACCAAAATCATAAAATAGCGCAACTAGATTTATCCCAAACCATATTCATTCATTAAAGTCCATTAAGTTTGAAATATTTCAAAATAGAAGCATAATTAAAACGTTACATGGGGAACTCTATTTAAAATTACAAAATTAAAGCATTTGATACTTAATTTGAAATTCAAAATATGAGTTACAATACAACATAGGGTCTTACGAATACATAGCCAAAATAAATCTAAGTATTGTACTCAAGATGATGCCAAAGTCCCACTTCGATGGTGCTCTGACGAATGCACGTCAACCTACAAACGGAAACAACAATTTCGAACACTGAGCTAACAAAGCTCAGTGGATACACTTCCACTCAACCATGCTTCATGCAAACCATAAATAAGAGCATACAGATAAAGATGACAATAAAGCAATCATATCATATCAATGTGGCCTTAACCCTAGCTGTCTCAATACATATCAACAATAGGAGTTAAAAAGTCTCGCATAGCAACCATAAGCATAATATCAATAAACTCTGAGTGAGGCTTAGTCCCACTAAGCATCGAGTACACACTCATGCTCAGAATCTCTCATCGAGCCTTTGAATGAGTCCCGGTCCCGCTAAGCCTCAGGTTCATACATTCGGGATCTTGGCCATGGTGTTGCAACACTCTCTTTTCTCATGGGTATTTAGAACCCCGTCAACAAGGAGACTCAACCATAATAATGCCCTTATGTGGCATACTTTCACTATTAGATCCACCAAGGATCCTTAAACATACAACACAACAAGTCACCCAAGGTCTTTAATTAAGTTATTACCCGATAAACTCGTATATGAGGTTTAAATCTTAGTTTCTCAATTTTACTATTCATTTTACCACTTTAGAGGCCCACCGGGACTTAGTCCTCAAATTATAGGCCCTTTGAACTCAAATCTTATTTTTCAGGCATATTGCTCAAATGGTATCGATACACCCCTCCGCACCGATACACCTCCAAGCGTATCGATACCTGGCTTACATGCGCAGGATTTTATCCAAACAACCCTGTACTGATATACAAGGATGTGTACCAATACCCTACAGCGTATCGATACCCTTAAAAAGCGTATCGATAACAAAATTAGCTACTGGAATTCGAATGAGAAAAAGGCATCGATAACCCCTTCCGGCGTATCGATACGCCCCTACCTATATCGATACTTGAACCTAAAATTCAATTTCTAGAGTTCGTAAATCGCCCCCAATGCCCTTAAAAGCCAAAGGTACAACCCTAAATTAAAGCTACAAGTTATAGAAGGTGTTTAAAGTGGTTTCCTACCGAATTTTAGCCATTTTACCATCAATCTTAAGAATTACCATTTTAGAGGCTATAAGCATTCAAGCAACCAAAAAGTCGACCAAGCTATAAGGCAATCCAATTCATGATTTCCAGGAACACAAACAAGTTAGTGGTGTACTAATCTTGATTTAGAACTGAGAATAAAGCTCCCAAACACAAGCTTCAAGCTTTGCTCTTCCCTTATGCCTTAGATGTCTCTCCAACTTCCTTCACTACAAGAAGACGTTGTAAGATGAGTTACAACATTGCTGGGAGATTAAAAGGAATTAAAGAAGTGATTTTCAGTGGAAAATGGATTTAAAAACTCTCATTCCTGTCCTACATCTCAAACCCCCCACTAAAACCCAACCTCCTCCAAACTTAATGAAACTTACCTTGAAAGGTAGATCCTTAAATACAAAACAACTCTCCTCAAACTTTGACTCTGGGATTTCCACTCCAACAGACAAAGATTACACCTTTAGACTTGGTACATGAGAGGGAGATGAGCTTTGGATGAAGAAAGAAGACAAAGGGACATGGTGAGATCACCCAAAACAACTTTCTGCAGAGAAAATAAAAGCTCTCAACCTTCCCATTTAAAAACAATGAGATATTACCATTTTGCCCTTCAATCTTCCACCCATCACATGTCCAAGACTCAAGCCCAACAACCATTATTGACCACTAAGGTTCCTTTGAGCAAACAAAGACCCAAACACACGGCTCAAGAAGTAAAGCCCACGACTCAGGTTAACCTGACCCTCAGATTTTGAAATCCAGATCATTATAGTAGAGACCAGATACACTTTCTCTACTCTGCTATGTGCATAAGAGTCATAGGGCATACCTTGTCACCCTCACGAACCAACCGGAGTGCATCCATACTATCTGATTCCACTATAACTTGTCTAACGTCTGACTCCCAAGCACATTGAAGACCAATCAAAATACCCCACAACTCCACCTCACGCATCAAACAATTACCTAGCACCTTATTATAACCCATCATCCATCGGCCATCATGTTCTCTAAGCACACCCCCACTCGCATACGAGCCATTCGGCACACAGAGACTGCCATCAGTGTTTACTTTCACCCATCCAACAGAAGGCGGCGACCACACAACTGCTCCAATCTGTACTCGACCACTAGCTGCAGCAGAGGGCTCTTGCCCATGAAGAGCATTGCTATAAATTTCTACTAACCATAAGCTCCGGTCAAGAATTGATTCAGATGCATCAGGAAGATTATTAAATGCAATCGTATTTTGGAGCAGCCATATATGCCAAATGACTAAACCAAACATCATATCCCAATTTCACACATCTCGAGCAAAGCACTCTGAATTTGAAAGATTAATCTCCACCCAATCCTTTATATCCATCATCAATAATTCTATAAGTTTTTCCCGACGCACAAGCGCACACCATGTGGAATAAGCCGAGGGAAAGGTTTGCAAAACACGACTCACATCCTCGACATCCCTATCACAAACTAGACACCGAGCATTATTTGAAAATGGTGACGCATTCGTTCTCTATTAGTCATTATCTTCCCAAGATCTACAAGCCAAAGAAAGATTTTAATCCATTGGACACCCCTAAACTTATGAATTACTTTCCAAACAGAGACTATGAATCAACCTTACTCCCACAACGGATAGAAAATGTTGCACGAACCGAGAACCACAAGTCAGCTGACCCCTTCCATCCTACAGCTGTATCCCCTGACCAAGGTGCGAGACACTTAATCGCAACTAATCGAAGCATAATCTGGACTAGCAACATACCCTCCAACACGGTCCAATTCCAGCTTCCTGAATCGGTCACCAAATCTGCAACTTGTGCATTATTAACACAGTCCATCCGATCATGAGGTACATATTGCACCAAGGGGCCAAACTCCGGAATCCATGCGTCAAACCAGAACCACACATCCCTCTTATTTCTATTCTTCCAAACCATATTGTTTTTGACATCCTCCCATATGATCCTCAATCTTTTCCAAAGTCGCGAGCACCTTGTAGCGCATAACGTTGTTGGTATAGGGTCATGGCATTTATACTTAGATCGTAAGAATTTCACCCACAAAGCATCCTTTCGAGCAATGATATTGAAGCCTAGTTTTATAAGGAAAGCATCATTTTGTCGTTGGATACTACGAAATCCCAAACCACCTTGCATTGTTGGTTTACAAAGCATGTCCCAACTAACCAAATGAACACCACGTTTCTTCGAGAAACCGCCACATATGAAATTACGAATTAATTTCTCCAAATCATCACATATTTTCTTTAGGAGCATAACCGATTGCATTGTGTACGTAGGAATATCAAAATAAGATAGCCTTCACCAACATGATACGACCGACCAAAGATAGTACATTTGCCTTCTATCCACTCAATTTACGTTGTACCATATTCACTAGATACTTATTGGAAGCCCTAGTCACTCACCTATGAAGAAAATGCACTCCGAGGTACTTTTTGAGATCACCCACCTCTAAGAACCCAAATGATGTGCTAATGAACTCACGCATATCACTAGGAACATTCTTTGAATAAAATATTGTCATTTTGGCCATGCTAATTTTATGTCCAGGGACTTCACAAAACCACGCAATCACCCTCTGAATAACTTCAAGTTGATCAACTGAGGCTTCTACAAATAATATCATGTCAACATGAAAGAAAAGATGAGATATACTTGGACTGTGCTTAGATGTCTGAAATTGCTGCCAACTGTTATCCTAAACTTCCTGTTGAATAGCCTGAGCAAGTCGCTCCATACAAAGAACAAAGAGATAAGGGGACAATGGGTCACCTTGACTTAACCCACGAGACGTCATGAACAGGCCAGTAACCGAGCCATTTAAAATAATCTGAGTAGAAACCGACAAAACACACTACATAATTATTGAACAAAGATTAAGTGGAGCCCCTACATCAATCAAAGTGTCCTCGATAAAGGACCATTCAAGGCGATCGTAGGCTTTCTCAAGATCAATCTTAATCACTATCCACCCCTTAGGACCCTTCTTACCCCATATAGAATGGATGATATCCTGTGTAATTACAATATTATCAACAATTGCTCTTCCTGATACAAAACTCATTTGGTTTTCAGAAACCCAAACAAGAAGGAAAGGTTTCAATCTATTCACGATCACTTTAGAGAGAATTTTGTACACCACATTACACAAGCTTATTGGGAGAAATTGAGAAATTGACTCTGGTAATGCAACCTTTGGTAACAGAACAGGAAACGTACGATTCCACGAGCTAGGTAACAAAGCGCCCTAAAAAATCTCACGAATGCTGCGAAAAATATCATTGCCCACAGTAGCCCAATTCTTTTAGAAAAACACTGCATGTAATCTTTCCAACCCTGGTGCCTTCAACGACCCCATATCTCGTACGGCCGACCAAATCTCCACGTCAGTCATTGCAGCCCCCAAAGCTTCCAAATCATACGGTAACACAGTTGGGAACAACCTAAGAATCTCATACACCTCTCCTCCTTGCACCGAGCTAGTAAACAACGTTTGGAAAAAAATCAATGGCCAATTCTGCAAGCTCTTCCCTATCCAAATGCCAATTGCCATCACCATCCTTCAAGGCAGAGATCATGTTAGCCTTGCGTCTAGCCATGGTAGAAGTATGGAAGTATCTCGTATTCTGATCCCCACACTTTACCCACTTAGTCGTAGCCTTTCGCATCCATGGGCTCTTATTTTGATATAACACTAATTCTAACTCTAAATGAAGCTTCCCTACAAGACGTATTAGAGAAGCCGAATGGTATTGATTTAGAGCTTTATCAATCCCACGCAATCTAGCCATGAGCTTCCTCTTCCAGACCCCTATAATCTCGAACACCTTATTCCACTAGCGAACCTCATTTTGGAATGTCGCAATATTGGTGTTAATGTCAGCCTCACCACTCCAAACCAAGTTCAAAAATCCTTGAACTGCGGATGCTCTTGCCAAGCTCCCATAAAACGAAACGGTCGATTCTCCATATCCTAATCAATTAGAGTGAGCCATAGAAGCAATGACCTATGATACGATCCCAACTTTTCCAAATGTAGAACACAAGAGTCTAAAAAAGTAGAGATCCATGTCGTGTTAGCCACACACCTTTCCAACCGTTGATAAAGGTTGCCTCGAGACGAAGTGAATGGGGGACCCTGAAAACCAAGATCAACCAAACATGTGTCAAAGAGCCACTCCGAAAACAGACGACTACTACCCACCTAATTATCTGAACCACCTATACATTCACCATGGTGTTGAATAACATTGAGTTCGCCACCTAGAACCTAAAGGACATCACCCCCAATATTAACCTCCATAAGTTGGTTCCACACTCTCTTATGTACGGAAACTTGGGGGCTCACATACACCGATGTGAAGAAAATCCAGTCATCGCCATCACGAAGCATGAACTTTCCATGAATGAATTGATTGGCGATTTGCAAAACCTCCATCTCAACATCCTCTTCCTAGAGCAACAACAACCCACCACTAAAACCATGAGCCTCAACCCTAAACAATTACTGTAAACCCAACTTAGATATCACTCTACTAGCCCGTCGTGAACTAATCCTCGGTTCAAACAAAGTAACCACTTTTGGCCAATGCTCACGCACAAACGACTTGAAATACCTTCGAAAGGTTAGGCTTGCAGCACCCTGACAGTTCCAAAACATGAAATTCATCATAAATAAAAACCAAAAGGACAGTAACCTTACTGGGAAAACTTGGCCGGTGAGCCATCCCAATCCATTACATCCACCCCATCGGCATGTACATCCCTCATCTCGACCTGCAAAGGTGTAGATGTTGTACCGGCCTCTTCCAGACTAGATTGAGCCAGACATTTATCTGGAGATAGAGAAGCTGCCACCTATTGTACCCACTCCATAATCACCGGGCAAGCGGCAAGCCTATGATCGCTTACCCTGGCAATTTTTACTCCACGGTGATTTATATCATTAAACCCCTTTTTTTAGTCCACCAGAACCTTCCGCAACCTTAGTATTTTCAGATCGACGATCCCGGAACCCTTGCTCCACTATCGTTATAGCTCTATGACTCCCCGGCCTACTCGTAACCACAGGTGAGACCACCGAATGTCCATGAGCCACAACATCAGGCAATCATCAACCACCCTTTGCTAGTTTTTTCTGTGCCTTAGTTTTCTTAGGGGGTTAGATTCCATAAATGATGCATTGTGATGAACTGCACTATCCAATGAACCCATGTTGCCAACGTTACCAACCTTCATCGCATTGCTTGGACCAACATCCCCACCCAGCACCAAGATTGGCCCCTAGGCACACTCAGATGATCTTCTTCCTCCATTAAATTTTGTTCATCCAGCAATGCAAACCAAGACCCACCATCCCTTACCGTCGCATGCCCTCTAAGCTGAACCATCTTTGACACATTGCTATTGCGCCGGGGCTGACCTCTAGCCATCATCCATGGCCCGTATAAGTCGAGGCCTTGGGCATCTCACGTAGGGCCACTCTTATGCAATACCCTAGTCACAGCCTCTTTGCCTTGCTCAGATTGTTGCTTATGAGCCTCACATTCCCCTTGCGCATGGCCAAACACACCACACGTGAAACAAACTTGTTGCAATCCTCCGTACTCTAGTTTCTACATAAAGCCATCAATACCTACACACAAAATTAGGTCCACCATAATTGCAAGCCTAGAAAACTTACCCCGGCCACCCGTCTTAGTATTATAATCCACACGAATCACCCGTCCAATTATCTAAGCAATTTCTCGAAAAAGCTTCTTCGAGTAATACCGATAAGGCAAGCCAAGTAACCGCACCCACACAATCACCTTGGAAGGGTATTTTCCCTCTGCAGAGAATGAACGATGTAACATCCTGGAAAATGGGCTAGAAGATTCGGGTGAATTGTTAGAATCGGGTTGGAATTTTGGGTTAGGCTTTAGCTAATTAATTAATTTTAAAAAATAATTTATGTAATTAAATTGATTTCCGATAAGTTTATCGTGATAAGTAATTGTGAAAAATATATTTAATGAATTTAATAAAAGATGAAATTGAGTTTGGGTAATTTTAAATGGGTTTTATTAATATTAATTAAATGGTGACTATTTTGCAAAAGGTTATAAAATATTAGTAATGGCCTTTATTGTAAAAAACTAAAGTGGTGGTTTTATGGGATTATTTGGTACATTTATTAAATAAAGCTTTTACCATCTCTTTCTAACTAGAAAATGATGATGGTTATTATTTTCTTAAGAAAAAATATTATGTCTAAACTTATCTCTTTTTCTCTCAAGATTCTCCCAAACGTCATTTTGATCTTCTTTGATTTTCTTATCCAAAGTCTATTCATTTTCTTTCTAAACCATTTTTAATCAATAGCCACACAAGAGATTTTGATTTCTCTCATCATCATGTTCAATGGATTTTACGTTGGAAGACTGGAGGAGCAATCTTCATTTTCAATTTCCAATTTATTTGGGTAAGCTTTGATTTTCTAATGATCTCCTAATTATTTTGTGTTGATTTCTATCAATTCTATTGTGTTTTGATGTTAAAATAAATTTTAATGGGTTAATTTAATTTCTAGATGCTAAATAGTGAATTATGATTTGATAGATGAAATCTAAATGTTTTAATTGGATTATGAGTTATTCTTGTGGATTAGATATAATCTAATCTTAATTTTAAGGAATTAATTCCCAGAATTAATTTACTTGGTTAAAATTAGATTAGAGCTCTTGGATTGGGGTATTTTGTAGAGTGTTGATTTAATTATTAGATTAAATATTAGATGCGACATATGTGTGATGAAATTCTTGTAAGAAAAAAAATAAAGGTAATCGATCGATGGATCGATCGAAACAGGGGTGAGCAATGCAGTGGAGTGAAATTGCTGGTGCTATTTTCCCCTTAAATGTGTTGCGCAGGTAGCAAAGGAAATGGAGACAAATGCTTGTGCAGCCTGGGCGCAGGGATGCGAATTTGCGTGGAAGAAAAAGGGAATTAGATACCGGGCGGTAGTGTTTTCGGGGAAAGACATTGTTGAGCGAGAAATTTAATTTTGATGGTGGTATTAAAATAAATTAGTTATTTTAGTGTGGTCTAATTTATAGTGACCCTTGCATTTTCTTGTGGAAGATGACGTGTGTTCGGAGGTGTTTAGGTTAGGCGTCAAAGCATTAGCGTCGAGGCTTTGGCATCGAAACGAAAACAAGTTCGTGAGTGCAAATATAAGTTGGTTCTTCAAATAAAGTTTGAATTAAGGTTTGAGGGTTTGGTTATAGCCTAACAAGCTTAACTAAGCTCGGAAGTAGGTATGATGAGATTTCTCCCTCGGTTGTATTTTGGCCAAATTGGTTTTATGCACTTGTTTTTTAATTACATGATACTTACTGTTTAAGCATGTTTTAAGTATGTTTTATACTGATTTTGATCACATATTGATGATGGATGCATTTGAAAAATGGTCCATGTAAGTATGAGGAATACTTGTAAATGCATAGTTTAATGCATTGGAAATGGTTTTGAATATTGCGTATAAAAATAGTGAGGTACATGGTTAATAATGAATTATATTGGCAAGTGATGTGGTTTAAAATGTTATTGGATATAGTTACCCGGCCATAGGATTGATAGTGCGTTATAATAAGCCGCCTCGGGTGTTGAGGGGTTTATGTGTACAGAATACTCCACCACGAGTACCCTAACGGTTGAGGGGTTATATGATACCGAAAAGTCTCGTTAGTGGATTATACATCTAACCGATGATTGGGTTGTGATGGTACTCGGTTGTGATCGTACCTTAATTCCGGTTGAGATAGTATGAAGTGTTGAGAGAATACTTGTTGAATCCGTGTATCCGATGTAATATTTTGTAAAGTGAAACTTAGTTCGTGATCACTTGAAAGCCAATAAAATTGATAATGTATCGTGTTGATCGGTTATGTTGTATAATGTTGGTTTATACATATTTACTCTTTAAGCCTTGCATATGGGTTGTTATGCATGGGAAGACTTAAACTGAGGGATTGCAAATGGGATTTTATTGTTAATCCATGATACATGTCGCATATGATTAATATGCATGTTTTGGTAATGTTAAGTATACGGTTTTGTAAGGCAAGATTTTTTGTAAAACAAATGAGAAAATGCTATGGTTTGATTAAGCACGAGACTTGTGAAAAGTGTTTTGATGCATATGGTTGTTATGCATGTTATGTTTTCAAACGAAGTAAGCAAATTGTGTTGGCTTTACTCTTATATCCTACTTTACAATGAACGCATTGGTTATGCCGGAAGAGATGATGCTTTTGATTTGGTTAAGCATGTTTTATTAAAATGTATGAGAATAAAAAGATGGTTATGAAAGCATGAGGATATGTTTGAATAAGCATGTTTTATTTAAATGCTTTGGAAACAGAGAATTTAACTTGTTTTGATACGATTTTCTAATATCGATTTTGATTTGAAAATGCATTGATGTTTTACTTTTTGAGCACGCTCACTAGGCATTATATGTTTATGCTCTCTTTTCTCCTATCAATGCAGTGAATAAAGCAAGTGCGGGGTGTGGTTCGAGGCGCAAGGTGGGATCCCAAAACAAATGAAATAAAAGAGTATGTTTGCGATATTATTATTAATTATAATAAGGCAATGTGGGTGAAATATTTGGGATGAATTGTTTTAGTTAAAAGTCGATAACTTGATGGATTTTTGTATTACGTTAGATGATGGTTGTATTAATGATTAAGATGTTGGTATTATTTTAAAGCCTTGTATATTTGGTGGTTTCGATCTAATGATCTATAATGGTTGAAATAACAATTGGATGGTTCGATTGTTTCTAAGTGTACATACGATCATATGCTTTTATTCCTTAATTGATCTACGGCCTACATTGATGTCTTGACTATTTGGTGCTTATTGGATAACGCTTTATATTGTTAGGAAGCATGCCTCTAGATTACTTGTATAAATATGAATTGTGTTAAATAATTGGTATGTAATTATTTGAGCCTATGTGTTTAAATGTGATATAATTTTAGAAGCATGTCAATGTTGTTCGTAAGTAATCGGATAAATTTGAGTTGGGTTTCAAATCCCCAAAATGCATTTTAGTGCTGCCCGTGTATCGGTATGGCTGGTGATTAATTTGGTTAATGAATTTTACCGAGTTTATATTTTTTGCACTTTGGTCACTGTATGTTGTTGCATCAATTGAATAAGTAAATGATGTTCATTTGACTTGAGTTTTTGCAAGCATGCTTTAATTGAATCTAATTTCTGTTTGAAACTTTTATAAATGTGTTAGTCTCTGTATTTTGGTTGTTTTATGATTTGGTCCTTAATTTCGTATTTTGCTAAATTGGATGCTTATTTGTTATCTGTTGAAGGTGAAATTTGACATACTGGCATGAAATATGATTAATTAAGAATTGGTGACATGAAACTTGTGAAAGTACTTGTAATTTTTCGGATTTACGTTTTGGTCCTCAGAATGGTTGTATTTGCAATTGAGTGCCTTATCGATGTTTGTCGAACGAAAATTGAACCGTTGCTTGTATGAACACCTTAGGTCTTAATAATGCATCTACACAAGTTAAAAGAAAAAAAAACATAATTCGAGTAAGATTGTTCAGGTTTGCTTCGACGAACCTAATGTGATCTTCTTGGTTCGGGTCTAACGATTAGGTCGGGTCAAAGGAGTTAAAACGGCTCCAAGGCTGCACTGTTAAGTAGCTCCCATGAATAGTCCAAGGGCCATCCATTAGCATAGTCGTATAATCCCTCGGATCCGCAAGACATACCAGAAAACAGTTGTTATCGAGGTCAATTAATTGCAAGTCACCCAAGGGTTTCCACAAAGCATGAATCTGAGCTAGCAATGTGCGAAGTCTGGTAGTATTTTGCATGTTTCGATCAATCTAATCGTGAACTCTTTCGAAAAATCTAATCAACGGATAAGACCCTGTCGTATCAACCACAAAATCCTCCTGCAATAACTCGATATCATCCCCCTCAAGATCCAACTCAAGCCCCGATCCGAAACCATACTCACCCTCTTTTCCAACTTTGCTTGCATACGAAGTTTTCCCATGCGCCTGCACATCCGTTGCATCACCATTGGACTGCACTCCAGCATCGTGTGTCTATTGTCCATGGGTAACAGAATCAACCTCCATATCCACTGCATCACCAGTTTGCTTCTTCGCCCGTCCTCATCCCCACCTTTATTTTTCTTAGGGCAGCGTACGTCCTTTGTGGAAATAGAGAGACTCCATCTCTCTCGAGCACCGGTGTGGCAGCCAGATCGGGGATAGCCTCCGATGGTCGGTCACTCGGGTTATCATACGAGTTTAACGTAGTATTCACTCTAGGGTTTTCCATTTTTGAATATAAAGTATTATAAGTATATGTTATGTCATGCTCACAAGATTTTTTATGACTTTTTATTTTTTCTATTTTTCAGAATATAATTTATTGTATATTTGACGTACCTTTGTTATACTCATACCTTATAATTTTGAAAATTGTTGTTTTCTGTTTTCGTTTCTATTTTTGTACCCGTACCCGTATCAATGCAACTTAGGAGATGGAGACAGTTCTAAAAATATTGCACGTCAAATATTAATTCCTTGATCATGTCCGTTAAATCAGTTTGTTTCAATAGAAAAAAATGCTTCCAAAAGTGCCAGTGTTCACGGTGGCTCTCTCGTGCCATGCATGTGTTTGTGGATGCAAATGTGTACAAATGCAAGAAAGGCTCACCCGGCTTTTCTTTTATACAACTTGGATATGGAATATATTATATACAAACGGGTACTAGGCTATCATTCTAGAGAGGAAGATGGGTTATGTTAGTAGATTTTGAAGTCCAACTAGTTATTTGTTTTTCTTTTTTCTTTTTTTGGTCCACGTATACTGCATTTTACATTTTCATTTTGTGTTTTGTTTCAGATATGAGGACAGCGTTATCTATAGATAGACATTGAAAAGAAAAAGATCTTATTCTTCCCCCCTAACACGCCGGTTACACGTGATGAATTGGAGTCGGATTAGATCCGCCACCTACGGAATTTCGCCCGACTATTGTTGTTGGCGATGCTTCATGTTTGGTCATAAGATATCTTTAGGCATGTCGAAACATGAGATCTAACATCTTATTGTCGGTAATGAATTCACTCGTTCCTGTCTGTGCATAAATTATGAAAATTTTCATATATTCATGTCGTGTTTGTGTTATTTATCATTAGCGTGCTCTGAAACTTTACTTTAGACAGCTGCCTCTCTAGGTTTGCCGATTGTGATGATTAAAAGCAGCTGCTGATCTGTTACATACCCCGCAGTGCATGTTTAAAAAGTTTAGATTAGATCCTGAAAGCTCCCCTTTAGGCAAGCATATCAACACCTTCAACTGTGTTTATTTCTATTCCTAGACTTCCCTTTCAATGCCCATTTCAAGATAGGTTCTCGCACTATGGTGGGGTTACATGCGCACAGCCTCTATTATCATGAGCCCCAAAAATCCAATGCATCTCTTCTTTGATATCAATCGAGTGTTCGGTTTTTCAAGTAGAAAACTTGTTTGGTTATTCTAGTAAGGATTGGTATCGTAAAAATTAAAGAAAAGTTGAGAGGACCAAAAGTTATATAGGCCCTGCCCTATGTTATCCAAAGAATATAGGATTCTGTTTTTTTTTTTTTTTTTTTGTGGTGTAAATTGGGGCAACAATGGAGGAGGAAGATGGCCATTAGTTTCAATGTTGTGTGGGGGCGATATGGGTCACCTGCATGTTGGCCGCTTGGACAACAGCGGAACAAGCAAGATCAGGGTGCTCACGTGCCCTCGTCCAAACAAGGGTCCGAAAATAGTAAAATGGGCAACAGTCACCCAAACCAGGGTTCTACTTGTACCCACATTTCTTTCTGCTTTTTCCTCCAATGGATTCTTTACTTTTTGGAACGCAACTATTAATCAAACGAAGGAGTTAGTCTTTCAATTTTTTATCTAATAAATAATTTAAATATTTGTCAAATTAAACAATTTTATTTTTACATTATCTAATTCTAACTGTATTCTTATTCGTGTCATTCATTCATGTTGTTATTGAAAATTTTACCCGACATGGGCATGCGTGAATAATTCAACTTTAGCCCCATAGTGTCAATTCCTTTTTCTTCATAGGACTCCAGAAAATGCCAAACAATGAAAGAGATGATGAGAAGAAAAAAAATAGGAGCATAAAACCCGTAATAGAATTGTTGGGGGCATGCGTAGTCGTAGGCTACTACATTTGAGAGCTTACCCCATTGTCAATTCCAGGTTATCTGCTCCGTACAAATTATTAGATTTCGATTCTGCTGTGGGGTTTGCAATCCCTTTGATTATTACTCACGTGGCCCTGCTCTTCTTTGTGGTCCCTGCCCTTAACTCCATTTACACTTGCCCCTCATCTTATACATTAAAAAAATAACAGAAATAAAATTGGAGAGGAGAAGTCAAAACTTGCTATTTTGGAGTTGGAGAAGAAAATGCTTATCTCCTCAAACACCTTCATCCACTAAGGTTTCAAGTTCTCCTATTCCTTAAGTGGAATCAGGTTTTGCATTATACCAACAAAATGAAGCTTACAATATTTTCTTTTATATATATATATAAAAAATTAAGAGTAACTTAAGCCTAACTTTTTGAAAAAAATCAATTAAGTCCCTAAATTTTTTTTACACCCAATTAAGCTTTTATACTCTAAAATTTTATCAATTCATCCCTTTGATCAATGTTGACCTTTAAATTTAATAAATTATTTAACCAATTAAATCAACATATCATTGTTATACTATTATCACTTGACATTATCGTCTATGTGTCTGTTTGATTGATACGATGACAGACTGTGTTATAGATGAGAAGCAATTAGTGGAAAGTGGGATTTGAGCTTTGATTTACTAATTCCAATTCTGATATCAAAGTCGTTTGGATGCGGGATGTTTGAATGGCCACCTCGTGTTAGAAAGGAACACCAAACCTTATCCTTTGTTTCAAATCTGATGCTGTCTGCCATCTTTGGTATGCTTTCGGGGTGAGGCATTCTATAAAAAAAACAAAAGCTCAAAGGAGCACCAAACCTTGTCAATTGGTCATTTTGGGAGCCGCTGGTAATAAAATAGATGGAAAACTATCTATTTAGTACTCTATTTATGTTTGTGTTACTGTTTTAGTACTCCAACTAATTTTTTTGGTAAAATAATATCTAACTTTACGTTTCATTTTTAAATTTGTACTTCAGCCGTTAAAAAATTAACAACATACGGACTAAGATAGAGAAAATCACATGTGGCAAGCTGCTACGTCATTTTCTCTCTCCTAGTCAGCATATCAGGTCCGATAAAATCATAAAAAATTACACATGACATGTCGACTAAGAGAGAAAATAACATGGTAATATGTCATGTGTGATTTTCTCTCTTCTAGTCAACATGTCATTAATTTTTTAATGGTGGAGTATCAAAATAAAAACAAAACGTAACGTTAATTACCATTTTGTTAAAAAATTAATTGGAGTACCAAAATAATAACACAGGCATAGATGGGATACTAAATAGGTAGTTTACCCTAAATAAATAATAAACAACTTCCGGTTCCCTTATCATCCTAAGCTTAAATGTCTTTGTTCCTAGGAACAATTATTTGGATTTTCTTTTCATCAAACTTATCACCTTTTTAATGTGTTTGTTCCTTAAGTAATAAAATTTGATGTTAAAAAAATTTAAACAACGTAAATTATTTATCATTTTATTTTTAATATTTTATAAATATTAAATATTAATATATCTTTTAGTTTAAAGATTAAGTAAGTTATCGAACTTTCAATTAAAATCAGTTATGTCCCTGAATTTGGTACAACAATCAATTATGCCCTCGAATTCGGTTAAAATAATTAATTCAGCCCCTCCGCCACGTAATCATCCCACATGTATTACCACGCCAGCATCGTGGACCGTCGCGTCAGCATCATAGACTGCTACGTCATTACCACGTTAATGTATTACCACGTTAATTACCACGTTAATGTATTACCACGTTAATTACCACGTCAGCACTATAAAAGTCAACGTCGGTCAAATGATCAATTTGATCGATTTTATAGACTAAAAGGTCACATTAAATGTGTTTTTCGATGAGAGGCGAAATTAATTTTTTGGGTCGAACTCAAAGACAAAAATAGCCCTTTAGCCTAAATTTTAATAATTTATACCTTTTATATATTTGTTCACAACACTTTCTAAAATATCGAACATTTAAAATTATTATATGAAGTAGTTTTTTTAGTTAATTTTCAATGTAGCTTTGTCAGTGAGTTTTGATGTGATATTTAATTGTAAATTTAGTTAATTTATTGACAAAATTAAATGCATAACTCTAAGTTAATAACTCGAGTAGTAATAAAACTAAAAAAAAAAATTATTTTTTTACACCAAATATTAATGAGCATAATTTGATGTAAAAAAATAAAAAAAAAATGAATTTTATTTTTACGCTAGTATAATATTGCTTCCATTAAAATTTTGTTTAACAAATGGTAATATTTAGACTAACAAAGTTGAAGACTTTTTCGACAAAAGTGTTGAAATTTTAATAATCTATAAACATTTTTATTAAGTTTTTATATTTAAATTTTATAATTTTATAATTTCTAATGCATTTTAAATTTTTGTTTTGAATAATTTTTTCATATTTTATTTATTGATATTAACTTTATGGATTTTTATAAAAAAAATAAGAATATTTTGATTTTTTGTGAAAGTCCTCACTTTGCTTATTTTTAAAATTATCATGGACCCAAAGGATATTTACACCAATTTGTTAATCGATTTTTCATATATTCCATTTGTAAAAGTTTAACTCGAAAAATCAAATTATTTATCCAGTTTTATTCAAAAACTAAAATAATCAGTTAAATTAAGTTGAAATTTAAATAAATTATTTATTCATTTTTAGTATTTTTAAAATTTTAATAATTTCCTAAATTTTTATTTTTAACTTAAATATTAAATAAATTATCGAACTTTTAACTAAAATCAATTATGCCCCTGAACTCAACAAAAAAATCAATTATACCCTCGAATTCGGTTAAAATAATCAATCCAGTCCCCTCCGCAACGTCATCATCCCACGTGTACTGCTACATCAGCATCGTGGACCACCATGTCATCACTGTTAACTGTCACGTTAGCACTGTAACGGTCAACGTTAGTCAAAGGGTCAATTTGATCGATTTCGCAGACTGGAGGGCCACATTAGATGCGTTTATGGCGAGGGGCAAAATTAATTTTTTGAGTCGAACTCAAGGACAAAAGTACTCCTTTAGCCTAAAATTTATTTGATGTTAATTACAATTTTAATTGTTTTGTAATGACCTTACCTCACCATATTATTCATTGATTTATATAATTTTTTGATGATTCAATTCTTTGTAATTTGACTCTAAAGAGCAAGTATATTTGACTGGTTGGTCAAGCGGCTCATTTTTGTTCTCTCGTATTCTTTAAGGTATGAGTTTTAGACTCACTAAGAACACTCTCCTTCATTTTCCTAGAGTTAAAATCCTCTTTCTCCTCTTCTCTAAGTAGGATTCAAATTAAATTTAAGATTTGTCAAAATTTAACTCCACCATCAACATTTTCTTGTTCCACCCCTGGTAAGACCATAATAATACAACGTATGTCATTTGTCAATGAATTAGTTATTGGATTAGAAATATGAGTTTAATTGAGTATGTAGCTAAATTAACAATTATACCATAATTATGCAAACATTATGGAGCGATCTCTTTCATCCTCATTCTTTGCATGGAGTAATATCAGCGATTAATGTCGGTGGATGGAGAGATAAGGAACATTTAAACATCAATATATGTACGTGTGATCAGTACCAAATGTTGTTGAAATCAGATTTATCATTTTGTAATTTTAGTTATAATCATCAATTGTTGGTCAATTAAATTATTCATTTTTGGAATTTTTTATTGTCATTTCATTTATCAATGACTTTATTAATGGATCTAATTAATAATATGACAAACCAGATATTTTTTTTAATAATTCGACAATCTAAGGATCTTGTCGGAACAAATGAGCCATTGCTTTTGTCGTTGTCCATTTCCTTCTACTTCAAAACCAAAAGGATTTGCTTCATTTTTCATGTTACCATATTATTTATTTATATATAATTTTTTTTACAGCTTGCTTTACACAAATGGATTTTTGCTGAAGAAATAACGGTGATCATCATATCAACCTTGAAAAAAAGAGGAAATTGATGATCAGATCACACAATCAGCCTACTTTCTCGAAGAGAACTTTAGCAATGTGAAATGTGATGGTCTCTAAGTCACAGTGTGCAACATAGTAAAAACTCCGCGCCACCGTGAGAAATGTTTGCTTCAACTCCAAGCAGGCGTCGGCGGCGTCACCAGCCGAGGGATTTTGCAGTACTAACTGAACAAGCTCTTGCATGTCGGAGTCTATTTTCTCGATCATGCCATGCTCTGTGTCGGTATTGTAGCAGCCATTGTCATGCACCTGTAACAATCGATGTTTTGCTAGTTTTTGAGTCTGAAATGGGATGAGATTTTTATGCATGGACTAATTAAGTGGACATGTTATGTTAATGTTATCACTATAATTGTGAAACTAATAATGTTGTGTTAATGTTATGTCAATTCATCAACACAAAGTTTAGTTACGAATAGAAATTATATATCTTTTTTCGATGTCTCTATTTATGTCTCACATAAAAAAAATTAGATTCAAGGTTAGGTTTTGGGTTTTGGTCAAATGTGTTATTGGTTTCACGCAACTCACCTTTACCTTTTGGTGATCGTACAGCTGATGGCAAATTGTATTCGTGAGGCTGGAGAGTCGGTTGTATTGGGGATGAGACAACAATTCCTCCAAAGACCAACGGCCGGAGCTGAGGTTTATGGTCTGCACCACCAACTCCGCAACTCCTCGGTGCCTATCACCATCCTCGACCCACATCAGCATCCACTTTTCCCACTGTTTCCACGGATAAAAACAAAAAGAAAGAAAGAAAGAAAGAAAGAGTCACTGAAACCGATGATTTTTTACCCCAAAGACTGACTGTCTGCGGGTGAAAGTTACTGTGTCAATCCCATATCTCAAAGGCGAAGATACTTTTTTGGGGTGCATGATATGGGAGGAAATGATTACTTACAGCACGGAGAATACTGCAGCTAATGTCGCGACCATGAGCCACAAGTGCGTCCAATGATAAGTGGTTCAGGGTTCGAAGCAAGGTGTCTATCATCTTCTGTACTGTCCTGTTCGAGTCCAACTTCCTGCAACAACAAAATTCACATGTAAACATCACTTTCTTTTGTCAGCCTTTCTTCGACTCCAACGAACTGGCCCCTACATCAATGGCTTTCATTAAAAGTACAATCTTCTTTTTATTCAACCAGTGTTTCAGTGCAGATTTTATTTTGTACAATGTACCCCCAAAACTAAGTTATTGTCTACTTTTTTTTTTTTGTTAAACAATAAAATATTATATTTTCGAGATAAATATCGCGATTTAAATTTATAGATGCTATAACATAAACATCTTCGATCACTCGATAAATTAGTAGATCTCAAAGTACGTAATGAATAAAGATTAAGTAATCTGTTCAATAATTAAAAATTTAATTACCTTCCATTAATGTGCCTAAATCGCGCATCAACCACGGTTCTGAAGACATGAACGAATGTATGCCTAAGCTCTTTAGGTTTCCTTGCATTGTCGAAAGAAGATGCGATGATCTCGACCAAGAAGGCAGTTTTAGCCCACGCCAGTCTCTCTTGCGACCTTTCCTGTTCGAATATGCTGGCGGCCGCCATAAAATAAGTTAAGAGAAGAGATCTTCGAGTTACACCGAACTCAGCTAAACCCATTTCCAAGTACCATCTGTTCAACTCACACACATCATAATTAATTAATTAATCAAGCACTTCCCCATTAACCAAGATTGAGTATGCTTGGATTAGGATATTTTTGCTTACTTTTGCATACTATCCCATTCCATCCGATGTACAGCTTGGCAATTATTGTAGTCTTGCTTTGCAAGCTCAAGATACACATTATTGTTCACATACCGCATCCTGCATGAAATCAATATCAAAACAAGTTATAATTTTCCCAATCTTTTTTTGGATGATTGGAGCCAGCCAAAAAGCTGATAATTGTATATTTATCGGTATTAATCACTGTTAATTTAAACTTGAAGCATGCACACTCATAATGGCACTACCAGATATTAACCAATTAGTCATGCCACGTTGCAAAACAAGACAAATATTCGAGAGACTCTCAGCTTAAAAGTTGGTCTGAGACAGCCGATATTATGACTCAAATTAATGCTACAAATCAAATTAATGATGGCAATCATGACCAAAAACCCTAGCTGACTTTACATTATTTTATAGTTTTTAATCTCTTTTCACGAAGTTCATTATCCAATTTCAGTTTCATGTAAGAATAATAATTGACAAAGAAAAGATAAATAGTAAGAACTTTGATTAATTATTTTTTTGTCCTACTCTTCTACATTTTTTTTTGAAGATGATCTTACTCTTCTACATACATCTTTAGTTCTGATGTTTCTATCATATTATAAAATAAAAGAGTAAAAAGCAACCTGTAAAGAGTCTTTCCAATCCATACGTCATCTTCGCCCCCATATTGTTCAATGTAAAACCTGGTTTCAACTCTAGGCAAGCTTGCATACCATGGAAGCTTCAATGCCAATCCAACCTGTGGTATATATAATGTGGTTAAAAAAAGATTCGATATTAGTGTTTTAATAATTAGAATTTTTGTAGTTTAGTATCGTTTAAGTAAATTTTAAGTTTTAAGTCTTGTGTATGCAAAAAAAAAAAAATTGCTAGGAGACTCACACACTAAAATTATGTGCGATATGAGTCAATCCAGATTAACTAGGATAAAATCCTAAGAAATCGAAAAAAATTAAAATAATAAGTTAAGTGTCAGCTGTATTGTATTAAGTGTGAATGTAATTTGTTGTTAATTGATGATGAGTCTTTTGAACTTTTACAAGTGGCATGACAAATGGGGGGCTTTATTTTCTCCCTTGTTTATTAAGCAATACTATTAATAGTATTAGATTTCTGATTTTGGAAAACGATGTGGCAATGATGTGAATTTTATGCCTGCTTGGTCGGGTTACAAACGAAGGGTTTGTCGCATTATTAATTTCCCTAATAACTTAAACACACACTCACAAAAGTGTGTGTGAATGAGCCAAAACAATAAGATAGAGACACAGAGAGTGGAAAGTGCCGACTAATCGTAAATAGTTGAGGAGATTTAGTAAAGGCGGAATCAAATCAAATAATCATAAAGTGCGGACTATATGTTTTGAATACAAAGAGTTGCAGAGATATAATAAAAGGGAAAGGTCTTTTTCTATGGAATACTAAAAAGAAGTTTCATTTTTAAATTTTTTTCACCTTTTTTAAATTAAAAAAATTAACCAATTAAGTTATTAAATTAAAAAATTAAATTAATTAAATCTTTTGACCATTTTTAGCTATTAAATCTTAACAATTTTTTTCTTTAGATATTATTGACACATAATACACTATTATTCTATCATTTGCATTTACATATTTTTTTTAAAAAAAATTATTTTTTATATTTTTTTTTGAGTTTTTAGAACTTTTTAAAGAATTTTTTAAAATAAAATACAAAAATTCTGAAAATGTCAAATGAAAATATTGTAACACGACGCACTACATCAAAAGATCTAAAATCTATCAATATTTAATGGTCAAAATTAGTTAAAGAGCTTAATTAATTAATTTTTGAATTTAATAGTTTAAATGAGTGCAAAAAAAATTAAGGGCTTAATTAATTTTTTCCCCTCAAAAGTTCAAGACCTCTTACGCTAGAGGTGGTAAACTGACCTGAGACCTAAACCGATCTTACCCGATCTGAAACTCGATATCGACCTAAACAGGATGATTCGAACTTGATCCGAAATCCGAAACAAACCGAATTGAATTGAAATCGACTCGATTTTTAGTTGAACCAATATGGACTTGATCCGATTTTTCAACCGAACAGAACAGACCCGAATCAATTTTCAACCGAACCAAATG
The DNA here is from genome assembly GCA_019671005.1 of Hibiscus mutabilis. Lineage (NCBI taxonomy): Eukaryota > Viridiplantae > Streptophyta > Magnoliopsida > Malvales > Malvaceae > Hibiscus > Hibiscus mutabilis. The sequence goes on along the minus strand of CM033717.1, from coordinate 12,672,637 downwards.
GACCCGAACCGATTTTGTCTGAACTGAAAGTAATCGGAACCGAAGGCAACCCGAAATAAAAAAATATTAAAAGAAATAATGAAAGATTTGATGTGAATCGTCGCACAACTCAACAAAAAATCAAATATATTGGCTTTATAAAGCCATATATGGGTTTTAAAAATTAACCCGGCCTGAAAATACGACTGAAACATATCGACCTCCTATTTAACCGATCTTGACCCAACCCGAAATCAACCGATTGATAATCAACCGAACTGAAGTGACCCGATCTGGACTGATATCCGACACGAATCACTATAGTCCCAAATTAAAATCAAACCAAACCAGATCTGACCCGAACTGAACCAAAACTGAATGTAATCAAAATCGAACTTAACCCGAATCAAAATGACCCGAACCAAACCCGATCCAAATAACCTATTTGCCACCTCTATCTTACGCCAGTAAACCTAAAATAAACTATTTTTGCACTCCATATATAGTAAATATGAGTTAATTGTCCATGCATCTAGGCTAGGTCCGGTTTGAATGCCCATTTGTATTTATTATTAAAGTGTTGTTCCTGTAATCAAATTTAAATAAAACTATTTTTATTACTTTAGAGAATGATACACCTACAAAAGTAGATGAAAGATAAAACTTATATAAAAATATATTTAAAATAAATAACGGAGTAATTATTTTCTATAAACAAAGTATCAATTATTTTTTAATATTTTGGTGTAATTAAATAATAGTATATATTTTTTATTTTTAATTATCTGAAAAGGCACGTACACAGAGCAAATAAGCTAGTTGAATCCTAGTCTTTTAGAGCTAACAAAGTTCCTTTTTTTCTATTCGAACCACTATTTTTACTTAAAAAATTGATTAATAGTATAATTAATTACTTAAATTATCCAAAATCTATCTGAAAAAGGTAGAGAATTGTTGTCCCAAAACAAGTGCTCTGTCTAGTTGTACTGTTGGAGTTTCTTAGGAAAAATGTGTAGCAACGAGAATGAAGGGAAACAAAGGAATAAAACGACAATATATATTATCTCACCGGGTAAGTCTTTGGTAATGATCCATTTATCTAATAATTCATCAGCAGCTTGTTTTTGTTTTAAAAATGTGGAGGAAAATCGCTTGGCATCCTCAAGAATCTTTTCTCCTGGGAACACCACCTGGGAAGCCCTGTACAGGTTGAAAATCCCTGTTATGGCTTGGTTTGACTGCCCCACGAAGCAGAAGAACTCCCCCCCTTTCTCAAAATGTCTGAACACGTCTGTTTTCATCTTACATATTAATCCATTTGCAGACAATACTTATACAACAGAGACAGCTTATGTTATACCTGCAGAAACCTCGTATCCATGTAGTCTTAATAACCTAAACCCCATGGCCGTGTCGTCGATGTCGTGAACCCGAGTGTTTCTCGCCCAGAAAATCCCTTCCTTTGTCCAGTATCTGAAATTTCAAGACACCAGCTTGATCAGGAGAAAGTTAATTGATCCTGGTGTTTTACTAGTTACATGCTGGTGCTGGCCATTACCTATAAACATACTCCATGCATTCTTTGATTTCTGTCTCTAAATATCTCGAAATCCCGAGGCGTTGCAGGCGGTCGACGATCCAGATATGTTCGAACATGTCAACCGGGTACGCGTTGGGGACTACATGATTAACCCAATATGTTAGAGTTTAAACATTACATGCATTCGAAATCTGGAAAACGATCACCACTTTCACTTTACCTCCCCCATTGAATCTGTGGACAGCATTCATTAAGTATCTAAGACAATTATCGTCTTTCGTTTGCATGAGTGCGAAGGCGGTGGAGGATGGCGAGAACAAGAACGACCCATCTTTGCTCTGCAACTTCAAAAGCTTTTCCCAGTCCATGTCCGGCATCCCTTCCAGGCTGTGGAGTAGTTGTTGTGGGCACATTGTGCATTATGTCCTTTGGTATCCTATCCCACACGCATAATAATTACGTTACATACATGAAAATATCATGACTTTAAGGGTCCTACACTTTGACGCATAATAATTATGGAAGCATGGGAAATGAATTTGAGTTGCCAAAAGAAACAAGACCTGTACCTTGTGAGCTTCAGATCTCTCTTCGTGTATATGTCTTTAAAGACGGGGGAATCATATGGTACTTCGATGTCTAAGCCTCGAGCTATTTCGAGAAGCGAAGAAAAAGCCACTTCGAACCCTATCGGCATGTGTTCCTCGCTCTCGTTTTCGAGTTTAATTATGTTCTCTTTGAAAAATGACAACCCTGAAGCATGCATGTATGGAACAATATTTATTAATCAGCGCAAATAGAGTCATTAGTGCAAACAGTAACATTTACAACACCTTTCTGGCATTTGTCCGGATGAAGGCCCCATGTTTTCAACGCAACAACACAAGCTAATGTGTTGGTCAATCGATCATGTGCCATGAATATTTGTCTGTCACCCCACGATCCATCGGGAAGCTGATTGTTGGCGATCCATTCGAGGCTCGACGGAATCTGTGGAGCACCGCTGCCGTCGACGTGCTCGACAAGAGCAACCCAGGCTGTGTCGTAAGCCGAGCTACTTATCTCTCCATCCTCCATAGAACCCAATATGGATTTAATGGTGTCGACACGTTCATTTACCTTATTCGATTCGAAAAACTGTTTTTTTTCGGATAGAGAACAAATCACACCACCATATGATTATATGTGAATTCAAATTAAATATAAACAAAAGGTGTTTGGTTGTTGTTGAAATCATTCACCTTAAGAGCTTCCACTTCTTGTATGTGTCACGGGCCGTCAGCCGAGGCCCGAGTCATTGGCACCACGGGGTGCACACCAGGGTTCCCAAGAGGTTCAGATAGAGATCTTAGGCCCAAAAAGACCACCAAACTGGCCCGATCCGTGGGAAGATCCAAGAAGACATAGTAATTACCATAGTAAATTATCTTTAATTTAATTAAAGATAATTGAAGATAATTCCCACATTATCTATTGTTTGAAATTTAAAATTCAAATGTTGTAGATAAGATAGAGGCTCTCATCTTGACCGTCGATGTAAATCTGTATAGACCGTTGGATTGGAGGGAACTCAACTATAAATAGATACCTTCCCCTCCTCATTTTGTATTCAGTATCCAAGTTTCCAAGGAATAAAGGCATTTACTCTAAATCCTCTGAGTGTTCTTCGTTCTTTTCTTTGTTCTTGAGCGTTCTTTCGAAGTTCTTCTTCGCTCATCTCTTTTGATCCGATTCCGCATAGAACGCTTTGCGTTTGTCGGTGCTTGGGAAGTTTGATCTTCTGAGAGGGTTGAAAAGGCTTACTTAGGCATTTGTCTTGAGTCACATCGCCTAAGGACGCACGGTGGGCTGGTTGGAACTTTAGCCACGTGACAGTTGGTATCAGAGCCTTGTTCGAGCGACGTGAGCTAGTTCGAGGCACGAAGCATCGAGTTGAGATGGCACCAAAGAAGGGAGAGAATGTTGCTACGAGCCAGAAGGGTGTGGAGACCCAGGCGGACAAAGGAAGTCGAGCAAACTCGAGGGACAAGTTGTCGGCACTCGAGGAGAGGGTCACCAAGCTTGAGGGATCTATGAAGGATTTTGTGGAGCGACTTGACGTGGTGGATACACGGCTCGAGGAGCTGGATGACCATGGTGATCAGTTAGAGGGAAAGAGAGATGCTCTCGAAGCCTTGTTGGAGGCATTGAGGGTGGAAATGGTGGATCTGAAGGCGGAAGTGATGGTTTATCAGGCTGCCATGCGGAACAGTGTGTTAACCACGATGACACCTAGACCGATGAAGGACATTCCGAAGCCAAGAGAGTTCAAGGGGAACCGGTCGGCGAAATATGTTGAGAACTTCATTTGGTGCATGGAGCGGTACTTCCTGGCAATGAGCATCACAGACGATGCCGAGAAGGTAAATACTGTTGTTGTTTACTTGACTGACGTTGCTTTGTTATGGTGGCGACGTAGGTGCCTTGATGAGAATAGTGGAGGCACGGGCGTTGGGACATGAGAGGAGTTCCAAGAAGAGTTCAAGCAGCAGTTTTGCCCGAGTAACACGGAGAAAGAAGCCAGGTCCAAATTTAGGAGGCTTCGACACGATGGATCCATTACGGATTACATCCAGGAGTTTAGTGAGCTACAACTCCTTATCCCCGGCTTGTGTGAGAATGATGCGCTTTTCACGTTTATGGATGGATTGAAGCCATGGGCCAGGACCGAGTTAGAGCGGAGGGATGTGCAGGAACTTTCCAAAGCCCTAGCCATTGCGGAGTCCTTGACCGATTATAGTGCTTACAAGTCAATGGAGTCCAAGTCTTCCAAGCCCCATGGTGGTGGGAGAGACGAGGACATGTCTGGAGATAGCAGCGATGATGGCAAGGAGAGGCCATCGACCAAGCCAGACCGGTATGCAAAACCAGATGATCGGAAGGATCGAGGATCCATAAGGTGCTACCATTGTGATGGTCCACACGTTGTGAAATACTGTCCCAAGAAGAGGAGCCGCCTCGATGCCATTGTCCAGGAGGACGACGAGTCAGATGGAGAACCCGGTAGAGTTGGTGCAATCGCTAGCATCAAAGGAGGGAAGCCGAGGGTGGAAAAGTACATCGAAAGTGTTACCGATGTAAGGGGCCGTATTTAGCGCGAGAATGCCCTGATCGAGTCAAGAAGTCCAAGGCAGATGAGCCCGAGAGTGATGAGGCTGCGAAGCTTGGCTCGATGATATTAGATTCTGTCAAGGCGAGGAAGAGCCAGAAGCAGAATGGGTTGATGTTTGTCGACATCAACGTGGCGGGACGATCGAGGAGTGCTTTGGTGGACACCGGGGCAAGCGATCTATTTATGTCCAGGAAGGCTGCCGAGAAGCTTGGTCTTAAAGTTGTGGATTCAACCAGTAAGATCAAGGCGGTGAATTCAAGGGAAGTTTCAGTTGTGGGAATAGTGCGGAAGATCGAGTTACAGATTGGGGATTGGAAGGCCAAGGAGAATTTCGAGGTAATCGAGCTAGATGACTTTGATTTTATTTTGGGACTAAACTTCCTTGACCGTATTGAAGCTCTCATCATTCCGTATGCCAACGTCGTGTGCATCTTGGATCCGAGATAACGGTGCGTTGTGCCTGTGTGCCGAGACAGCGGGCGAGGAACCAAGAAGCTGACAGCCATTCAGCTTGTCGAAGATGCTCCAAGCCAAAGAGGCATCGAGTTGGAGGCGACAGTTGGGGACACTACCTTTGATGGGCGAGAGTTGCCCGAGGCAGTTGGCATGAAGGCCGTCGAGGAGCCATCCACGAGCGAGGTGGCTGAGGCATCAAACTTCAATGGGAGAGAAGTGTCGATGGGATTTGCATTGCCGAGGAGCAATGGGGCATCAAACTTCAGGGACGAAGGATTGATGTGTAGAGTAAATGCTGGGAAAAGGAGTGAGGTACGTCTTGAGCACGGTGACAGTGTTTTACAGTTTGATTTGCCGGATTTGTTGGGTGTAGGGCGCAGAAAACCTAACCCATCAGATGGAGTTGCCAAGACTTGGTGCGGGCCGAAGTAACCACTCAGAGTACCGAGGGTTCGTTCGGTGTTTAACGTGAATGCATCCAAGTTTGTGCACAAGGATCGGGAGAGTCCAGATCGGGGCAAGTCAGAACTGGTAGGAAAAAGTTCCTACGATCAAGATGTGCCTGGGACGGTTGATTTTGCATGGCGGTGCGAGCCAAGGCGAGCAGTCCTTATGGGGGGACATCCGAATCAGAGTCCGGTGCTCTTTATGGGGAGAGCGGTCCTTACGGGGGGACAATCAAGCCAGATTCCGAGTTGGGAGCAAGCCAAGGCACGCGGAAGGAAGCTCCAAGATCGATCTCAACTTTGTTCGAGAGGCGCGACGAGGGCGTCGCCAAGTTTGGTGGTGGAGATTGTCACGGGCCGTCAGCCGAGGCCCGAGTCATTGGCACCATGGGGTGCACACCAGGGTTCCCAAGAGGTTCAGATAGAGATCTTAGGCCCCAAAAGACCACCAAACTGGCCCGATCCGTGGGAAGATCCAAGAAGACATAGTAATTACCATAGTAAATTATCTTTAATTTAATTAAAGATAATTGAAGATAATTCCCACATTATCTATTGTTTAAAATTTAAAATTTAAATGTTGTAGATAAGATAGAGGCTCTCATCTTGACCGTCGATGTAAATCTGTATAGACCGTTGGATTGGAGGGAACTCAACTATAAATAGATACCTTCCCCTCCTCATTTTGTATTCAGTATCCAAGTTTCCAAGGAATAAAGGCATTTACTCTAAATCCTCTGAGTGTTCTTCGTTCTTTTCTTTGTTCTTGAGCGTTCTTTCGAAGTTCTTCTTCGCTCATCTCTTTTTATCCGATTCCGCATAGAACGCTTTGAGTTTGTCGGTGCTTGGGAAGTTTGATCTTCCGAGAGGGTTGAAAAGGCTTACTTAGGCGTTTGTCTTGAGTCACATCGCCTAAGGCCGCACGGTGGGCTGGTTGGAACTCTAGCCATGTGACAGTTGGTATCAGAGCCTTATTCGAGCGACGTGAGCTAGTTCGAGGCACGAAGCATCGAGTTGAGATGGCACCAAAGAAGGGAGAGAATGCTGCTACGAGCCAGAAGGGTGTGGAGACCCAGGAGGACAAAGGAAGTCGAGCAAACTCGAGGGACAAGTTGTCGGCACTCGAGGAGAGGGTCACCAAGCTTGAGGGATCTATGAAGGATTCTGTGGAGCGAATTGACGTGGTGGATACACGGCTCGAGGAGCTGGATGACCATGGTGATCAGTCAGAGGGAAAGAGAGATGCTCTCGAAGCCATGTTGGAGGCATTGAGGGTGGAAATGGTGGATCTGAAGGCGAAAGTGATGGTTTATCAGGCTGCCATGTGGAACGGTGTGTTAACCACGACGACACCTAGACCGATGAAGGACATTCCGAAGCCAAAAGAGTTCAAGGGGAACCGGTCGGCGAAATATGTTGAGAACTTCATTTGGTGCATGGAGCGGTACTTCCGGGCAATGAGCATCACAGACGATGCCGAGAAGGTAAATACTGCTGTTGTTTACTTGACTGACGTTGCTTTGTTATGGTGGCGACGTAGGTGCCTTGATGAGAATAGTGGAGGCACGGGCGTTGGGACATGGGAGGAGTTCCAAGCAGAGTTCAAGCAGCAGTTTTGCCCGAGTAATACGGAGAAAAAAGCCAGGTCCAAGTTTAGGAGGCTTCGACACGATGGATCCATTGCGGATTACATCTAGGAGTTTAGTGAGCTACAACTCCTTATCCCCGGCTTGTGTGAAAGGATACGCTTTTCACATTTATGGATGGATTGAAGCCATGGGCGAGGACCGAGTTAGAGCGGAGGGATGTGCAGGAACTTTCCAAAGCCCTAGCCATTGCGGAGTCTTTGACCGATTATAGTGCTTACAAGTCCATAGAGTCCAAGTCTTCCAAGCCCCATGGTAAGGGTATTGGTGGGAGAGACGATGACGTGTCTGGAGATAGCAGCGATGATGGCAAGGAGAGGCCATCGACCAAGCCAGACCGGTATGCGAAACCAGATGATCGGAAGGATCGAGGATCCATAAGGTGCTACCATTGTGATGGTCCACACGTAGTGAAAGACTGTCCCAAGAAGAGGAGCCGCCTCGATGCCATTGTCCAGGAGGACGACGAGTCAGATGGAGAACCCGGTAGAGTTGGTGCAATCGCTAGCATCAAAGGAGGGAAGCCGAGGGTGGAAAAAGTACATCGAAAGTGTTACCAATGTAAGGGGCCACATTTAGCGCGAGAATGCCCTGATCGAGTCAAGAAGTCCAAGGCGGATGAACCCGAGAGTGATGAGGCTGCGAAGCTTGGCTCGATGATATTAGATTCTGTTAAGGCGAGAAAGGGCCAGAAGCAGAATGGGTTGATGTTTGTCGACATCAACGTGGCGGGACGATCGAGGAGTACTTTGGTGGACACCGGGGCAAGCGATATATTTATGTCCAGGAAGGCTGCCGAGAAGCTTGGTCTTAAAGTTGTGGATTCAACCAGTAAGATCAAGGCGGTGAATTCAAGGGAAGTTCCAGTTGTGGGAACAATGCGGAAGATCGAGTTGCAGATTGGGGATTGGAAGGCCAAGGAGAATTTCGAGGTAATCGAGCTAGATGACTTTGATTTTATTTTGGGAATATACTTCCTTGACCGTATTGAAGCTCTCATCATTCTGTATGCCAACGTCGTGTGCATCTTGGATCCGAGATAACGGTGCGTTGTGCCTGTGTGCCGAGACAGCGGGCGAGGAACCAAGAAGCTGACAGCCATTCAGCTTGTCGAAGATGTTCCAAGCCAAGGAGGCATCGAGTTGGAGGCGACAGTTGGGGACACTACCTTTGATGGGCGAGAGTTGCCCGAGGCAGTTGGCATGAAGGCCGTCGAGGAGCCATCCACGAGCGAGGTGGCCGAGGCATCAAACTTCAATGGGAGAGAAGTGTCGATGGGATTTGCATTGCCGAGGAGCAATGGGGCATCAAACTTCAGGGACGAAGGATTGATGTGTAGAGTAAATGCTGGGAAAAGGAGTGAGGTAGGTCTTGAGCACGGTGACAGCGTTTTACAGTTTGATTTGCCGAATTTGTTGGGTGTAGGGCGCAGAAAACCTAACCCATCAGATGGAGTTGCCAAGACTTGGTGCGGGCCGAAGCAACCACTCAGAGTACCGAGGGTTCGTTCGGTGTTTAACGTGAAGGCATCCAAGTTTGTGCACAAGGATCGGGAGAGTCCAGATCGGGGCAAGTCAGAACTGGTAGGAAAAAGTTCCTACGATCAAGATGTGCCTGGACGGTTGATTTTGCATGACGGTGCGAGCCAAGGCGAGCAGTCCTTATGGGGGGACATTCGAATCAGAGTCCGGTGCTATTTATGGGGAGAGCGGTCCTTATAGGGGGACAATCAAGCCAGATTCCGAGTTGGGAGCAAGCCAAGGCACGCGGAAGGAAGCTCCAGGATCGATCTCAACTTTGTTCGAGAGGCGCGACGAGGGCGTCGCCAAGTTTGGTGGGGGAGATTGTCACGGGCCGTCAGACGAGGCCCGAGTCATTGGCACCACGGGGTGCACACCAGGATTCCCAAGAGGTTCAGATAGAGATCTTAGGCCCAAAAAGACCACCAAACTGGCCCGATCCGTGGGAAGATCCAAGAAGACATAGTAATTACCATAGTAAATTATCTTTAATTTAATTAAAGATAATTGAAGATAATTCCCACATTATCTATTGTTTAAAATTTAAAATTCAAATGTTGTAGATAAGATAGAGGCTCTCATCTTGACCGTCGATGTAAATCTGTATAGACCGTTGGATTGGAGGGAACTCAACTATAAATAGATACCTTCCCCTCCTCATTTTGTATTCAGTATCCAAGTTTCCAAGGAATAAAGGCATTTACTCTAAATCCTCTGAGTGTTCTTTGTTCTTGAGCGTTCTTTCGAAGTTCTTCTTCGCTCATCTCTTTTGATCCGATTCCGCATAGAACGCTTTGCGTTTGTCGGTGCTTGGGAAGTTTGATCTTCCGAGAGGGTTGAAAAGGCTTACTTAGGCGTTTGTCTTGAGTCACATCGCCTAAGGCCGCACGGTGGGCTGGTTGGAACTCTAGCCACGTGACATATGTCATCATCCACGATCTCCTCCCACTTTATCACTGACAGACCATTTTGTAACACGCCAGCATATTCTGGCACATAAACAACATTATTGTTAAATTAATTACTAAAATTAGAATACAAAATGTTAAAATTGTAATTAAGTAAAAACATGGTACCTTGGGCGCGGGGTTTGGATATAGCTCCGCATAAGAGCCGTATATCAGAGTTATCTCCTTTGTCTTTACCCCATAATGGCCAAATGCCTGTTTGTAAATTAAAATTAATTATATATTTTCCCGAACTTGAACTGCTAATTAAAATATTTGCAAAAAGTTTGTTTCTTTGGAAAAATAAAGAAACTAAAAGCCGTTGTGAAAACGACTAGGAGATGAAGTAAAAGGTAAAAAGTTATGCTCAAGTAAAATTCCTCTTCCAACAAGATGATTTAAGGAGAGAAGAAGAAGAAGAAGAGAAACGTAATCAATGCTTTTGTCCCTCCAGCAGGAACAAGTGGAGTTGCATGTTGTTTTTGTGATCATACAAAAATGCTATGGTTTTTACATGTTTTTTCAATGTTTTCTTCTCTTGAATGTCTGTTATATCAGAAACCAAAAAACAGAACAGAGAAGAAAGATCCATATTGCAAAAAAAGAAAAGAAAAAGGAAATGGTGTTTGAACTTTGAATTCCTTTTCTCCCATTGTGTTCAACCATGAATCCTAACACAAACACAACACGAATACAAAGTCTCTGATTGTAACTGCAGAGGGTAAGGGCGGATGATTGTTGGAGAAGGAAACAGAAGAGGAAGGAGAGGAGGAGGGGAAGGAATTGGAGAACATGTTGAGTAGGCTAAGTAAAAACTAAAACACACCCACAGTGGCAGCAGCAGCATATATTTAAAAAGTGGAGGAGGAAGAAGGGGAAGCAGACAGAAACGACTTCCCAAGAGATTCCTGCTAATAAGTGCATGGGATCATCCAAATCTATAGAGTTGAGGGCACTCCTGTCCTTTTCTTTTTCCCATGGTGATTTTATATGTATACCGACTCATGCATATATGAGTTAAGATCTGCTTACACTATTTAAAATTTTATTAATTTTATACTATAAAATTATAGTAGTAAAATAGATGAATAAAATTACAAATATCGATATTTTTAACTTTTAATCTTATTTATCTATTTTTTATGCATCTAATAATCATAAATTAGTCGCATAGCATAAGTGGACTTATCCATATATATGGGCGAGAGATATTTACTGCATAAATTTGAGTTTGTGCTAATTAATTCATTGGATTTAGACAAAAGCAAAAAATAGAAGAATTCATTGGATTCAGGGGTTTGTATCCCAATATTCGGATTCTTGTGGTTAGATTTGTAACAAAAAGATTTCATCCCCAATTTGAAAAGTGATTGCCTTGATTTGATTTCACAAGTTGTTCAAATAATAATTAAGAGACGGTAAGTGAAACCTCAAATAATCGAGGGTAAAACTATATAGATGATCACTTAATTATAAGGTTAGTGTTTTTGACTATTATATTTTTAATTTTAACAATTTTATCATGTAACTATTTAAGTGGTTTCAATCGAGCCATCAACCGCTAAAACATAATGGAGAGGCTAATATGGCTGTTAAATAAACTTGTATAATTACATATTTGGTCTCCGTTATTTACACAATTTATCAATTTAATTTTAATTTAATAAAAATAAATTAATTATCATGTCACCACCTTATTAGAGGACTATAACTATTTTATTTAATTTATTTTCCTCCTCCAATCAAATGATGACACATGTCACCTGATTAGAAAAAGTAAAATAAAAGCAACGAAACTAGCCACGGTAAGAATCAAACCTAGATACACCTGGTGCAAATGATACACGCTTTCCACTGTGCCAAGCGTGGTTTTGTGATATGAAGTACAAATTATAATATATATGTTATTTGGATGTTAATGCCTAAGGATGATAATGAGCCTGACCGGCTTGCGAGTTACTCGGGCTCAGCTCGGTTAAAGCTCGGCTCGAGTGAGCTATACTCGGGCTCGAGCTCGACTCCGACCTTAACTAGCCGAGTCGAGCCTACCTAAGCTCGGCTCGAAAAGTTCGTGAGTAGGCTCGGAATAATTATATATATGCTACATATGCACTAAAAGTAATATGTTTAGCAAAAGAAAAGTAATAAAATAAATTAGGAAAAATCCACTAAAAGCAAATTAACTAAAATAAATTGAACATTTTCCTGAGTTGGTTGTTGTTTGATTTTGTATTTTCTTTAATTATGTGTTTGAATTGTAAGAATATTTATTGGTTATTTAGATTAATCTAATTTTTGGCACTCTTTTTTCTTTTCCGGTCATTGAATTTCGTTTTAGTGTTGGTTACTAGAGGGGCTTTTAATGAATCTTTTATATAAAAAAGCTATAGCAAAATTATCCATTTCGAGCCGAGCCGAGCCTGACGAGCTTCGAGCCCGAGTTGAGCCCAATAGTATTGTTTCCGAGCCGAGCTCGAGCCGAGCTCGACGAGCCTCGAGCCGAGCCCAATAACACTATTTCCGAGCTGAGCCCGAGCCTGACCAATAAAAAGGAAGTAAATGTGGTTTTAAGGGACTAGAATATGACACATTTATAATGCATAAAAATATCTAACCTAATTAAATAAATTTAATAATTAAATTAAAGTGAACATTTTGTGTATATATTAAATTATAGTTAGTGCGCGATTTAAAATTATATTAAATTTATTTTTAAATATTTTAAAAAGGTATAACTTTTTATCGTTTTTAATATAAAAATCAAAATTTTAAAATTATATAAAAAAATCAATTTTTTCAATATTTTTTAATATAAAAATCAAAATTTTAAAATTATATTAAATTCATTTAGCGATAGGGTGTAAACAAATCAAACGTTCAGTGAACCGTTCGGCAGGAAGTTCGTTTATTTTTGTTTATTTATTAAACGAATGAACATGAACACGCTTTTTTGTTCGTTTAATTAAATGAAAGAACACGAACAAAGGGCTCGTTCATTCATTTACATTCGCGAACATTCGTTAATCGGTTCATTTATGTTCATTTAAATTTATTCACATATAACAATTTATATTTATTATTTTTTATAACAAAAGTATTATATTTAAAAAAACTATTCACATAAGTTCGTTCGTTTATGTTCGTTTAAATTTATTCACATATGTCCTTTTATGTTCGTTCTTTTGTGTTCGTTTACGTTCGTTTATCATTTTAACGAACGAACATGAACGAACAGGAACAAACTACATTCCTTAACAAACAAACACAAAAAAAAAATTATCTTCGTTTAGTTGTTTGTGTTCATTCATTTGTTCGGTTAAAATTAAATGAACGAACACGAACATACATTCGTTCGTGTTCGGTTCGTTTACAGGGTTATATAGCGAATCCAAACTCACGAACATAATATAATTTTAATTTTTAATTTTAAATCGTGCCCTAACTATAACTTAAAATAGGCTTAAATGAAAAAGCAGCCCTTTAATTATTTCTTTTTTTTGTTTTAAGTACCTAAAATATGGTTTGGGCAAAATAAGCCCCTAAACTATCATTTTTGGTCATTTTAAGTCCCTAAACTATTTTTTGGTCAAAAAATCTTTGTGATGTGTCAACATCTTATTAGTCGAAATAGTTTTCTTTTGACCTAAATAACTATCGGACTTAAAGTGACCAGAAATGATAGTTTAGGGGCTTATTTTGCCAAAATCATAGTTTAGGTACTTAAAACAAAAAAGACAAAGTTTGAGGGCTGCTTTTTAGTTTAAGCCTTTAAAATATATATACAAAATGTTGTTAACTTTAATTTAATTATTAGATTTATTTAATTCAGTTAGATGTTTTTATGTATCATAATCATAAGTATGTCATGTTAGAGTCCCCTAAAACTACATTTACTTTCTTTTTCCTGTACTAATAACCAGATAAGACATATATTAAATTTTGTACTTCAAATTACAAAATTATGCTTAGCTTAGTGGTAATCATATGCCATTTGCACCAGGGGTATCCATTTTCGATTCTGCATAGGCTTAGTTTCCTTTCATTTTGCAAGACTTTCATCATTTGGGGTTATGTTGCTGTGCATTTTCATCTTTGGGTGCCGAATGTTTTTTTAGTTAAATTCTAATCATAATCCTACTTACTTAAAGAGGAAGGAAAAAAAAATTAAAAGAAAAAACGGGTGCAAGACGTTTTTCGTTGATGCTTTTGTTTGTGAATTGCATCGCGTTGCTCAATAAGATCATATCAAAGCCTAAAGGTTCGATATCGAGATAGCTACATACATTAGTCTTGGTGGCGATTGAATTTGGCGCTCCATTTGGCATTGGGGAACAACTATGTCGCAGCCATTTCTTCGTTCTCTCGACGGTTTTTATGAAAAAAAATAAAAACAACAGAATCACCATCAATCTTTTAAAATGAGTGATTGGATCACCTAAAAATAGTTTGTTTTAATAAAAAAATTATTTTATTAAAACTACGGTTTTGGTCTGCAAAAACAAAAAATGAGTTCGGAAGTCGGTTACGTGTTGGGAAGGGTTAGCACCCCACAACGCCCAAAAATTGGTACCTAGCCGATTATGAAATGTTTTAATGTCGAAATTTGCAAGTTCATGTAAAATTTAAATTATTTTCCATTTATGAATTTGATTCCATTTTAACAACCTTATCATTCGGAAAATGAACTTTAATCACCGCCAACACTCCTGGCGCTAACCCGTCATTTTCGTTTGATAAGACAACACATTAATTATATTCCACTTTTCAAACAAGCAAGTAAAGAAGCAAGATAATTAAATTGCAAAGTTAAATATATACAAGGAATAAATTAAATTAATAATGCGAGTTAGGGTGTGAGATTAATTAAAAATGAGTGTATCCTTCCTGGATCGGGTCAACACTTAATTTTTAGGCCGGAGTTATTTTAAGAAAGAGAATACAAATTAAAACTTGATTTTTTTTAAAAAAAACAAAGATGATTAGATAATTAAAAATGGATTTTAAAAAAAGTAAAAAAAAGTGACCGAAATAAAAGAAAACTAAAACCCATGGCCAAATTCAAAAGAAATCAATGACTAAATTGAAAGGTTTGGAAACGTGGTTGCTCGCGAATAAAAATAATGAGAAGAAGGGAATTAATGAATGCAAATGGCCCAATTTGTTTTGGGTATAAAACCCAACTTAAAAAACACATCTTCATTTTAATTTTTCAACAAAAATAGATCAAAGCCCCTTCTTATCAAAACCCCTCAAATGTTCTTGGTGTTCTTCAACAATGAAGAAAACCGGGAACGGCACCACCACGTCGGCCGCCTTTCACTGGCATCGGCCTCCGTCTAACGGCGGTGGTTCTAGTTTTTTATTATTTTTTCGAAAAGAAACCTAAAAAACACAAGAAAACATTTTAGATTCGAATGAAGAGGGAAATCCGGCTACAACAACGCTTTCCAACCAAATCTAGGTAAGTTTTTCATCTTCATATGTTATATTAGATTCGAAATAATTAAAAAATGGATGAACAAATAGAAAATTAAATAAATAAAAAGAATACAATACTGAAAAAAAGCTTGATTGTTATTCCAACAATTATGAGTACAATGGTTGCCGATTCGAATGTTTTTTCTCACAATTCCAGTGCCTAATTGGAATTTTTTGGTGTATGTGTGGTGGTGTAGTTGTGTGATGATTCGTGGTGATTTGCAAAGGTGGATAGGGGGTTTTATAGGTTTTTTCCTACCCAAAATACAAAACAAATTGGAATCAAAATCCCCTAATTTCTGGTGATGCTTGCCAAATTGGATTGATTCTAATTCCCTTTATATTTGATTCAAATTTCTGCATATTTTGGGGTGACCTTTTTTAATTTCTATATTAGAAACAAAAACCATAACCCTAGCCTTTTCCTTTCCCCTTTTGTTTTGTAGGGTTTCGGCTGAAGTGGAGAAGACGATGACGGCGCGGCGTGGTCGCAAGCAGTCCAGAAAAAGTAATGTATGGTCACTGACGTCGTAGCGGTGGTGCAGAGGAGTTGCACAAGGGCGAGACGCCGCGCCTGCAAACATTGAATGGCCTGGAGCTTCGCGTAGAGGTGGCAACAGCGTGGCGTGGCGTTGGGCAAGAGCTGGCTGGTTCTGGAGGTTGGTCGGAGTGGCCTGGCAACGTGCCACAACGGTGCAGCATCGCTGCAATAGAGGCTGGACGGCCTGGAGCTCAAGGTACGAGCACGTGGTACATACGCGCGTGGAGAGTGAAGCGTGTGGCCGCACGAGTGGGGGAGAGTTGCTCATCAT
Organism: Hibiscus mutabilis; assembly: GCA_019671005.1. Taxonomy (NCBI): domain Eukaryota; kingdom Viridiplantae; phylum Streptophyta; class Magnoliopsida; order Malvales; family Malvaceae; genus Hibiscus; species Hibiscus mutabilis. The sequence continues at coordinate 12,656,662 of CM033717.1, read as the reverse complement.
TTCTCGATCCAATTTGGACCGTTAGATCTCTACCCTAGATTCGACAGCTGAGATTAAAGCCTGCACATGAGAGCAAAAATGATTAGCTAGAGTTTTTTTGTTTCAAATTTTGGGCCAGATGGGCCAGCATTGTGACATGGACTTTTATTTAAATTAAATGGACTCCCTTTTATTTAAAATGGATTCTTTTTATTTTGTTTTTTGGGTTTTAATCTAGTAAGTATATTAATATAATAATAATAATAATAAATATATTAACAAAATAAAAAGGTAAAATAATAAATAAAAAAGAGGTGAAAATTCAGTGACAACAGCTTCCCTTCTTTGCTCATTCTAGTGAAACAGGAATAGAGCAAAGAATAAAAGGCACTGATTTTCATTGACTACCAATTTGCTAGACGGTTCCATTCTCCTTATGCCTGAACGGATAAGCGGGTTCCATTCTCCTTACGCTCGAACGGATAAGCGGGTTCCAATCTCCTTACGCCTAAAAGAATAGGCGACTTCCATCCTCCTTATGCCTGAACGGATAGGCATGTTTCATTCTCCTTACGCCTGAAGGGATAGGCGAGTTTCATTCTCCTTATGCCCGAATGGATAAACGGGTTCTATTCTTCTCATGCTCGAATAGATAAGCAGGTGCTGAAAAATAAAGGTTGCATTCTCCTCATTCTCGAATAAATAAGCAGGTTCTATTCTCCTCATGCTCGAATAGATAAGCAGGTGTTGGAAAATAAAGGTTCCATTCTCCTCATGCTCGAACGGATAAGCGGGTTTTATTCTCCTCATGCCCAAATAGATAGGCGGGTTCTATTCTCCTTATGCACGAATAGATAATTCTATTCTTCTCATGCCCGAATAGATAGGCGGGTTCCATTCTCCTTATGCACGAATAGATAGGTGGGCTCTATTCTCCTCATGCTCGAATAGATAGACAGGTGATATTCTCTTTATGCCCGAATAGATAGGCGGGTTCTATTCTCCTCATGCCCGAATAGATAGGCGGGTTCCATACCTGTCAAAATTTAACAAATGCCATGATTATGATGAGCATGCCCTAGGGATGCCTAACACATGAATGCATGTCGTTTTCTTTTTTTTTTCTTTTCCATTTTTAAACTTTTCTCTTATATTTTTTTCTTTTAGGGTTTTTCTTATTTTTTTCTTCTTCTTTGTATCTTTACTTTTTTGCTCGTTCAACTTAGATAGACAGCCATGCTCTGCCGTTTCATTCTCCGTATCTCTTTGCTTCATAGGAAACATCTGATATTTTTGATCCAGACATTTATCAAAATAATCTCCTTTGCCATTCAGGCATCTCTTAAAATAATATCAAGCACCCTCAGTGTCTCTCACGAGTTCTCAAATTTTTGCCCCTAAAGACACCTTGAGCGCTTGCATATAAATCCTTGCAACGAAGCTTATTTCCACCTTGAATGCCTTTAAATGATGTTGGCGCTTTAATCTCTTCCTCTTGCGTCTATTAATGCTGAGGGCCTTAAATCATTGGCCAACATAAATTGCCCCAATCGGATGACATTATTTGCTTATCAGGTGTTATTTCAATGAAAGATGCCTTCTAGACCACGATAATCATTTTTTTAAAATATATCTGACTCAATCTTCCAGTGATCACTTTAAGCATAGCTTAAGTCTTTTTTTGAATGTTGCGACGATATTTCAAAGTTGTGAAATTTCTCTCAGACTGCTCGGTTCATCCTTATGATTATCGCATTGCTTGATCCAGTCGAAAACAACTCCTTTTCAGTTCTCATCATTCTTCTCCATTCAAAAATGTTTTCACGCTTCTTAGACTTGCTTAACCAAGAGAGTGCAAAAATATCTTTCTAAGAATAGAATTCTACGAGTGTATGTGTGCCTTTCTAATTGCAACTAGACCCTTTTTTGTTAGTTTTTTTTTTCTTTTTCGACCTCCTCGAGATTTCATTTCATTAATTTGTTTGACTTTGTCAGGATTTGAAAATCACTCGTAAAGCCAAGGCATTAAGCAGATAGAGCATTGCTATCTTATTAGATACTCGGCCTCACGGCTACAACGGAATGCCCTCAAGGTATTCTTTTTACCGGCCATTTTTACTTAGCTCGAGATTTCATCTCATTAAATATTTGACTTTGTCAGGATTTGAAAATCATTCATGAAGCCAATGTATAAAATAGGTGGAGCATTACTTCCTTATCAGATATTCAACATTATAGCTTCACCAGAATACCCCATAGATATTCTTTGAGCTACTAGTTACAATCGATGTGTCTTTAGTGGGTACATAAGACTATCATTAGAATTTCAATTTCAAGCAACTCTCTTTGGTTAAGCTTGCCTAGTTCACAATTCCACATTATTGAATTTCAAAGATTTTCTCACCATCGAACGTCATCAAAAGCGTGGCAATCTTCTTTTTCTTGCTTTGCCGACCTGAGTAGTCTGAGAAGCAAATCATACTTCATCATTTTCGCAACAATTAATTGATCTCTACATTGGAATCAATGCCACAGCATGCAATTGATATCCGAGGACGTACAAGGGTAGGATGATATATACATATATTTAAGGTTTCATAGTCAATGACACATCCTTCATTAAAATGAAACATTCTACAGACCTTCCATGGATGCTCTTACAGAAAGATCCTTGCTGCTTCTAGGCAAACTAGACCTCAATGTGGCTGTGTCCCACTAAGCTTGCGTACTCTTGCGGTTTTAATTCAGCAGCTATTGCTCAAGTATTGTACTTATACGAGATTTTTGCTATTTTCAGATTTCCCAAATCTTAACATAATTAATTCTTTTATTATGTGTGAATGTATGCAATAACGTAAAAAACATAAACCAATGCAAACAAAAAATGCAAATGCATGAATGCAGGCGAAGGGCCATCGATTCCATAAAGTATTGCTCTAGAAGTAGCTTTCTATTGGATGTCAAAGGTCCTTATTACAAAATATTTTGACATTTTTACGAATACATCTCAGCCCGAGCATCCAGCTCATTTATTTCTTTAATCAGTCTTTGGAGCCTTGGCCCCACTTTCCCTATTGGTCTAACGTGTGGGTGAAGAGTTATAGCTTCTCTAACTAACATCACCACATACTTAGCTACATCTTCAATGATACTTCTGTCGAACTCGTCTCGCTCTTGGGACCTTCTGACATTGCCCCTAAGTCAAGTGGACCAATAATTATCCCTTCATTGGTATCTTCAAAAACCAAGATCTTCATTTTGTAACAACTGCTTGGTTACACCGTCGAAGTGGTCCAATGGCACTAGCAACTTACGCACGATATTCTGCTTGGCACTGATGTGAGCATACTTTAATGTTTCGTGATAAGTGTTCAAAAGTACTATTTTTATTACCCTTTTTACTCATATTATTGTTAGACTTAAGCTCATATTAGTTGCATAATTAGTTATTCATGCATTAATTCATGTTTCTTTCCACTGTTGAGCTTGATTACATAACTTGGTGATTTTTGTGGAAAAAGATGCTGCTTTGGTGTGTTTTTGTGTGTGTATGTGCAGGATCACTTGTCAAAGCAATGCCGAGCTAGTTGCTAGGGCAATGCATGAAGGATATGCCGAGCTAGTTGCCGGGGCAATGCATGAAGGAGACGCCGAGCCAGTTGCCATGGCAATTGTCGACAAAGAGAAAATGCAATAGGGATGTCGAAATTGATGACTAGACAAGCCCAAGATGACGTGGAGCAAAGCCCAAACCCAAAGGAATTTGATTTCCATGCAGAGATTAAAGAATAATTAAATTCCAAGAAGATAGGAGAAGTTCTAGTAGGAATACAATTATAATAAAGAATTATATTCTTTAAAGATAATTTAATTCCAACTTAAACTCCTCCTCAAAGAAGGACTTTGGCCTAGCCCTATAAATAAGAAGGAGATTTCGACAATTCTAGAGAGAAAAACAGAGAAATTTTGACAAGAGAGCATTAGGGGAAATTTCGACTTCTTCTTCTTCTTTGCTTCTATTAGATTCATGGTTTGGGGATTATTCTTTGTATATCTTTTTAACCCAACCATGAACTAACTTGATCGGTTGGGGTTATTGTGTTTTGTTGTTGTGAGAAACAATTGGATTTTGTTTAGGTAATAAGAGTTTGCACTTTTCTATTCAAGGTTTACTCATTCTTGGCTTTTATTCTTGTTTGCGAGTGAATTGGGAGAGGATCTCGTAACTTCATCTATTTATCTAATATCGGGAGAGTTAGATTCAAGAAACAAATGAGTATGGTCTTTATTCAATCTATTGATGGTGAAGATTAATCCGGCTTAGGAATAAGTTAAGGATTTCAACGGCTAAGAGGAGCGCAAGATTGGTTGTTGTTCACCCTTGATTCACGCATGGATGTATTATCAAGGCATGCACAAGTTGCTAGAGTTTTAACTTAGGGATAAGAAGAAACCATTGAAGAACGCTCTGCCGAACCTTGAAGTTGCTGCCCAGACGCCCAAGTAGTTGCCCAGCTAGTTGCTCAGGCAACCATCGATTAGTTGCCAAGGCAACCCCGTTGTGCAAGTTGCCACGGCAACTGAGTTGCCCTTCCACTCTTTTACCAAGACGATCCAATCGGTTATCACACCTCAACTCACGATAACCTGGCCTATCTTTCTTTTTTCTTTCATCTATTCTTTTAGTTTATTGCTTTTACTTTTCTCGTTAATTAAAACCTCTATTATCAATTGTGTTTTTATTTTCACAGTGCAGTAACTTAAGCAAAGTGGCCCAAACCAATCCCTGTGGAGACGATACTCGATACTCATATCACTTTATTACTTGCGACGTGTATACTTGCACATTTGCGTAGCACTTATCACACGCAACAAGTTTTTGGCGCCGTTGCCGGGGATTGGCAATTGGTGTTAGTTGTTTTTGTTATTGCATTTTTTTCTCTTAGTTTTACTAACTTTTCTTTTTGTTTGTTTTATCAAAAAAAAATAGGTGCGCTACAAGTTAAGGGACACCAACATGTCGGGAAATAAAAGCCAATCTATTCGAGAGATGATGTTGGAAGATATGAATCAATCCAATCAAGAGTTTCTTGCACCCTTTGATGATTACCTATACCAACCGAGAAAAGCCCAAAGAACTTATACTGTGGAAAAATCTTGTGCTATGTGTGGAGAACATCATGAGTTTGAAAATTGCCCTCACATTTTCGGTGCATATAACTACATGGAGGACAATAGAGGGAACCAACATCAAAATTCTTCATGGTATGGTCAAAAAGCTCAATTTTTTTTTACCATAACAATTTTGCCGCAGCAACAGATATGCCATGGCAATGTAGTCCTTTTCAAGAGCATTCCAATTCCTTGGAGGAAACGTTACTAGCTTCCTTGGCTAGACTTGACGGATCAATTGAAGAGATTCGAGAACTATCAAAATCTATGGATACGAGGATAGCTCAGTGGGATGCAACCTTAGGGGATTCAGAAGATCAATTGGGGAGATCCACATATGTCATGTATAACATGCACCAAAAATTTATTCCTAGGGATACTGACGTCCCAAGGCAAGAGGATAAGGAGCAATACAAAGAAATCTCTCCGATGTGTGAGGAACAACTAGAACCTCAAAGTCAAGAGGATGCCAATGAGAGAGACTGCCCAACACATGATGAGCTTGAACAACAAATTGCCTCGGCAATGATTGAGGAGCCTGAACGAGCAATGTCGCGACAACACTCGGTGAAGCCGAGAACAACAATACTACAATGAATTCTGAGGAACCCGATGCCCGTAAAGTTATAACGCGTTGATGTTGAAGCGAATGTGCGATTGCTCTCATCTACAATTGCCACGGCAATTACACGACCACATGCAAGATCAACGAGATGATAATACTTTGCCAATGAAATATGAGCAGGTAATAGTTGAACCTTTTGAATTCTTTAAAAACTCACCTCGTCCCATTGCGGGTATGTCTTGAGGAACCGAGGTTGGTAGATTTGAAGCCATCAAAATCTCTACCGATGGAGATGTTTGAGAGGCCAAAAGAAAAAGGTGTTTGGATTCATAAAGCTCTTGAAAATTGATTCTTCCCTTGACTTAAAGCAAAATTTGACAACTGATTGCCACGGCAATTGGCTTGAGCAGCAATTGCCACGACAACAAAGGCTACATCCAACCATGATGGAAGTCGACAAGAATGAGGTAATTGAATGGTTGAGAATGGATATAATTTTTCCTATTAATATATTTGTGCCTTCAGGAATAGTAGCAAGGTGGAGAGTATACATGGACTACAAGCGAACAAATAAGAAAGACACCTCCACCATGGTAACGCAAAAGGGAGTAGTGGCAAGCACATTGGCCAAACTCTTTTTGGGCAATATTATCACCCGATGGAGGGTGCGGATGGACTATAAGAAGTATCGAAAACGGCAACCTTCAATACCGCAGCAACCCTTGATGCCTCGGCAACCATGGATGCGCATGCCTCGGCAACCTTCAACATCGCATCAACTCCTGACGCGCACACCTCGGCAACCCCTAACGCCTCGGCAACGATGGATGTGCATGCCTCGGTAACCCTCGACGCCACGGCAACTACTGACACATTTATTTTTATTTTTATTTTTTGAACTATTTTGTTCTATTATTTTTGGTTATTTTTTCTCTTTATTTTTTAGGATATATTTTATTTTTCTTCATTATCTTTAGTTTCCAGGTTTTCTTTTCCACAACAAGACTCACAACCACCATGCTAAGGAAATTCACTGCCGACTACTTGCCACAGTAACCACAACAAAAACTGGCGATGCCTAGGCAACAACAATGGCTTCGGCAACTATTGATGGCCAGGCAAGTGAACCTGCCTCGGCAAACATGGATCAAACCAAAGCAATGCTATTCACGCGGTACCAGCCACAAGCATTCAACCACCGATCAGAAAATTGAATCAAGCAAACGGCACGAAGGAAACTCATCACTCGAGGTGACGACCTCTCTGACTAACTCATTTCATTTAGTTTCTTTTAAATTTTGTTTCACTTTTACGTGCAATGAGGACAATGCTTCTCTCGAGTTTGGGGGGTGTTGGTTTCTAGTTAGTTTCATGTTTAGTTGCATTCATCTTTAGCAATCACATATAGGTTGCATATGTTACTTGCCATTCCTTTAATTGGATTTAATTGCTTAAGACTTGTTGAATATCCAATGATGAATTTTTGCCACAACACTTAATTGAAAGAACCTTTAATTTTAGGATTGCATGAAAAGAACTTAGAATTTTACTATGATGCGGAATTTTTTTTTCTTTTACACGGTTGTGGGTTGTTGACTGAAAGAAACTTAGTGAAGTTAGGTTGCTTAAAATTTGGGTAAATTTAAAATTGAAAATTAAAAGTTAATTTCTTACTAGAGGTGCCCAAAACTGGCTCTAGTAGTAAATGCACTTTCTTGCTAGAGGTGCCCGAAACTAGCTCTAGTAGTTAATGCACATTAAAGAATCGCTAGAGGTGCCCGAAATTGGCTCTAGTCGACTAAAATAAAATGAGAAATTGCTTACTTTACTAGAGGTGCCCGAAATTGGCTCGAGTGAAAATTAAAATAAATGCCCCAGTAATTAAATTGATAAAAACCTACTATTCACATAGAATCTTGAAAATCAACTTGTACACAACTACGCACACACATTGTCACGAGCACTATAGTTTGGTTCCGGGTAATTTTTGTGTTATCCGAAAAATTAAAAGGTGATCATACTTTGCGCCACGGTTCCGAGGTTTGAATTCAAGTTTGAAGCATGACTTTGATGATTAAAGTCTTGGCAGGTAATTGTTAGTATGCATTGCTTGAGGACAAGCAATAGTTCGAGTTTGGGGGCGTGATAAGTGTTCAAAAGTACTATTTTTATTACCCTTTTTACTCATATTATTGTTAGACTTAAGCTCATATTAGTTGCATAATTAGTTATTCATGCATTAATTCATGTTTCTTTCCACTGTTGAGCTTGATTACATAACTTGGTGATTTTTGTGGAAAAAGATGCTGCTTTGGTGTGTTTTTGTGTGTGTATGTGCAGGATCACTTGTCAAAGCAATGCCGAGCTAGTTGCCAGGGCAATGCATGAAGGATATGCCGAGCTAGTTGCCGGGCAATGCATGAAGGAGACGCTGAGCCAGTTGCCATGGCAATTGTCGACAAAAGAGAAAATGCAATAGGGATGTCGAAATTGATGACTAGACAAGCCCAAGATGACGTGGAGCAAAGCCCAAACCCAAAGGAATTTGATTTCCATGCAGAGATTAAAAAAGAATTAAATTCCAAGAAGATAGGAGAAGTTCTAGTAGGAATACAATTATAATAAAGAATTATATTCTTTAAAGATAATTTAATTCCAACTTAAACTCCTCCTCAAAGAAGGACTTTGGCCTAGCCCTATAAATAAGAAGGAGATTTCGACAATTCCAGAGAGAAAAACAGAGAAATTTCGACAAGAGAGCATTAGGGGAAATTTCGACTTCTTCTTCTTCTTTGCTTCTATTAGATTCATGGTTTGGGGATTATTCTTTGTATATCTTTTTAACCTAACCATGAACTAACTTGATCGGTTGGGGTTATTGTGTTTTATTGTTGTGAGAAACAATTGGATTTTGTTTAGGTAATAAGAGTTTGCACTTTTCTATTCAAGGTTTACTCATTCTTGGCTTTTATTCTTGTTTGCGAGTGAATTGGGAGAGGATCTCGTAACTTCATCTATTTATCTAATATCGGGAGAGTTAGATTCAAGAAACGAATGAGTATGGTCTTTATTCAATCTATTGATGGTGAAGATTAATCCGGCTTAGGAATAAGTTAAGGATTTCAACGGCTAAGAGGAGCGCAAGATTGGTTGTTGTCCACCCTTGATTCACGCAGGGATGTATTATCAAGGCATGCACAAGTAGCTAGAGTTTCGACTTAGGGATAAGAAGAAACCATTGAAGAACGCTCCGCTGAACCTTGGAGTTGCTGCCCAGACGCCCAAGTAGTTGCCCAGCTAGTTGCCCAGGCAACCATCGATTAGTTGCCAAGGCAACCCCGTTGTGCAAGTTGCCACGGCAACTGAGTTGCCCTTCCACTCTTTTACCAAGACGATCCAATCGGTTATCACACCTCAACTCACGATAACCTGGCCTATCTTTCTTTTTTCTTTCATCTATTCTTTTAGTTTATTGCTTTTACTTTTCTCGTTAATTAAAACCTCTATTATCAATTGTGTTTTTATTTTCACAAAGGCAAGAAACTTAAGCAAAGTGGCCCAAACCAATCCCTGTGGAGACGATACTCGATACTCATATCACTTTATTACTTGCGACGTGTATACTTGCACATTTGCGTAGCACTTATCACACGCAACATTTCCTCCACGTGATCACCAGAAAAACTTTCTTTGCCTGCTGGTTGACCTCGGACGCGTGCGTCCATCCGTATTGTCTTCCTCTTTCTTTAGGTACCTTATATCCACGCAAAAGCTTTTTCTAATTGAGCAACGTGCTTTAGAATCGACCCCTTCTAGATATGAGATGTGAATGCAAGAAAAATATGCAAAACATCAAAACACAAAAAAGAATGAGTAGTAAAGTTGAAAACATAAGAGGCCCAAAATTATTTCATTTTATGAATAATAACTGGGCAACGCGTTCCAAAACTTCTGGACATGTCTCCACGGATTATTCTTGCGAAATAATTTTAACCAAACTCTAATCTTAAGGTTTTCCATGTGGCTCTATTGGGGTGGGCTCCTAGATTCACACACATGGTTTGGTTCTAGAAAGGTCCCCGAGTTGTCCTCGTTGTCCCCTACTAAGGGTACCAAGGCCCTGATTCTCATCCATTATAGGTTTCGAACGAATCAAGTTCAACTCATGAGGACTCATTTCCTACGTCTTCACAAAGAATCAGTATCCTAACGAAGACTAGGGCATATGAGTCCCGAAGGTACTTGCTCATACGGAGAATCAGTATTCTCACATGAGCAAAGTGTTTTCCCCTCATTTAAACAATTTGGACGAAGCTCGGGTGCAGAGCTTAACCAATTTTAAATGCGTAAAATAGAATCATATTTATAAATGGACGATTAAATTAAATTTTATGTGAACTTGCAAATTTCTACAATAAAACAAGGTGTAATCGACTTGTGGCTTGACTCTTTTCTTGTAAAAAAACAAAAAAAATCGCCAGTGGAGTCGCCAAGCTGTTGCAGCCATTTTTTTTGGCTCTCGACAGTTTTTATGAAAAAAACAAAAACAACAGAGTCGCCACCAATCTTTTAAAACATGTGATTGGATCACCTAAAAATATGTCATTTTAATAAAATATTTTATTTTTTTTAAATAACAGTTTTGGTCAGCGAAAACACCCAGAAATTGATACCTAGCCGATTACGAAATGTTTTAATGTCGAAATTTGCAAGTTCATGTAAAAAATAAATTATTGACCAATTATGAATTTGATTCCATTTTAACGGCCTTATCATTCGAAAAATGAACTTTAATCACCGCCAACACTTCTGGCGCTAACCTGTCATTTTCGTTTGATAAGACAACACATTAATTATATTCCACTTTTCAAACAACCAAGTAAAGAAGCAAGATAATTAAATCGCAAAGTTAAATACATACAAGGAATAAATTAAATTAATAATGTGAGTTAGGGTGTGAGATTAATTAAAAAGGAGTGTATCCTTCCCGGATCGGGTCAACACTTAATTTTTAGGCCGGAGTTATTTTAGGAAAGAGAATACAAATTAAAACTTGATTTTTAAAAAAAACAAAGATGATTAGATAATTAAAAAATAGATTTTAGAAAAAGTAAAAAAATGACCAAAATAAAACAAAACTAAAACCCGTTGCCAAATTCAAAAGAAATTAGTGACTAAATTGAAAGGTTTAGAAATGTGGTTACTCGTGGAATAAAAATAATAGAAAGGGGGATTTAATGAATGCAAATGGCCTAATTTGTTTTGGGTATAAAACCCAACTTAAAAAACACATCATCATTTTAATTTTTCAACAAAAATAGATCAAAGTCCCTTCTTATCAAAACCCCTCAAATGTTCTTGGTGTTCTTCAAGAATGAAGAACACCAGGAACTAGACTACCGCGCCGGCCGCCGTCTAACGGCAGTGGTTCTAGTTCTTTATTATTTTCTCGAAAAGAACGCTAAAAACATAAGAAATGTTTTAGATTTGAATGAAAGGGGTAATCCGGCTACAACAATGTTTTCCAACCAAATCAAGGTAAGTTTTTCATCTTCATATGTTATATTAGATTCGAAATAATTAAAAAATGGATGAACAAATAGAAAATAAATAAATAAATAAAAAATAATACAATACCAAATAAGAGCTTGTTTGTTATTCCAACAATTTCGAGTACAATGGTTGCCGATTCGAATGCTTCTTCTCACAATTCCAGTGCCTAATCGAAATTTTCTGGCGTATGTGTGGTGGTGTAGTTGTGTGATGATTCGTGGTGATTTGCAAAAGGGATGAGGGGTTTATAGGTTTTTTCCTACCTAAAATATAAAACAAATTGGAATCAAAATCCCCTACTTTCCGGTGATGCTTGCCAAATTGGATTGATTCTGTTTCCCTATATGTTTGATTTGAATTTCTGCATATTTTAGGGTTGACCTCTTTTAATTTCCATATTCGAATCAAAAACCCTAACTCTAGCCTTTTTTTTCCCCTTTTGTTTTGTAGGGTTTCGGCCGGAGTGGAGAAGATGATGATAGTGCGACGTGGTCGCAAGCAGTCTGGTGAAAGCGATGCGTGGTCACTGGCGTCGCAGCAGTGGTGCGAAAGAGCTACGTGAGGGCGAGACACCGCACTTGTGAACGCCGAATGGCCCGGATCTTCGCATAGAGGCGGGGACGGCGTGGCGTAGCGTGGCGTTGGGCGAGAGCTGGCCAGTTGCAGAAGGTTGGTCAGAGTGGCCTGGCGACGTGCCACAACGGTGCAGCGTCGCTGCAGCGGAGGCTGGATGGCCTGGAGCTCGAGGTACGAACGCGTAGAGAGTAAAGCGTGCGGCGACACGAGTGGGGGAGAACTGCTCTTCCTTTCTCAATCCAATCTGGGCTGTTGGATCCTTACCCTAGATCCGACGGCTGAGATTAAAACCTACACATCAGAGCAAAAATGATTAGTTAGGGGGTTTTGTTTCCAATTTTGGGCCAGATTGGCCAGCATTGTAACATGGACCTTTATTTAAATTAAATGGACTTCTCTTTATTTAAAATAGACTCTTTTTATTTTGTTTTTTGGGTTTTAATCAAATAAGTATATTAATATAATAATAATAATAATAATAAATATAATAATAAAATAAAAAGGTAAAATAATAAATAAAAAGGATGTTAAAATTCAGTGACAACAATCTCCATGTAAATGAATTTTGTAGAGCTCTAGGTACGAAAACTGAGAAAAACAATTATAAATCATTTTCTGAAAAAAAAATATTAATGAGATAAAGATATAAAAACATAAAATATATATAAATACTGACAGAAATAGTTGGAGTGGATTGAGACCAAATACTTCAAGTGCTCATAATTATAGTTGGAGGTCGTCAATGTCACAAGGTTGAATAGCCTAGCTATTTTGTGTGTTGATAAAAGTATGTTAGACCATATTGATGTAGACACTATTATTAGTGATTTTATATTTAGAAATTGTTTTGTATTAGTGGTTGGGTGTTTAATAAATTTCTTTTTGAAGTTTTCTATTTGAATTTTGATGTATTTATTAAATAGTTTATTGATCGTAATAAAAATATATAATTTATAAGTAAATTAATTTACTTTTTAGATGAAAAATGGATTATTAACACGTGTCTCATTAAAAAATAATTTATTTTTATTTACTCTTAGAAGTTATTTATTTTTTCAATACTTATTGCTAAAGGTTTAGTTTTTAAATTCTCCCTTAGACCACTAAAATTTTAGAAACACCCTTGCTCAATAGGCATCAATATAATTTACACAAATACAATAAATCTTGAATACAATATAAAATATATTAATTGGTTTAATCGAACATTAAATGATGTATAGAATTATAATATCATGTGAAACTGATTTAATACACAGAAAAACCCTATGCAAAACCCTTCTCTGCGTCGTACAGTAACGCGTCCGGCAGGCCACCAGAGGCAGTAGATCACATTGGTGTGGTCTCTGCGCATGAGATGCATGGTTCCCCGATTGCGGATGATGATCTTAGTCAAGTGAAGTGAGTGAAGGAGTCGGTTGAACCAACTGAGAATGTTGCTACAGAGGCTGATGGTGGAGGGGGTAGTGACCATGGTTTATCTGTGTCAGGGCAGGCAGTGAATGAGTCTATTTCGACTGAGGGTAGGGCGTCTGGTGCAAATAGGGGGCTAAGCCCTCATGTGCTAGTGTGGCATGTAAAGCAGGGCTTGATTCGAACGATGAGGAAGTGGATTTTGGTTTCAAACACGGACGGGGTGGTCGTGCTTGATGAGGATTGTATTGTGAATAAGTCCAGGACGTTTCCCACAATTAGGTTTTCAGATCGGGTACATGATCATATTGCTAAGGAAATGCGAAATGTGCTAATTGTTCGGTTGTTTGGGCGTTCAATTGGATATGGTGCGCTGCACTCTCACCTTGTTGCTATGTGGAAGCCTTTTGGTGAAATCCAGCTGATCGATCTGAAGAACAATTACTTTTTGTGAGGTTTAAAACGGTTCGTTATTATATGATGGTTCTAACCGATGGTCTATGGACAATCTATGGCAGTTACTTAACAGTACAACCCTGGAGTAGATCTTTTTCTACTGTAAAGAAATACCCCTCCCAAGTTGTGGTTTTGGTTCGTCTTCCTGGTTTTTGGATCGAGTACATGATCATATTGATAAGGGAATGCGAAACGTGCTAATTGTTCGATTGTTTGGGCGCTCAATTGGATATGGTGCGCTGCACTTTCACCTTGTTGCTATGTGGAAGCCTTTTGGTGAAATCCAGCTGATCGATCTGAAGAACAATTACTTTTTGTGAGGTTTGAAACGGTTCATGATTATACGATAGTTTTAACCGGTGGTCCATGAAAAATATATGGCAGTTACTTAACGGTACAGCCCTAGAGTAGGTCCTTTTCTACTGTAGAGAAATACCCCTCTCGGGTTGTGGTTTGGGTTCGTCTTTCTGGTTTACCATATAGATATTATTGCAAGGCTTTGTTTCTCCGTATTGCCCAGGTCGTCGGAAGGGTTGTGAAAGTGGATTATAGTATCCATGCTGCTGAGCGCGGAAAGTTTTCACGATTAGTGATTGTCGTTGATCTGACCAAGACACTAAAATCGTTCACTGAGATTGATAATTTTGTCCAGAAGTTGGAGTATGAAGGTTTGCACCAGATTTGTTTTGGGTGTGGGGTGTATAGGCACTCGAAGGAAGAATGTGGGGTCGATGGAAATGCTAAAGGTATGATGGAGGTGGACGATCATCTTGTTAAGGATCAACCACATGAATTCGAGCTGTATGGACCTTGGATGATAGCAGCTAATCGTCGTCGTCAATCACGATCGGGCAATGCCACTCGAGCGGGTGGTCGAGCTGTTGGTGAGGCGAAGTCTGGGTCTAGATTTTCTACTTTAGAGACTATTGGGGAGCATATTGATACAGCTGTTGCGACTAAGGAGTGTATGGTTGTTGATGTTGATAAGGGCGATAGGCACCAGGGGATGTAAATGTTGAGGCTTCCTCCTCAAAGACAATTGGTGTGCCGAAGTCAGTGCCAAAGAACGCTACGTATATGGCCTCGTATCTAGATAAAAAATAGAAAGCTAATGTGTCTATGGAGAAAAGAGGGGCTGGTGTTGAGGTTATCTCCTTGGTTGAGGGATCGTAGCCAACTACAACAGTCCATAATGTAGCACACAAGGTAGGGTCACACGAGCTCTCTCGATTATTGAGGCCGGTTCTATAGTGAAGGGTGGTGCAGAGTCGAAGGGTGGCCTCGGTAGTAGTAGCATGGTGCGACAAGATAAGAAAAATAGTGGTTTACATATTAAGCAGACCACTGATTATCGAGCCCCATGTCAGGCTGCTCTAACGAATTGGGTGCAGTCGTCTTTTAATTTGGTTGATGAGAAAGTCTGTCGGGTGGTGCAACACGGCACGACTAATGTGTTGGAGATGGAAGAGGATGATCCGGATGGCATTGACCACCTGCCGGACGAGACTGTTCCTGCTGATGATCCAGCCGTGTTAGGCGTTAGTCATAAGGGTGGTAATCCTCGACAATAGTTTTTCTTTCATTCTATTGTTTATGATGAATGATCTTTTTTCGAATTGTAGGGGTCCTGTGCGTGCCTCATTTTGACGTCATTTCCGAAATTTTATACGGAATCATCATGTTCAGATTGTTGTGGTTATAGAAATGCATATTAGTGGGCGAATTACGGGTCGTGTGTTGAATCCCCTTGGGTTTCTGAATTCATTTAAAATTGAAGTAGTGGGTTTTAGTGGTGGCATTTGGGTTCTTTGGTCAGGTACAATAGACCTTGAGGTGTTGCAAGTCTCTTCCCATTTTGTGGATTGTCGATGCCAATCGGGGGTGGTGCAGGATTGGGTGCGAGTAACTGTTGTCTACGCTAGCCCTATAGCTACTCGGTGAAGGTTATTGCAGGGTCCTTTGTCGCGTTTGGCTCCTGTTGATGATACTCTATGGCTCCTTGGTGGTGACTTTAATACGATTCTTCAGATTGAAAAGCGGTTTGGTGGATCTCTGCATGGTACGGGTGTTAGTAAGCTATTTTCAAATTTTATGTTTGATACGGGTTTGATTGATGTTGGGTTTGATGGGAATATTTTCACTTGGAATAGAGGGGATCTGTATTAGAGACTTGACCGATGTCTAATGAACGAGCCATGGGCTCAGAAGTTTCTACTCACGCGGGTGTTGCATTTGAATAAGCTTGGTTCTGATCATTGTCCAATTGTGCTCCGACCTAACATTACTACGCCCCTTGACCATAATCGGCCGTTCAGGTTTATAGCGGCATAGCAAGAGCATGAGGCTTTTTCGAACTTTTTAGCGCATATGTGGAATGCTAATGCGGACCTTATGAGTAATTTGGAAAACTTTCGGGAGCAAGCACAAAGTTGGAACCACAATGTGTATGGACACATTGGGAAGAAGAAAAATGAGTTACTTGTGCATTTAAAAGGTATTGAGAAAGCTCTCTAATCTTCGCATTCTAATTCATTAGTGAAATTGGAGAGGAAATTGAAAGGCGAGTACGAGACAGTTTTTGAACAAGAGAAACCTTTTTGGTTTCAAAAGTCGCAAGCACGTTGGATTATGCATAGGGACCGTAATACTCGATTTTTTCATGCTTCAACCATGGCGAGGAGGGGGACTAATGTGATTTTGGGTCTTGTTGGAGATGCGGGTAAGTGGTGTACGGATCATTCCGTGTTACAGGAGATGGCAGTGCAGTTTTTTCAGTAGCTCTTTACGTCCAATGTCGCCAATCTGGAGCTGTATGCTTTTTGCGGCTTCTTTCTACCTTTCTCGGGGGCTGTTGTGAAAGCTCTAGGTCAGGGTGTTCCGGATGAGGAGTTAAAGGATGTTGTCTTTGCGATGAGTCCGATGAAAGCTCCTAGGGTAGATGGTATTCATGCCCTATTTTATCAAAAGAATTGGGGTGTTATTGGGCGCAATGTTTGTTAATATGTGAAGAGTATTTTTGACAGCGGTGCTTTAACGCCTAAGTTGATGAGAACGTTAATTGTTTTGATCCCTAAGGTGCCAAACCCGTCGGCTTTGTCTCAGTTTTGCCCAATTAGTTTATGCTCCGTGCTATACAAGGTGGTGACTAAAATTGTTGTGAATTGGATTAAGCCATATATGTTCAAGTGGGTATCTTGCAATCAAACAATTTTTATTCCTGGACGATCGATTTCTGACAACATTATCATCATTCAGGAGGTTATTCATTCCATGCAGCGTAAGAAGGGTTAACAGAGTGAAGGAAAAGCGTATGACGGTTTTACATCAACGCGTGACGATAGCAACGTATGATTATTTGATTCAGAGGGTGAAGGAAAAGCTATCTGGTTAGTCCGCTAAATCATTATCTCTTGCTAGCCGTGTGGTTTTAGCGAAGGCGGTTCTTTCTGCGATACCTTGGTATGCCATGCAGACGACTTTTCTTCCTCGAAGGGTGTGTGCTGAAATTGAACGACTTATTGGCAATTTTATTTGGGGTCGTACTCTTGATATACCTGGGGTTCATTTACTAAATTGGGAGACTATGTGTCAACCGTTGGATGAAGCAGCTTAGGTCTCAAGGTGTTGCATCAGAAAAATAAGGCATTTATTATGAAGGTTGTATTTCAATTGATGGCCTATGGCGAACAATTGTGGGTTCGATTGCTTCGCGAGAAGTATAAATGGCGTTCTATTGGGGAAGGAACAGTTTTGCGATCGAACTGCTGACGTTTGTGGCGTGGAGTTTGTTTGGTTTAGAAGGATGTGTGTGAACTATGTTTTGTGGCAAGTTGGGGAGGGTTCTATGTTTAATTTTTGGTTGGATTCTTGGGTTGGAGGGTTCGGACCCCTTGTGAATCATATGCGACTAGGACAGTTTCTTGGGGATTTGGATGTTATGGTCTCAGAGATGCTAGATGAGAATGGGTAGTGGAAATGGCACTTATTCGAACATTTAGTCACTCGTGAGGCTTGTCTTCGAATTGCGGCTGTGCAACCATCAGTGTTGCATCGTTTCCTGGATAGTTTGGGGTGGTTACCTTCAGCGAGTAGGAGGTTCACGGTCCGTAGTGCCTATGAAATACATTTCGGAATTAATTTTGGTCCATTTGAACCCATTTGGCGGGTTATTGTGCGTTATAAGTGGTTGTCGCGTGTCCGTGTTTTTCTTGATTAGCTTGTCATGATAAACTTCTCACGAATAAAGAGCGTGTCCGACGACATATGTCTTCTGATAGTAGTTACTTGGTTTGTGGTGCTTGTGATGAGTGATGAGGACAATCATATCCTTCGCCACTGTCCGGGATCGCCACTTTGGCACAAAGTGATTAAAGGTGATAGATTGGCTGAGTTTTTTGGTCTTTGTTTCAAAGATTAGATTCATGTGAACCTTACTAATTCGAGTGAGCTTGCCATTAACGACTCGAATTGGGACTTTTTGTTTGGAGTATTGTTATGGAATTTGTGGCGAAAGCGGAATGAGAAGGTCTTTGAACCGCATGTTGTGCATCGTGAGTCCGTGCTTGAGGAGAGCTTGTGGACGGTGCAGAATATTGGTTCGGGTTTGCCATTACGTTCTGGAGATCCGAGATAATGACAATTGGGTCTGATGCATTGGATGTTTCCGCCATTCGGTTGGCACAAGTTGAATGGAGATGGAGCTTGTTGTCACTTGACTGGGGTCGTAGCTTGTGGTGGTGTAATCCGGAGTGACACAAGGGAGTGGGTTATCGGCTACTCGAAACGGATTGGGATTTGCTCAGCTTTTGAGGCAGAACTTTGGGGTATCTTTGAGGGTTTGTTGGTTGCTTCGTCCGTGGGAATTTTACGATTGGTGATTGAATCTGATTGCTTGATTGGTATACGGGCTATATGATCATTCTTGCATGGTGTTTCCTGGATTGGTCTTGTACCACATATTATGGAGTTGATGTCCCAATTTTGGGAGATTCGTTTGGAACACGTGTCTCGTGATCGGAATAAAGCGGACGATGGTATGGCTCAAAGGGCGACGTTTGATGACTTGGTTTGTCGACGATATCTTGATCCACTGGCGGATATTCTTCTTTTGCTTCACTCAGACTATCCTTGTTGAGTTGTTTTTGGCTATGGTTTATTTGCTTTGTCGAGGTTTTCCTTGTTTCTGAACATTTTATTATTATTAGGTGTACTTTTTTCTCCATTTAGATTTAGAGAGGTTTTTAACGAGGCACCTATTAATAATCCATTATTAATCAACAAAATATTTAGAACTAATATGAAACCAATCATATAAAAATAAATAAGTATTCAATTATTTTTATTTTTGAAATTAACTTCAAAACTCTAATTCAAGTAATTAATAATTTGAAAAATAAATTAAAAATGGTAAAAGAAAGAATATATAATGGTTAATTGGGTAAAGAATTAAACAAAGGTTTTGTTTGGTTGAAGAAGAACAAAAAAAGCAACAAAAAAGGTAATTGTTGTAAAATGACAAAAACCAAACCTAATATTACATTAATTCAAATGTTTGTTTACACCAAGAATCTAATCATTTTTGGCATACCTTTGATGCTCTCTCTACCTCTTTAATTGCATTGCGTCTGCCGTTTAATACGATAAGATTTTTTTTAGCAACCTAAAAATTATGATAATGTCTCAATGAAAAAGCGAATGATGTTCATCCGATGAGACACGGGCTTAAATTATTTTGTTTATAAGAGATTTTGGAATTAGCTTTAGACTATTTAAAAAAATTATGATAATGTCTTCTTTCATTGTTTTTTATTAAAAAAAATTCTCCTAATAATATTTGAGTTTGAACTGTTTTGATTGTAAGATGTTTTGTGAATTTTATTAAAAATTAAAAGCTGAGTAGATATTACTATAAAACTACATTAAGAATTATCAAAAACAAATTATGTTAGTGTCTTCATTCACTTTTTATTATTTACTAAGATTTTTGGCGTTAAGTATTCATATATTTATATGTTTTTCTTTGATTTTAATGTGTGTATATATTAGTATGTTAAGATTCGTTTGTTTTGTCAGTGATGACATTGCTTACGAGTTAAAGACCTATTAATTATCTATTTTAGTCACACACAAAAAAAACATCGATATGAAAAAAAAATATAATACTAATTACGGATTAGAAATAAAAATCATTTCCCACAGGTAAATATTGGGTGTAATAGTAAAATATAGTACACTTTTAAGGAGAGAATTAATTTCGTGTATGTTTCTCTTGACCGTCGGATCCATTCCAACCCTACCCCACAAACACAATTTTTTTATGAATCAATCAAGCAAAGTGTCATGGGGCTAGATTTTACCCTAGTGGATCGGTGCGGCCTTAGACGCCTTAGACGCTGTAATCACTCATTTTTATCTGATTTGTAAATATTGTGCTAATATATAATTAATATTATTGTTGCATGAGTGTTAGTAAGATAAAAATATATATGTGTGATATATGTGAGTGCATGTATATATGTGTACGTATTAGTAATTATTTATATGTATGCTCGTATGTTACATGTTTGAATATTTGATTAATTTGCATGTATGATGTGTGTATATATAATGTGTATATCTGCATGAGTTAGTGTGTGAGTATATATATGTTGGTATACGTATGTGTTTCCGTATGTATATGTATGCATGCTTGTATGTCATTAAATGTTAGTGATTTGCATGTACACGTATTGTATGTACGTGTGTGTGTGTTTATATTATTATTATTATTAATATTATCATTATTAATGGACTAACTTAAAATGAAACCCATAAATTATAAACCCAAAAAAAAATTAAGGTCCAATCCTTATACAAATATAAGACCCAAGAATATTTACATGGCCCATCTCGGCCAAGTCCAAACCCGTTTAATTAACTAAACCCTAATCCCCATCTTCTTTTACGCAACTAATCAAGAGTCGTTGGATCAATTTTTGATCCAACGGTCATGATTGAAGAAGAGCGTCCTTCTGCTTGCCGCGTGGGTACACGCTCGGGACTGCCTGCCTCCCACGCGCGCGTGTGTCACACGCACCTGACTCCTCATCTGCCACCTACCACGCGTCATGATCTGATGCAGTCTTTCCAGCTGCAAGATTGAATCCCGGCCGTTCAAACGTTGAGAAATCCTGACCGTTGGATCAAATCTGATCCAACGATCAGGGTTCAATCTGGCAGCACTCCACCTCCACCATGCCACCGTCATACCGGCTCCAACCACCGCGTCAATCATCAGAAAAACACCAAAAGCAAGGATTTTGTCAGTAAACAAATCTGTACAAGCATGTATTATTTACCAAACAAGAAATCAGAAAAAGAAATGGAGGACAAAATATATATGTATCAAAAATCCTTTGTACTCAGACACCATCAATTATCAGTTCCAGTTTCAGTTTCCAAAAAAGATAATACAAAGAAAAAAAGGAACTTTTCAAGTGGTAATCCTCTCTTTCCCCTCTTTTTCTTTCATGCATGCAACAAACATAAACAAAAAAGAGAAAGTAAACTAAAAACGAGAGTAAATTTATTTTACCCGAACCGTTTCTTTCCTTGTCGGCAACAAGCCACTCATGGTGAGCCGTTTAGGGGAATAGGGTTGTTTTGGCATCGGAATAAGGGTTTTTGGGGTATTAAAGTCAGTTGTAAGGTGGTAGGAGGCCGCGGGGTCTAGGATGGCTAGAGGAAGCCACAGGGCTAAGCCTCGCCTGAGACTGGCATGCGCAGCTGAGTGCAGCGACTGAGAAAAGCTTTGGGGTTTTAGGGTTAATGTCTCTAGAATTCCACAGAGAATGGAGAGCCTTTCTTTAGGTTTTAAAAAAATGAAGGGAAAAGGAAATAGGGGCCGGTTAATTGAGTTTTATAGATCCAAAATAAAAGTAAAGTGGTTTAAATGCATCATAAACCCCCTTGTCCCTGATATTTTCAAATCGAGTGTGCCCCATGGCATATTTACAACCTCAACCCCTCTTATCTTTTAAAATATTTCAATCTGGCCTCCAAATAAATCGAATTCAGATTTCAAATAGTCCAATTCCCCCAGAGACCATCCCGCGTTTTCAAATTTTCCACTTTGGGCTTGCCCCTTGGGCATATTACAGCTTTAGTCCTCTGGACTTTCGTTCAGTTTACAATACCATCCTCGAATCATGTCTCCAATTGCTTTCAATTTCAGTTTTCGGTCTTATTTTGTTTCAATTCTGTCCCTTGTTGTGTTCTAATTAAATACGCCTTTTGCCTTTTATTTCATGTTCTTCTTAGCATTGTTCACATTATTCATTGTTTTCATTTAAGTTTTTATATCATATTTGTTTATGTTTTTTAGATGTGATGTTTTTGAGTTTTAATTTATTTCTTCAATGGTATATGTTTGTTGTAAATGTAATGCTTTAGTTTGGTTTTCATGGTATGCCTATTTGGGTTAGTATGAATTTCATGTTTTTAGATTTATGTTAATATGATGTTTTGTTATATAAAGCCATAGCTTTTTCAACTTATGCATAAATGGTGTCATATGTTAGTATCAAGTTAATTTTCTTTTTTGTATTAGTCTTATGTTATTTAGGTTTGTGTTTATACTTATGTTCATATTTATGTTCTCGTGTCATATGTTAAAGCATTGAGTCTTTTGTTAGCATCTTATTTTGATTTGTCCGTTTAATAACATGTTACCTGTATGTCATGCATTTGTGGCATTTGTGATTATATAGGTTCAAGCATGTTAGGGTTAATTAATTTAGTCTTGAAAGTATGTTTTTTGTTCATGCTCATATTTTTGTTGTTATTACGATATGATAGGTTTTATGTCCATGTGTTTGATTTTTTTTATTTTTTTTGTAATATTCATTTTTATGTTTTAATATCATGTCAATGTAAATTGTATGTTTTATATTTTGCTTTTTAAGGTTGCATAATGGAATATAAATTGTCAATGCGGTGCCCTTTTATCCGAGCGTAAACGGGGCCAGTATCATGCGTAGTGATGGTGGTTGGGCGTTTATTCCCGGATAACGGGGCTTTTAAAATTTACTCGCACATATAACCGAATTTTAATTTAATCGTCACTTTAATCCGAAAAGTTTAATATTAATAAAGCGGTAATTATTAAAGTACCAATTTTGGGCGGTGTGGGGGTGCTAATCCTTCCCCATCCGTAACCGACTCCCGAACCCAACAGTTTTTAAATCTCTGGTTTTATGGTGCCCGACCTACCTAAGTGGCCGGTGGCGACTCCATTTTCTTAAATAAAATACGGTTTTTTTCTAAACCCCCCACAGAATAAACATTTTTATATCTAAAAGACAACCAAGACTTCGAAAACTCCGTTGGGGACAATTTTGTTTTTTTCAAAAACAAAATGAGAGTCAAGCTTTAAATAATTACCGCTTTATTAATATTAGAAATTTCGGGTTAAAGTGACTATTAAATTAATATTCAGTTATAATTGCGCCTTTATTTTAACGCATTTAAAATATGGCATATATACCCGTTTTTAAGTGAGGGGAAAATGCTAATGCTTTCGTGGAGATATCATTCTCCCGTATGGGCCTAGCAAGTACCTTCGGGGCTCGAGTACCTTATGCTTTCGTAAGGATATTGTTCCTTCGTACGGGCATAAGCGAATGGGTCCCCCTGAATTGAACCCGATTAAAAGGAGCCTATAATGGGTGATGATCGGGGGCCTTGCTACTCTTAGTAGGGGACAACAAGGACAATTCGGGTACCTCCTAGAACCAAGACTGCATGTAGAGAATACATAGAAACCCACCCCTTTAGAGCCATGCGGATAACCTTAGGTTTTAGATGGGATAAATAGGGTTGTTTTGTGTGTTTATTCTATTTAATTTGTCCTTTTATTTATATATTTATTAATTTTATCTGGTACTGACTTGTGTTCTTTTTCGCTTTTGTTTTTTTCATACATTATTGCATTTGCATTACATAAAGGTACTGGATCAAGTGGTTTACCCTATCAGAAAGTCTTTCACCATGGAAAAAAAGGTATCTTAGGAAAGAAGAGCTTAACTTGTCAGTCAGGCATTGGTCAGAGGTCAATCATAAGGCCCAAGGGGACAGTTCGCCGAGCGAGCACGTAGTAGCAGGGTACACCTATGTGAGTCTCCAACAGAACAACCTATGGGATCTTCAAAGCATTTGGGAAGGATGGGACCAAAGACTACAGGACGTGTTCTGCGATAGTTATGGCGACATTGCACAACTGTTATATGTTCGGGTTAACCAGCCCCTGCTCTGAGCTATTTTTCAGTTCTGGAATCCTGCCTTTTGCTGGTTCACCTTCAATGGGTGGGACATGATGCCTACAGTAGAAGAATACACTACCTTACTTAATTAGAAGAACATTCAGTAAGATTGGATCTACGTGAAGCCTCTGAGGAATCAGAATTACACTTCGAAGCTCAAAACCTTTGCCGGAATGAGTGACGATCGGGTTAATGGCCTGATTCAACTCCGAGGAGACAATACAGTTTTTGCATGTAAGAGTATTCGAGACATCATACCTGCACATCCAGACGAGGGGAAGAAGATAGACCTATTTGCCTTGGGAATATATGGTTTGGTGATCTTTTCGAGAGCTCTTGGGAACATTGATGTAGCCATTCTGGACCTATTTGAGCGTATGAAACGGAGAGCAAACCCAGTACTAGCGATCTTGGCCGAGACTTTTATTTCTTTAAATGCCAGTCGGAAGCACGAAGAATGACGTTTTCGAGGATGTGCGCAGCTGTTACAGGTATGGATTCAGAGCCACATGTGGAAGACACCGATGAGGGTCCTACCGGGGATATCCTTCCAAGGTTTTTCGCCCTTACGGGAGTACTTAGCAAAAGAGTGGTGAGAGAACTTGAAAACAAAAAATGGTCTAGTTTCTTCAGGAACATTCAAGACGAAGACATAGTATGGAGGGTCCCATGGCTCGGTAGAGTTAATTACTTTTTATACAGTTGCGGTGATTTCAACTGGCTGATGATGTTGGGACTGCACGGAGGGATTGCTTGTGCTCCGCTTTTGGTGTCCCGACAATTCGGATCATGACAGTTCATTCCCAATACCACCGGGTTAAGCCGAACTGAATTTCCCTTCAAAGGTGAGTTTAAAGAAAAAGTCCAGACTATCATGAGGGCTTGGGACCATTGTAACCGGATCAAGGTGGAAGGAGACACCGAGCACATGACCACTCCAGACTACGATCTTTGGAGACGTTTGAGGGTTAATAATGTGATTCCTGAATTCGATCAAGGACCGGTTATGTCACTTGAGGAGCTTACAAGGGTGGTACTGTCTGAAACTGATATCTTACGGAATGAACTTGAAGAAATTAAGAGGAAAATGAACACCCAACAGGCTCAGCATGCGAGTGAGCTCTATAAAGTAAGCTTAGAGGTCAACGAACGGGATGGGATCATTAGGCAGTTGAAGAAATTAAATGCGGATTTGAGCGAGAAGAACGCTCTTTACCAAAAGGATACCCTCCTACTCCAAGCAAAGATACAGAAAGCCGATCGAAGTCAGTTCATAGCCGTGGAAAAGGAAAGAATGAATGGTATCCGTTTGGTGGAAGAAGAACGAGAAATCAGCAAGAGAGCAATCGAGAAGGAGATAGAAAGCTGCCGTTTGGC
Source organism: Hibiscus mutabilis (assembly GCA_019671005.1). Classification (NCBI taxonomy): domain Eukaryota; kingdom Viridiplantae; phylum Streptophyta; class Magnoliopsida; order Malvales; family Malvaceae; genus Hibiscus; species Hibiscus mutabilis. Next base: position 12,631,273 of record CM033717.1, on the reverse strand, counting down.
TATTGAGGAAGAAAGGCAGTTCTTCAAGAAGGCCATTGACCAAGAAAAAGAAAGAACTAGGCAAGAAATTAGCAAAAGAAAACAAGCAGTCAACCACGAGAGAGAAAACGTCGCCGCATGGAAAAGAAGGTCCATGAGTAGCCAGAATAGAACGTTAGAGATGCAAGGGTTGTATGACGACACTATCCAAAGTCTGGATCAGAGCCGAAGTCAGAATGTCGAGTTGGGAGAAAATGTGGCAGAAGTAGAACACTCATTTCGAACATATTGTCAGAGGAATGGCTTCACTGAGCTACAAGAAAGAGAGCGAGAAGTAGGCACATTACGAACCCGAATTAAGTCCCTTGAAGCATCTGTAAAGGATTATAAAGAAAGAATCAGTGTATTCGAAGAGGCTACAGCCGGAGGGGACATTTATTGGCAAAGGAGACTGCGTGACGCCGCCCGGATGGTGCAGGATAGGGACCAATATTACGCAAACCTGATGGTGGACATACAACGAGTCGCCAGGCATGTGAATGATTTGGCCAGTGAGGCTGAAACACTCCGACCTTTCGTAGTCCCAGAAATGGAAGAAGCTCTCAGGTTCATCAAGCTGCTCAGGGCTATTGGAAAATTAGGAGATAGAGCTAGGGATTATCTGTAGGGCTTTGTATCGTAATTAGTACTCTTTTGTATTAGGGACCTTCAGGTTGTAATATGAACTCTATTGTAATTTAGACCCTTTAATTCCCGTGGAAGTAGTTCAGAAGGGTGATTACTAGCGGAATCGGTACCTTTATCTGCATACATTCTTGCATTGCATTATGACATCCGCATCATTATACACGCATTTATTTTCCTTGCAACCATATTAATGCTATAAATATTGTGGCAGTGTGAAAATAGAAGTTAAGCCGCAATCATTCATCATCCATATCTTACCCGATTACAAAGTAAGCTCATGGAAAACAGGATAATCAATCTAGAAAAGGGGCAAAGAGAGCTCGAGGCAAGATTTGACGAGGCTCAAAGAAGCCTCAGTGACCAGATTGTTCAGTCACAAGCATCGATAGTATCTGACATAACCGCATTGTTGGCTAAGAGTCTCGGAAAGAGGGTTGAAGGAGAAACCGCTCAAGAACCAGAGGGTACCCCAGTTCACAATAAGGTTCAACCGGCTACGCCAAATCTGACTAGAAGGGTATATATCGACCCTGCGGGGATGTTGGCTAATCTTCAGGTAGGGGCATTTGAGACTCAACCCCTTGACACTGAAGCACTCTATGAAGAGGAGGTGCCAGACATGAATTTGGTCGAAAGGATAAGGACAGAGGTAGAAAAAAAGTGGGAGGAAATGTTTCGCCTCATGGAGGAAAGATTTAAAACTTTGCAAGCTATGGAAGAATCAGGAAATGATGCCAGTGACTTAAGTCTGGTATCCGACCTTATCCTACCACCAAAATTTAAAACGCTAGAGTTCGACAAATACGATGGAACTACGTGTCCTTCCGTGCATATAACGATGTACTGCTGGAAGATGGCGGCCTACCTTAAGGATGAGAAGCTACTGATTCACTGTTTCCAAGACAACCTAACTGGGGCGGCGTTACGGTGGTACACCCAGTTGAGCAGGGTAAATGTTAAAACATGGAAAGATCTTTCAAAAGCATTCGTCGAGCAATATAAACACGTAACATATATGACCCCCAGTAGAATTATGTTAGAAAATATGGGGCAAAAGTCCAACGAAAGTCTACGACAATATGCTTAAAGGTGGCGGGAAGTGGCCGCCCAAATTCAGCCACCCCTCCCGGAATATGAAATTATGCCATTATTCGTTAATACTTTGAAGGGGGCACTGTTCGATCGCCTCATTAATAACACAACATAGAGTTTCGCTGATTTGATTAGGACTGGGGAGTCCCTTGAATTGGCAATTAAGAGTGGTAGAATTGGTAGCGGGGAAGGATCTTGAAAGTACAGCAAGAAGAGTGAAGTAAACGCCGCCAGTACTTAAACTGCCCCGAAGAATTTTACAGTCTCACAGCCACAAGCACTTGTGGGAAAAGCGCAAAACTCGAATCAAAGAGATGAGAGAACCTCAAGAAAAGAGAAAGAGAGGTAAGTTTTTGCTCCACTACCCGTTCCGTACTCGGAGCTTTACTCCCAGTTGTATGAAGCAGACCTGGTCTGTCCATATTACGTTACTCCCTTCAAACCGCCATTCCCGTCCTGCTATAACCCGAACGTGCATTGCAACTATTACGGCGGTGCCCCTGGTCATCCTACCAAGAACTGCCTTGCTTTCAAAAAACTTGTGCAGAACTTAATTGATTCTGGGATACTGAAGTTTGAAGAACCAAGTGTAGCTACTAACTCGTTGCCTAATCATGGGAACAGAGGAGTAAATGTTATTGCGGAATACTTTACCAGGAAGATTAAAGATTATGTGTTAGAAATCAAATCTCCGTTGCGGTGGGTATTTCAACAATTGTGCATGGCCCATGTGATCGACAAAGCCATGGTAATAAGACAGAAGGGATGTGAAGTGCATTGTGAATTACATCAGGACGAAGGGCACGACATCCAAAAGTGTGACGAGTTTAAGAGATTGGTACAACAATTGATGAATGAAAAGCAAATAGAATTCTTCGAAGAGTACACAGGAAAAAAGGGGTCGGTCGTACATATGACGGATAGCCCCAACGCTAAATACGGGAGAGATAGACCTCTTATCATCTCCTTCAGGCCGGGGAGTGCAGGTGCCTCCCAAGGAGAAACCACTAAGATAAATCCCAAGATCATCATCTCAGCACCATCCCCGTTCCCATTCAAGGATATGCGGCAAACTCCCTGGAACTATGCTGTAAATGTGACCACGCCAGAAAAGCCAGAATCTAGTGAGGTAAAAGAGCTTACACTGAAAGACGAGCAAAGCAAGAGTGATGTGAATGTCGGTTAGGTGGGCCATTTCATGAGGAGCGGCATATGTTACTCCTCTGAGACCTTGAGGGCTGTTGAAGCGGCCAAAGATAAAGAAAAGGATACATCAGTTACCCCCGCGCAGATATTCAGTGAAGAACCTCTTCCAAAGATAAATGAGCCGGTAACCGAGGCTCAGGCCAAAGAATTTCTAAAGTTCCTGAGACATAGCGAGTACAGCGTAGTGGAACAACTACGAAAGCAACCGACTAGGATCACGGTGCTGGAGTTGCTCTTGAGTTCAGAAAGACACCGTGAGGCACTATTAAAAGTACTAAATCAGACTTTTGTGCCCTAGGACATTTTTGTGGCAAAACTGGACAGGATAGTGGGGCATATCACTGCCTATAACCATATAACATTCAGTGATGACGAGATCCCCGAGGGCGGAATGGGTTCCACCAAAGCTCTTAACATCACAACCCACTGCAAAGGGTATGTGGTACCGGGGGTACTGATTGACAACGGGTCAGCACTGAACGTGCTGCCTATGGTGACCTTGCAGAAGCTACCAATAGATGGTTCTCACTTAAAGCCCTGCCATAACTCCGTGAGAGCCTTTGACAGCACACAAAGAGGAGCAATGTGAAAAATTGAGGTGCCTCTATTGATCGGGCCGACTGAGTACGTGATTGATTTTGTGGTAATAGACATAAAACCATCTTACAGCTGTTTATTGGGAAGGCCATGGATCCACTCCGCAAGAGTTGTCCCCTCATCATTACATCAGAAATTAAAATTCGTAATCGAAGGCAAATTGGTCACAGTGGAGGCCGAGCAAGAAACTATTGATTTAGTGACATCAGATGCCCCCTACATTCAAAATGACGAGGATGCTGCATAATGCTCTTTTCGAGCATTAGAGCTAGTGAATGCCACATTCGTTGCGGAAGGAAGTCAGATTCCCTATCCCAGGTTATCTAATTGTACCAAGATGACCGTTGCTGAAACTTTGGGCCGAGGAGCCAAAGCAGGAAGAGGGCTAGGGAAAAGATTGCAAGGGAGCCTACGAGCCAAAAGTATGATAACCAAGAAGGACCGTTTTGGATTGGGTTACAAACCAAGTGTCCAACAAAGAAAAGAAGAATACAAGAGAAAAGAAGAACAAAGAAAAGCCAGATTTAAGGGAGAAGACATTCCATGGAGACCAATGTCCTTCCCTAGTTTGAAACCCACTTTTGTCTCCGGAGGATTCTACCGACCAGGACAAGAGGTTGAAGAGGTAATTAAGGAAAATGACGTACTCAACAAGGAGGAAATGTTTAATGAATCACTTGAGGGGATGTCCATCAACATGATAGTTGGAAAGGGCCAAGTCAGCAATATGTTGACCAACATCTGCCCCTGCCATCCCCGGGAAACTCTTGATAACTAGAGCCACATTGATCTACCTGTGGTTTTTAGGACTAGATCTGAGTAATGCTCTGAATCAACTTTTTGTTTTTGCCCATAAACATTGGGGAACTCTTGTATAGGGCACCTATATTAACTTTTTGTTGAAATGAAAATATCTTCCCCGTTTTCTTAAATGGCAAACGTTTCATTTATTTCATTCATACATTCTTCGTGTTCATGTACTTCATATAAAGCCATTCTCTTCCCAATACAATCCATTCTCATTTAATGTAGGTCTCTCATGATTGATTGTATGAATAATATCGGACCCAATCTCGGAGTGAATTTTGAATGCCCCGAAATCTCAGAGGGAATTAGGGAAGAAGATGATGACAAAGAATGTAAGGTCCCTGTAGAGTTGAGGAGAATGGTGGCCAACGAAGAAAGGCAAATTATGCCCCACCAAGAAGAAACAGAAGTTGTAAACTTGGGGACTGAAGAATAGAGAAAAGAAATAAAAATAGGGACGACGTTTTCCTCGAAAACCAGGCACGAACTGATAACCCTACTCTAGGAATTTAAGAATGTTTTCGCCTGGACTTATCAAGATATGCCAGGCTTGAATACTGACATAGTGGTGCATAAACTGCCAACAAAGCCGGAATGCAAACCAATACAGCAAAAACTCTGGAGAATGAGGCCATACATATAGTTAAAGATCAGAGAAGAGGTAAAAAATAGTTTGATGGTGGCTTTTTGGAGGTGGCCAAATATCCCGAATGGGTTACAAACATCGTACCAGTACCGAAGAAGGACGGAAAGGTCTGTATGTGTGTAGATTATAGGGATCTCAACCAAGCCAGCCCTAAAGACAATTTCCCTCTGCCACATATTGACACGCTGGTTGGCAACACCGCGGGACACTCATGGTTTTCATTCATGGGCAGCTTTTCAGGGTACAACCAGATAAAGATGGACTCTAACGACATGGAGAAAACTACATTCATAAACATGTGGGGTACTTTTTGTTACCGGGTGATGCATTTCAGGCTCAAGAACGCAGGGGCAACTTACCAAAGAGCAATGGTGACTCTTTTCCATGACATGATGCACAAAGTAATAGAAGTATACGTGGACGACATGATCGCCAAGTCCTGAACAGAAGAGGAGCACATACAGAACTTAAGAAAACTATTCCAAAGACTACGGAAATACCAGCTGAGGCTTAACCCTGCCAAATGCACCTTCGCCGTTACTTCTGGAAAACTCTTGGGGTTCGTGGTGAGCAGAATAGGGATTGAGATCTATCCAGATAAAGTGAAAGCCATCCAGGATCTCTCACCACCCCACACTCGGAAGGAAGTTCGTGGTTTCCTAGGGAGGTTGAATTATATCTCTCGTTTTATTTCCCAATTAACTGATCGGTGTGACCCAGTTTTCAGACTTCTTAGGAAGAATAATCCCGGTGTATGGGATGAGGAATGTCAAGGAGCCCTAGAAAATATCAAAAGGTACCTGACAAATGCTCTAATTTTAGTCGCGCCAGTACCAGACAGGCCTCTAATCCTCTACCTGACAGTCTTTGAGTATTCAATGGGGTGTGTATTGGGGCAACACGATGAGTCAGGGAAAAGGGAGCAAGCCATCTATTACCTAAGCAGAAAGTTCAATGATTGCGAAACATGGTACCTGCTAGTTCAGAAGCTGTGTTGTGCTTTAGTTTGGGCTACCAAGCGGCTTAGGCAGTATATGCTGTACCATACTACTTGGTTAATATCCAAGCTAGACCCCTTGAAGTTCCTAATGGAAGCACCAGCACTGACGGGAAGGATGGCCCGCTGGCAGATGCTCCTATCCAAATTTGACATTGTATACGTAAGCCAGAAAGCCGTAAAGGGAAGCGTCGTAGCAGATTTCCTAGCTAGTCACGCTTCGAACGATTATGAGGAGTTGAACATTAATTTCCCGGATGAAGACTTGATGTGCATTACAACCAAGGAAGAGGTTTCAGATGATAACTCATGGAAGCTTTACTTTGATGGGGCCTCTAATGCCCTCGGACACGGGATAGGGGCCGTGCTAATTTCCCTCAAGTATGTCTATTATCCCTTCACCAGAAGACTAGAATTCTTCTGCACCAACAATATAGCTGAATACGAAGCCTGTGTTATGGGACTAAACTCAGCTATTGAAAGAAAGATTAAGGAACTTCGAGTATTCGGAGATTCATCCTTAGTGATTTACCAGTTGCGTGGGGAATGGGAAACCAGGGACCCGAAGTTGGTCAAATATTATGAATTAATTCAAGACCTCGCCAAGGAGTTCGAAAAGGTCAGCTTCAATTACCTTCCCAGAGAAGAAAATCAGATGGCAGACGCCTTGGCAACCTTGGCTTCCATGTTCAAAACGAACACAGGGGCAGAAATGAAGCCCATTAAGATGCGGACTTTTGAAAGGCATGCTCATTGTTGTAATGTGCAGGAAGAGATTGATGGCAACCCATGGTACTATGACATCTTGCAATATGTCAAGCTTCAAAAGTATCCCGAAGGGGCAAATGACAATGACAGAAAAACACTCAGAAAAATGGCAACAGGATATGTCCTAGATAGGGAGATCTTATATAAAAGAGGCCATGATCAGACATTGTTGAGATGCATGGATGCCCGGGAGGCAAAGGAAATTTTAGCCGAGGTACACGACGGTCTATATGGGACGCACGCCAACGGGCTGTCTATAGCCCAGAAAATTATGAGATATGGCTATTTCTGGTCGACCATGGAAGGAAATTGTATCGATTACGCCAGGAAATGCCACAAATGCCAAATTTATGCTGACAAGATTCACGCTCCCCCATCACCTTTACACACCATGAATTCTCCGTGGCCTTTTGCAGCGTGAGGCATGGACGTTATCGGGCAGATTCACCCGAAGGCTTCCAACGGACACCGTTTTATTTTGGTCACTATAGACTATTTCACTAAATGGGTGGAGGCAGCGTCTTATGCCAACATCACAAGGACTACAGTATGTAAATTCCTAAAGAATGAGATCATTTGTCGATACGGTTTGCCAGAAAGGGTCATCACCAACAACGCTTCCAATCTGAATAACAAAATGATAACGGACATGTACAACCAATTCAAGATAACACACCATAATTCCACAGTCTATTGTCCTAAAATGAATGGGGCGATGGAAACAGCAAACAAGAACATAAAGAAGATCATAGCGATGACGACGGATACCTACAGAGATTGGCACGAAAAGCTGTCATTTGCCCTTTTCGCCTATAGGACGTCCATTCCCACATCGACAGGGGCAACATCCTACTCCTTGGTGTATGGTACCGAAGTAGTACTCCCCATTGAGGTGGAGATTCCGTCGCTCTGGTCTTAAATGAAGTAAAATTAGAAGAATTCGAATGGGTGCAAGCCAGACTCGACCAGCTAAATCTCATTGAAGAAAAGAGACTAAAGGCCATTTGCCATGGTCAAATGTACCAAAAATGAACGATGTGGGCATACAACAAAAAGGTGCGCCCAAGAAAATTTGGAGAGGGGGATCTGGTGCTCAAGAAAATCTTCTCGATTCAAAAAGATTCTCGAGGAAAGTGGATGCCCAACTGGGAAGGGCCATACGTGGTAAAAAAAGGCCTTCTCAAGAAGAGCCTTAATCTTAACTGAAATGGATGAAGACGAGCTGAAAAGCCCTATAAATTCTAATGATGTTAAGAAATACTACGTTTGAAAGAGGAAAAAAGAGAAAAAACAAAACAAAACAAAACAAAACAAAACAAAAAGAAAAAACAAACAAAAAAGAGAAAAAAGAAGAACAAAAAATGGAGAGCTCAGAGCGAAAACCCAAAACATGGAGTCTTGAAGCAAAGGAATGATCCGAGTCAAAAACCCGTAAAGGGCGGCTCGGATAAATTGAGAGGTCAGATATCCGGAGAGAAGGGTTGTCCCCATAAACCTTGTAAAGAGGGAGCTTCAGGCAAAGATTCTACGCCGGTTGACGGGATCATGTATCATTCATACTGAAGATAATGAGGGATCTTGTATTTCATGTTTAGCTTTTCCTTTTCCTCATGTGTGTCATGACTCTCTCAAAGTTGTCCGAAACCCTTAATCGTAATAAAATCATATTTTTAAGCATCCATTCCTTGCCTTCTTGTTAATATCATGCAAATAAGCTAACGTAGGCTTATGATAAACAAGAGATTTCGGAGTATTACTGTGATCTAATCTTAAAGATGCAGGTGATTAGGAAACGATGTTAACCTTGCCCTCTAGCTGCCTACATAACGTCTGTTAACAGGGCAGGCAGAAGGCTTCACGCACCAGGGTAGGATGACCAATGGCGCACTCTCTGCTTGTTTAAGAGAAAGCATGCGAGACAACAAAAGAGATCTCCCAGGTGAAAACCCGGAAGGGCACCTCAAAAAAAAAGGAAAGAAAAGAAAAAGAAAGAAAAACGAGAAACCTCTAAAGCGAAAACCTGAAAGGGCACTTTAGAATCCCGAATCAAAAATTCAAAAAAAGAAAGGTTGGAATGGTTGAACCTGACAGTGAAATGAGGTATCGCCGCTAGAAGAAAAAGGAGAAAGCAAGCAACGTAAGGTCGAGATTAACTGAGGACTAAAGCAGGCCCACCAAGATATTGACACTCATGCATCATGAATAGTTAGACATCCCTAGTATTAGGAGCATGTTAATTCATTTGTCATAGCATTTTGTCTTATTCTGGACAGGTATCTACAGATTCAAAGAAACATCTGTAGCCATCCTGGTGTGAATCCCAAATGTGAAGATGAAGGTTCTATATAGGAAGGGCCTATATTTCCAAGCGCCTGCAGCGAGAGATTCTATATAGGAAGAATACGCCGCTCCGGGGATCCAGGAGCTAAAAGTTTTGTATAGGAAGGGCTCGCAGCTCCAGGGTGAAGACTAGCAGTTCTATATAGGAAGAACTCTCAGCCGAAGGAATTCACCCATGATACACAAGGTTTTATATAGGGAAAACCTGTTGTGTTGAAAGCGAAGAATCTTATATAGGAAGGGCTCCGAGCTTTACTATCTTAGAGTGAGAGGTTTTATATAGGAAGAACTCATAGCTCCGAGATTTCAGAAGCTAAAAGTTCTATATAGGAAGGACTAGCGGCTCCCGGGTTTGAAGACTATCAGTTCTATATAGGAGGAACTCCCAGTCGGAAGAACCCATCCGTGGCACAGAAGGTTTTATGTAGGAAAAACCAGACGCGTTGAAGGCAAAGAGTTCTATATAGGAATGACTCCAAGCCTTACCGTCTCAGAGTGAAAAGTTCTATATAGGAGGAACTCATAACTTGAGGCTTCAGAGCGAATGGTTCTATATAGGAAGAGCCCGTAGCTCCAAGATCGGAGGGGGAAGAAGTTATATAGGAAGGACTTACGAGCCCGAAGATTTAGCCGAGGAAAAACGGAGAGTTCCAGAAGAACACGCATTTCCAAAGCTACAAACAGGGAAGTCGGATAAAAATGAGTGCTTTGAATCTTTGCTTTGTTCCCATTCCACGAGAGCAAGCAAAGAGGGGCAACTGTAATCACTCATTTTTATCTGATATGTAAATATTGTGCTAATATATAATTAATATTATTGTTGCATGAGTGTTAGTAAGATAAAAATATATATGTGTGATATCTGTGAGTGCATGTATATATGTGTACGTATTAGTAATTATTTATATGTATGCTCGTATGTTACATGTTTGAATATTTGATTAATTTGCATGTATGCTGTGTGTATATATAATGTGTATATCTGCATGAGTTAGTGTATGAGTATATATATGTTGGTATACGTATGTGTTTCCATATGTATATGTATGCATGCTTGTATGTCATTAAATGTTAGTGATTTGCATGTACACATATTGTATGTACGTGTGTGTGTATTTGTATTATTATTATTAATATTATCATTATTAATGGACTAACTTAAAATGAAACCCATAAATTATAAACCCAAAAAAAAATAATTAAGGTCCAATCCTTATACAAATATAAGACCCAAGAATATTTACATGCCCCATCTCGGCCAAGTCCAAACCCGTTTAATTAACTAAACCCTAATCCCCATCTTCTTTTACGCAGCTAATCAAGAGCCGTTGGATCAATTTTTGATCCAACGGTCGTGATTCAAGAAGAGCGTCCTTCTGCTTGCCGCGTGGGTACACGCTCGGGACTGCCTACCTCCCACGTGCGCTTGTGTCATATGCACCTGACTCCTCATCTGCCACTAGCCACGCGTCATGATCTGATACAGTCTTTCCAGCTGCAAGAATGAATCCCGACCGTTCAAACGTTGAGAAATCCTGACCGTTGGATCAAATCTGATCCAACGACCAGGGTTCAATCTGGCACCACTCCACCTCCACCATGCCACTGCCATACCGGCTCCAACCACCGCGTCAATCATCAGAAAAACACCAAAAGCAAGGATTTTGTCAGTAAGCAAATCTGTAAAAGCATGTATTATTTACCAAACAAGAAATCAGAAAAAGAAATGGAGGGCAGAATATATATGTATCAAAAATCCTTTGTACTCAGACACCATCAATTATCAGTTCCAGTTTCAGTTTCCAAAAAAGATAATACAAAGAAAAAATGAACTTTTCAAGTGGTAATCCTCTATTTCCCCTCTTTTTCTTTCATGCATGCAACAAACATAAACAAAAAAGATAAAGTAAACTAAAAACGAGAGTAAATTTATTTTACCCGAACCGTTTCTTTCCCCGTCGGCAACAAGCCACTCATGGTGAGCCGTTCAGGGGAATAGGGTTGTTTTGGCATCGGAATAAGGGTTTTTGGGGTATTAAAGTCAGTTGTAAGGTGGTAGGAGGCCGCGGGGTCTAGGATGGATAGAGGAAGCCACAGGGCTAAGCCTCGCCTGAGACTGGCATGCGCAGCTGAGTGCAGCGGCTGAGAAAAGCTTTGGGGTTTTAGGGTTAATGTCTCTGGAATTCCAAAGAGAATGGAGAGCCTTTCTTTAGGTTTAAAAAATGAAGGGAAAATGAAATAGGGGTCGGTTAATTGAGTTTTATAGATCCAAAATAAAACTAAAGTGGTTTAAATGCATCATAAACCCCCTTGTCCCTGATATTTTCAAATCGAGCGTGCCCCATTGCATATTTACAACCTCAACCCCTCTTATCTTTTAAAATATTTCAATATGGCCCCCAAATGAACCAAATTCATATTTCAAATGGTCCAATTACCCCAGAGACTATCCCGCGTTTTCAAATTTTCCACTTTTGGCTTGCCCCTTGGGCAGATTACAGCTTTAGTCATCTGGACTTTTGTTCAGTTTACAATACCATCCTCGAATCATGTCTCCAGTTGCTTTCAATTTCAGTTTTCGGTCTTATTTTGTTTCAATTCAGTCCCTTGTTGTGTTCTAATTATATACACCCTTTGCCTTTTATTTCATGTTCTTCTTAGCATTGTTCACATTATTCGTTGTTTTCATTTAAGCTTTTATATCATCTTTGTTTATGTTTTTTAGATGTGATGTTTTTTGAGTTTTAATTTATTTCTTCAATGGTATATGTTTGTTGTAAATGTAATGCTTTAGTTTGGTTTTCATGGTATGCCTATTTGGGTTAGTATGAATTTCATGTTTTTAGATTTATGTTAATATGATGTTTTGTTATATAATGCCATAGTTTTTTCAACTTATGCATAAATGGTTTCATATGTTAGTATCAAGTTAATTTTCTTTTTTGTATTAGACTTATGTTATTTAGGTTTGTGTTTATGCTTATGTTCATATTTATGTTCTCGTGTCATATGTTAAAGCATTGAGTCTTTTGTTAGCATCTTATTTTGATTTGTTCGTTTAATAACATGTTACCTGTATGTCATGCATTTGTGGCGTTTGTGATTATATAGGTTCAAGCATGTTAGGGTTAATTAATTTAGTCTTGAAAGTATGTTTTTTTTTTCATGCTCATATTTTTGTTGTTATTACGATATGTTAGGTTTTATGTCCATGTGTTTGATTTTTTTATTTATTTTGTAATATTCATTTTTTATGTTTTAATATCATGTCAATGTAAATTGTATGCTTTATATTTTGCTTTTTAAGGTTGCATAATGGAATATAAATTGTCAATGTGGTGCCCTTTTATTCGAGCGTAAACGGGGCCAGTATCAGGCGTAGTGATGGTGGTTGGGCGTTTATTCTCGGATAACGGGGCTTTTAAAATTTACTCGCACATATAACCGAATTTTAATTTAATCGTCACTTTAATCCGGAAAGTTTAATATTAATAAAGCATTAATTATTAAAGTACCAATTTTGGGCGGTGTGGGGGTGCTAATCCTTCCCCATCCGTAACTGACTCCCGAACCCAACAATTTTTAAATCTCTGGTTTTATGGTGTCCGACCTACCTAAGTGGCCGATGGCGACTCCATTTTCTTAAATAAAATACAGTTTTTTTGTAAACCTCCCACGGAATAAACATTTTTATATCTGAAAGACATCCAAGACTTCGAAAACTCATTTTTTAGCGAGAACGGACATCGCTACAGACGCTAATCGGTCAATTCCTACGCCTAAGTCAGCCTTCAACCAACCTTGTGAGTACTCCTGCTCGACAACGGCTCCGACAAGCCCTCCAAGCTTGGATGGATCTTGTCATGGGCTGGACTTTTGTCAGACGAATTGTGCGGACCTTAGCTCTTTCTCGGTTGAAACGTCTGCTAAGTCACCCTGAAATCCCTTGTCACGGCCTTAGGTGAAGCTCTCTCGACGAACACCTAACTCAGCCAGGATTCTCGCTCTGGAAGATCAAACACTTCCCGAAGCCCTCGAACGAAAGATCGTTCTAAGCGAAAGCTAATCAAAGAACAACGGAAAGAGATTGGCAACACGAACATCGAAGAACACTCAAGAACAATAAAGAACACTCAAAGAGTTTAGAGTAAATGCTTCTTGTATTACTCAAAGTAAGTGAAGTGAAGTGATTTACAAGTGAGGAGGGAGCCTCTATTTATAGTTGAACTCCCCTACATCCAACGGCTCAGTTTAAATTACATCGACGGTCGAGATTGATCTTATCTAATCAAATCTCAATTCAAATCTCTAATTATCACAAACATTAGCTACAAATTATATTTCAAATAAATAGATGATGCTTTGACCAAATTACCCTCCTGAATCCTCCATGGATTTGGCTAAGTCATGTGGGCTTGCGGGCTCTTTAGCATTCTCCAAGTGCCGAGCCACATTTGGCAAGCCTGTTACATTGCGCACAACCTCCCTACCTAACGCTTGTGCCAATGTCTCGATCCGAAAAGTTTGGTCCGTGACAAAAGCATATAATATACATATTGAAGAAAAACAGGACCTAAAAAGTGGAGAAAGTTGTAGCGATGTCCTTTTTTCGCTAAAAAAACGAGTTTTCGAAGTGTTTGTGATTTTTCGGATATAAAATGTTTATTCCGTGGGGGTTTTAAAAAACCGCATTTTATTTAAAAATGGGAGTCGCCACCGGCCACTTAGGTAGGCCGGACACCATAAAACCAGAGATTTAAAAACTGTTGGGTTCGGGAGTCGGTTACGGATGGGGAAGGATTAGCACCCCCCACACCGCCAAAAATTGGTACTTTAATAATTACCGCTTTATTAATATTGGATTTTCCGGGTTAAAGTAACGATTAGTTTAAAATTCGGTTATAATTGCGAATAAATTTTAAAGGCCCCGTTATCCGAGAGTAAACGCCCAACCACTATCACTACGCCTGATACTGGCCCCGTTTACGCTCGGATAAAAGGGCACCGCATTGACAATTTATATATTTCATTATGCAACCTTAGTGAACAAAATATTAAGCATGGTCAATAATTTAAATACAGTAAATATTCACATAATAAACTATTAACAGAACATAAATAAAATACTAATCTAAAATATACATGCATACAAATTATCCCTACTCGTGACTAAAAATAAACCTGACATGTCACAATTACAAGGCATGGAACAAAAACACATATTACAAAAATGTACATATTACAATAAGACACATTGTAACATACGTAAAATATGGCATTATACATGACCAAGAAAATATACCAACACATAGCCTAAAAGCAAAGAAAACATGCAATACATGCTGAAATATAAAACAGGTTGTGTTCGAGCCAACTCAAAAATCAATCTAATATGTGTGATACGAATAACCGAACAAATGCGTAAAGATACATAATCACCATAAACTTAACACACATATACATGTAAACATGAAAATACAAAGCATATACGAGAGATATATGAAAAGGCAAAAGGCTACATCAACATACACGATTATAATAAACGAACATGAATATTTACATGGAATCAGGAATGAAATGAAAAGAAATAAACATAAGGAACATAAATTAAAGGACAATAATATGCGATTTAGGGACGAAAATGCAAGCAGGACCGAACTTGAAAGGATCAAAATCAGAATTGGACCAAGGGGGCAAACTCAAGTGAAAATTTCAAAAACGCGGTGGGACTAGTGAGGTAATTTCGCCATTTAAAACTGATTCAATTTAATTTAGGGACTGGATTGCGAGATTTTGAAATATGAGGGGGACCAGAGTTGTAAATATCCCCTGGGCGAGACAAAAACGAAAATATCGAAAACGCGGGGGGATTTATTACAGAATTTCACCATTTCACAAAATAAAAACACCTATAAAACCCTTTCTTCGCCCCGGACTCAAACTTTTCCCCCCATGAACCTTTATAATGAACCTTTCATTTTTTGCTCAACCAACCATCGATGAACCTCCGGCGGCCAACTGCTGCCGTCCTCTCGTCAGCTAGCGCACGCCGAGCCCCCCCAAAAACACCGAAATGAACCTGACTTCAACCTAAACTCGAATCCGAACTTGGATTTGGAGAAAAAACCCCTCTTTGTCCTAGATCTAAGAAAAGAAAAAAATGAAAATCGTATATGTTTTTTTATCGAGACAGAAGGAACATCTTCCCCTTTTAGCCGGCTCACCAGATTAAGGCTTGTTGCAATAGAGGAACTGACCACCGAAGGTAAAACCTCACACTCCTTTTCCTTTGTTATTTTTAGAATACATACATGCATGCAACATTCAAGATGGATGGATACCTTTGTATGATCTCTGTAAGTTTTTGAGAAAAGAACGAAATGATGAGACTTGTTTGTATTTCTGAAAAAAGTGGGTTACAACTGAACTGCCTCTTTCGTTCCTTTTTTTGTTACATATATCTCTCTGCCTTTTTGGTTTTTCTTAGACTAGTACATAAGATATCTCTTTTTCTGATCTGATTTTCTGATGCCTTTCTGTGTTTGCGTCTTTGGCATGTCCGGCCATACTTGGTGGTTGGTACGACCAGCATGGGGAGCGGCGTGGTGGAAGTGACCGTTCGACTGCGCAGACTGGCATCTCGGGAGGTGAGGCAATTATTATTGCCAGAATCGTTCCTATCCGTTAGATCAGATCTGATCCAACGGATAGGACTGCTCGATGATCGGGTGGCTGAGATGAGGCCTCGGAAATGATGCATTGGTCTGGGATCGCGCCACGTAGCCTGAAGAAGATAGACGGCCTTGCACGTCTCACACGCGCGAGTGGGGAACCCAACAGCCCGCGCGTGGACTTCACGCGGTAGATGAGGTGTCTTTATGCTTCAATCGTGGCCGTTGGATCCAGATCTGATCCAAGGGCCTTCGTGCAGCTGCGCAAGATGAAAGAAGGGCATTAGGGTTCCAATATTTGATATGGGTTAGGGTTTCTTAGGATGTGGCCTGGCCGGTAAGGGCCCAATGTAAAAGATTGTGGGTTTGTAAATTATAATGGAGTGGATATTAATTTATTATTATATTTTTTTTGGGTTTATGACACTTTATCTGTTTACAATAGTAATAATAATATTAATAATAATAATTAATACGTATATATACACGCATATAAACTTACACGTAGATGGACACATACACATACATGCTTACGTACACACATATACAATTCATGCAATACTCTTTCGTATATGTAATAATGACTTTAATAATACACTCATGCAAACATATATACAAATATTAATATATTACACATTTTAATTAATATCATATACAATCCTACATGCATACACAATCACACACATAATCAACATGAATATCCACACATATAGATATTACGCATGCATTAATCACATGTACACACATACATATATGTAAACACGTGACAATATTAACCAAATACTATATTATTACAGTACAGTATTAACAAACTCAGATAAAAATGAGTGATTACAGTTGCCCCTCTTTGATTGTTCTTGTGGAACAAGAACAAAGC
The DNA here is from genome assembly GCA_019671005.1 of Hibiscus mutabilis. Classification (NCBI taxonomy): domain Eukaryota; kingdom Viridiplantae; phylum Streptophyta; class Magnoliopsida; order Malvales; family Malvaceae; genus Hibiscus; species Hibiscus mutabilis. Next base: position 12,614,606 of record CM033717.1, on the reverse strand, counting down.
AAAGATCATAAGCACTCATTTTTATCCGACTTCCCCTTTTGTAGCTTTGGAGTCACGTGTTCTTCTGAAACTTTTCGTTCTTTCTTAGTTGAATCTTCAGGCTTATAAGCTCTTCCTATATAGAACTTCGTCACCTTTCGATCTTGGAGCTACAAGCCATTTCTATATAGAACCCTTTACTCTGAAGCCTCGAGTTATGAGTCCCTCCTATATAGAACTTTTCACTCCGAGACAGTAAAGCTTGGAGTCCTTCCTATATAGAACTCTTCGCCTTCAACACTGGTTTCTCCTATATAAAACCTTCTGCGCCCCAGACGAATTCTTTCGACTATGAGTTCTTCCTATATAGAATTGTTAGTCTTCAAACCCTGGAGCTGCAAGTCCTTCCTATATAGAACTCTTAGCTTCTGAAATCTCAGAGTTACATGTTCTTCCTATATAGAACCTTTCACTCTAAGACAGTAAAGCTCGGAGCCCTTCCTATATAAGACTCTTCGCTTTCAAACACAAAAGGTTTTCCTATATAACCTTGTGTGTCATGGGTGAATTCCTTCGACTGGGAGCTCTTCCTATACAGAACTGCTAGTCTTCACCCTGGAGCTGTAAGTCCTTTCTATATAAAACTTTCAGCTTCAGAAATCTTGGAGCTACAGATTCTTCCTATATAGAATCTTTTACTCTAAGACATTGAAGCTCTGAGCCTTTCCTATATAAGACTCTTCGCTTTCAGACACAACAGGTTTTCCTATATAACCTTGTGTGTCCTGGGTGAATCCCTTCGGCTGGGAGTTCTTCCTATATAGAACTGCTAGTCTTCACCCTAGAGTTGTAAGTCCTTCCTGTATAAAACTTTCACCTTCTAAAATCTTGGAGCTACGGATTCTTCCTATATAGAATCTTCTACTCTACGGGCGCTTGGAAACATAGGCCTTTTGTATGTATAACCTTCATCTTCACATTTGGGATTTACACCATGATGGCTACCGATGTCTCTTTGAATCCATAGATACCTGTCTAAGATAAAACAAAATGCTTATGACAAATGAATTGACATGCTCCTAATTCTAGTGATGTCTAACTATTCATGGTGCATGAGTGTCAATATCTTGGTGGGCCTGCTTTAGTCCTCAGTTGATCTCGTCTTCACGTTGTTCATTTTCTCCCTTTTTAGCGGCGATACCCCATTTCACTGTCGGGTTCAACCATTCAAACCTTTCTTTTTCTCAATTTCTGACTTGGGATTCTAAAGTGCCCTTTCGGGTTTTCGCTTTAGAGTTTTTTTTTCTCGAGGGGTGCCCTTCTGGGTTTTCACCTGGGAGATCTCTCTTGTTATCTCGCATGCTTTCTTTGAACAAGCAGGGCGTACGCCATTGGTCATCCTACCCTGTTGCTTGAAGCCTTCTGTCTTTCCTATCAATGGCCGTTATGTGGGGAGTTAAAGGGTAAAATTAACATCGTCTTCTAATCACCTGCATCTTTAAGGTTAGATCACAAAGAATGCTCGTAAATCTATTACTTACCCTAAGCCTATGTTAGCTTATTTGCCTGAAATTAACAAGAAGACAAGGAATAAACGCTCAAAAATATGATTTTATTACGATTAAGGGTTTGGGATACTTTGAGAGAGTTATAACACATATGAGGAAGAAGAAAAGCTAAATATGAAACACAAGATCCTCATTATCTTTGGTATGAATGATACATGATCCTGTCAACCGGCGTAGAATCTTTTGCCTAAAGCTCCCTCTTCACACGGTGTTCATGGGGATGACCCTTCTCTTCGATATCCAACCTTTCAATTTATCCGAGCTGCCCTTTACAGTTTTCAACTCGGGTTCTCCTTTGCTTTAAGACGCCCTATTTTTCTGTTTTTGCCCTCAGCTCTCCATTTTTGTTCTTTTCTTTTTCTTTTTTTTCTTTTTTCTTTTTTTTTTTTTTTTTTTTTTTTTTTTTCTTTTTTTTTCAAAGATAGTATTTCTTAACAACATCAGAATTTACAGGGTTTTTCAGCTCGTCTCCATCCATTTCTGTTAGGATTAGGGCTCCTCTTGAGAAGGCCTTTTTTACCACGTACGGCCCTTCCCAGTTGGGCATCCACTTTCCTCGAGAATCTTTCTGAATCGGGAGGATTTTCTTGAGCACCGATCCCCTCTCTCGAATTCTCTTGGGCACACCTTTTTGTTGTATGCCTGCATCATCCTCTTTTAGTACATCTGACCATGACAAATGGCCTTTAGTCTCTTTTCATCAATGAGATTTAGCTGGTCGAGTCTGGCCTGCACCCATTCGGCTTCTTCCAATTTTACTTCATTTAAGACCTGGAGAGACGAGATCTCTACCTCGATTGGGGAGTATTGCTTCGGTACCATACACCAAGGAGTAGGGTGTTGCCCCCGTTGATGTACGAACGGACGTCCTATAGGCGAAAAGGGTAAATGGCAACTTCTCATGCCAATCCTTGTAGGTATATGTCGTCTTTGCTATGATCTTCTTTATGTTCTTGTTTGCTGCTTCCACTACCCCATTCATTTTAGGATGATAGACTGTGGAATTATGGTGTGTTATCTTGAATTGAGTGCACACGTCATCATTTTGTTATTCAGATTGGAAGCATTGTTGGTGATGACCCTTTTTGGCAATCCGTATCGACAAATAATCTCCTTCTTTAAGAACTTACATACTGTAGTCCTTGTGATGTTGGCGTAAGACGCTGCTTCTACCCATTTAGTGAAATAGTCTATGGCAACCAAAATGAAACGGTATCCATTGGAAGCTTTCGGATGAATCTACCCGATGACGTCCATGCCCCACGCCGCAAAAGGCCACGGAGAATTCATGGTGTGTAAAAGCGATGGGGTGCGTGAATCTTGTTAGCGTAAATTTGGCATTTGTGGCATTTCTGGCATAATCAATACAATCTCCTCCATGGTCAACCGTAAATAGCCATATCTCATAATTTTCTAGGCTATAGACAGCCCGTTGGCGTCGTTCCCACGAGCCCATCATGTACCTCGGCTAAAATCTCCTTTGCCTCCCGGCATCCACACATCTCAACAATGTCTGATCATGACTTCTCTTATATAGGATCTCCCCATCTAGGACATATCTTGTTGCCATTTTTCTGAGTGTTTTTCTGTCATTGTCATTTGCCCCTTCTGGATACTTTTGAAGCTTGACATATTGCAAGATGTCATAGTACCATGGGTTTCCATCAATATCTTCTTGTACATTACAACAATGAGCAGGCCTTTCAAACGTCTACATTTCAATGGGCTTCATTTCTGCCCCAGTGTTTGTTTTGAACATGGATGCCAGGGTCGCTAAGGCGTCTGCCATCTGATTTTCTTCTCGGGGAAGGTAATTGAAGCTGACCCTTTCGAACTCTTTGGTGAGCTCTTGAATCAATTCATAATATTTGACCAACTTCGGGTCTCTGGTTTCCCATTCCCCACGCAATTGGTAAATTACTAAGGATGAATCTCCGAATACTCGAAGTTCCTTAACCTTTCTTTCAATAGCTGAGTTTAGTCCTATAACACAAGCTTCGTTTTCAGCTCTATTGTTGGTACAGAAGAATTCTAATCTGCTGGTGAAGGGATAATAGACATCCTTAGGAGAAATTAGCATGGCTCCTATCCCATGTCCGAGGGCATTAGAGGCTCCATCGAAGTAAAGCTTCCACGATTTATCATCTGAAACCTCTTCCTCGGTTGTAATGCACATCAAGTCTTCGTCTGGGAAATTAAAGTTCAATGCCTCATAGTCGTCCGAAGCGCAACTAGCTAGGAAATCTGCTACGGCACTCCTCTTTACGGCTTTCTGACTCACGTATACAATATTGAAATTCGGATAAGAGCATCCGCCATCCGGCCCATCCTTCCCGTTAGTGCCGGGCGCTTCCATTAAGAACTTCAATGGGTCTAGCTTGGATATCAACCAAGTAGTATGGTACAACATATATTGCCTAAGCCGCTTTGGTAGCCCAAACTAGAGCACAACACAGCTTCAGACCTTTGGGTACCGCGTTTGAATCATTGAATTTCTTGCTTAGGTAATAGATGGCTTGCTCCTTTTTTGACTCGTCGTGTTGCCCCAATATGCATCCCATTGAATTCTCAAAGACTTGTAGGTAGAGAATTAATAGTCGATCTGGTACTGGTGCGACTAAAATAGGAGCATTTGTCAGGTACTTTTTGATCTTTTCTAGGGCTCTTTGACATTCCTCATCCCACACACCAGGATTATTCTTTCTAAGAAGTCCAAGAGCGGGTCACATCGGTCGGTTAATTGGGAAATGAAACGAAAATATAATTCAACCTCCCCAGGAAGCCGCGGACTTCCTTCTGAGTGTGGGGTGGTGAAAGATCCTGAATGGCCTTCACTTTATCCGGATCGATCTCAATCCCTCTTCTACTTACCACGAACCCTAAGAGTTTTTCAGAGGTAACGGCGAAGGTACACTTGGCAGGATTGAGCCTCAGCTGGTACTTCCGTAGCCTTTGGAATAGTTTTCTCAAGTTCTGTAGGTGCTCCTCCTCTGTTCGGGATTTGGCAATCATGTCGTCCACGTATACTTCTATTTCTTTGTGCATCATGTTATGGAAAAGAGTCACCATTGCTCTTTGGAATGTTGCCCCTGCGTTCTTTAGCCCAAACGGCATCACCCGATAACAAAAAGTGCCCCACATAGTTATGAACGTAGTTTTCTCCATGTCGTTAGAGTCCATCTTTATCTGGTTATACCCTGAGAAGTCGTCCATGAATGAAAACCATGAGTGTCCTGCAGTGTTGTCAACCAGTGTGTCAATATGTGGTAAGGGGAAGTTGTCTTTAGGGCTGGCTCGGTTTAGATCCCTATAATCTACACACATACGAACTTTCCCGTCCTTCTTTGGTACTAGTACAATGTTTGCAACCCATTTGGGGTATTTGGCTACCTCCAAGAAAACATCATTAAACTATTTTTTTACTTCTTCTCGGATCTTTAACAACATATGTGGTCTCATTCTCTCAAGTTTTTGCTTGTATTGGTTTGCACTCGGTTTTGTTGGCAATTTGTGCACCACTATGTCGGTATTCAACCCCGGCATATCTTGATAAGTCCAGTAAAATATCCTTGAATTCCTCAAGTAGGGTTATCGATTCGTGCTTGGTTTTTGAGGAAATCGTCGTTCCCACTTTTTACTTCTTTTCTCTCTTCTTCATCCCCAAGTTTACAACTTGCTTCTTCTTGGTGGGGCATGATCTGCCTTTCTTCGTTGGCCACCATTCTCTTCAACTCTTCCGGGACCTCACCTTCTATCTCATCATCTTCTTCCTCAATTCCCTCTGAGACCTCAGGGCATTCAAAATTCACTCCAGGATTGGATCCGGTATCATTCATATAGTCAATCATGAGCGACCTGCATTAAATGAGAATGAATTGTATTGGGAAGAAGATGGCTTTATATGAAGGGAATGAACATGAAGAATGCATGAATGAAATAAATGAAACTTTGGTCATTCAGGAAAGTGGGGATATTTTCATTTCAACAAAAAGTTAATATATGTGCCCTATACAAGAGATCTCCATTGTTTATGGGAAAAAACAAAAGGTTGATTCAGAGCATTACTCTGGTCTATTCCTAAAAACCACGGGTAGATCAATGCAGCTCTAATTATAGAGTGTTTCCCCGGGACTGCAGGGGCGAATGTTGGTCAACATTTTGCTGCCTCGGTCCTTTCCAGCTATCATGTTGATGTACATCCCTTCAAGTGATTCATTGAATGTCTCCTCCTGGTTGAGTACATCATTTTCCTTAATTGCCTCTTCAACCTCTTGACCGGGTTGGTAGAATCCTCCGAGACAAAAGTTGTTTTTAAACTAGGAAAGGACATTGGTCTCCACGGAATATCTTCTCCTTTAAATCGGCTTTTCTTTGCTCTTTCTTTCTCTTGTATTCCTCTTTTCTCTCTATTGGACACTTGGTTTGTAACCCAACCCAAAATGATCCTTCTTGGTTATCATATTTTTGGCTCTTAGGTTTCCTTGTAATTTCTTCCCAGACCTTTTCCTACTTTGGCTCCTCGGACCAAAGTTTCTACGACGGTCATCTTGGTACAATTAGATAACCCGGGATAAGGGATCCGACTTCCCTCTGAAACGAACGTGGCATTTACTAGTTCTAATGCTCGGAACGAGCATTCTGCAAAGATCTTCGTCATTTTGAATATAGGGGGCGTCCCAATGTCACTAAAGCAACAATTTCTGCTCAGCCTCTACTCAGACCAATTTGCCTTCGACTACAAATTTTAATTTCTGATGCAATGATGAGGGGACAACTCCTCCGGAGTGTATCCATAGCCTTCCCAATAAGCGGTGTAAAGATGGTTTTATGTCCATTACCATAAAATTGATTACATACTCACCGGTCTGATCAATAAAGGCACCTCAATTTTCCCAATTGTTCCTCTTTGCGTGCCACCAAAGGCTCTTACTGAATTGTGGCAGGACTTTAGGTGAGAACCATCTATTGGTAGTTTCTACAGGGTCACCATAGGCAGGACGTTCAATGCTGACCCGTTGTCAATCAGTACGCTAGGTACTACATACCCTTTGCAGTGAGTTGTGATGTTAAGGGCTTTGGTGGACCTCATTCCTCCCTCGGGAATCTCATCATCACTGAATGTTATATGATTATAGGCAGTGATATGCCCCACTATCCTGTCCAGATTTGTCACAGAAATATCCTGGGGCACAAAAGTTTGATTTAGTACTTTTAATAGTGTCCCCCGGTGCTTTTCTGAACTCAAGAGTAATTCTAGTACTGTGATCCTAGCCGGTTGCTTTCGTAGTTGTTCCACTACGTTGTACTCGTTATGTCTCAAGAACTTCAGAAATTCTTTGGCCCGGGCCTCGATTCGCTCATTCATCTTTGGGGGAGGTTATTCTCCAAATATTTGCGTGGGGCTAACTGTTGTATTCTTTCCCTTATCTGTTTCAGCTGCTCTCAAAGCCTCAGAGGAATAACATCTGTCGCTCTTTGTGAAATGGCCCGCCTCACCAACATTTACATCGCTCTTGCTTTGTTGGTCTTTTAGCGTAGGCTCTTTTACCTGACCATGTTCTAGTTTTTCTGGCGTGGTCACATTTATAGCATAATTCCAGGGGGTTTGCCGCATATCCTTGAATGGGAACGGGGATGGTGCTGAAATGATGATCTTGGGACTTATCTTGTTGGTTTCTCCTTGGGAGGCACCTGCATTCCTGGGCCTGTGAGAGATGATAAAAGGTCTATCCTTCCCGTATTTAGATTTGGGGCTATCCGTCATATGTACGTCCGACCCCTTCTTTCCCATGGGCTCTTCGAAGAATTCTATTTGCTTTTCATTCATCAATTGTTGTACCAATCTCTTGAACTCATCGCACTCTTGGATGTTATGTCCTTCATTATGGTGGAATTCGCAATACACTCCACATCCCTTATGCCTTATTATCATGCCTTTGTCGATCACACGGGCCATGCATAACTGTTGAAATACCCACCGTAAAGGAGATTTGATTTCTGACACATCATCCTTAATCCTCCTGGTAAAGTATTCTTCAATAACATTTACTCCTCTGCTCTCATGATTAGGTAGCGGGTTAGTAGCTACACTTGGTTCTTCAAACTTCAATATCCCAGAATCGATTAAATTCTGCACAAGTTTTTTGAAGGCAAGGCAGTTCTCGGTGGGATGTCCAGGGGCACCGCCGTGATAGTCGCAATGCGCGTTCGGATTATACCAAGAAGGGAAGGGCGGCTTAAAGGAGTAACGATGTATGGACGGACCAGGTCCGCTTCATACAATTGGGAATAAAGCTCCGAGTACGAAACAGGTAGGGGAGTGAAAGTTTTCCTCTCTTTCTCTTTTCTGGAGATTCTTTCCTCTCTTTGATTCGAGTTTTGTGTTTTTCCCACAGGTGTTTGTGGCTGTGAGACTGTGAAGTTCTTCAGGGTGATGTAAGTGCTGGTGGCGTTTACTTCATTCCTCTTGCTATATTTCCGAGACCCTTCCCCGCTATCAATTCTACCACTCTTAATTGCTAATTCAAGGGACTCCCCAGTCCTGATTAAGTCAGCAAAACACTGTGTTGTGTTATTAATGAGGCGATCAAAGAGTGTCCATTTCAAAGTATTAACAAATAACGGCGTAATTTCATATCCAGGGAGGGGTGGCTGAATTTGGGCGGCCACTTCCCGCCACCTTTGAGCGTATTGCCGTAGACTTTCGTTGGACTTCTGCCCCATATTTTCCAACATAATTCTACTGGGGGTCATATCTGTTACATGCTTATATTGCTCAATGAATGTTCTCGACAGATCTTTCCATGTCTTAACATTTGCCTTACTCAACTGGGTGTACCACCGTAATGCCGCTCCAGTTAGGCTGTCCGAAAAAAATGGATCGGTAGCTTTTCGTCCCTTAAGGTAGGCCGCCATCTTTTGACAAGACATTGTTATGTGCGCGAAGGACACGTGGTTCCATCGTATTTGTTGAACTCTGGTGTTTTAAATTTTGGCGGTAGGACAAGATCGGACACCAGACTTAAGTCGCTAGCGTCATTTCCTGACTCTTCCATAGATTGTAACGTTTTAAATTTTTCCTCCATGAGGTGAAACCTCTCCTCCCACTTTTTCTCTACCTCTGTCCTAATCCTTTCGACCATATTCAGTGTCCGCACCTCCTCTCCATAGGGTGCTTCAAAGGTTAATCGAGGGGTTGAGTTTCAGTGCCCCTATCAAGAGACTAGCTGTCATTCCAGCAGGTTGATATACATCTTTCTAGCCGGATTTGGTGCAGCTGGTTGAACCTTATAGTGAGCTGGGGTACCCTCTGGCTCTTGAACGATTTCTCCTTCCACTCTTTTTCCAAGACTTTTAGCCAACAAGATGCAGTTATGTCGGATACTATCGATGCTTGTGACTGAGCAATCTGGTCACTGAGGCTTCTTTGAGCCTCTTCAAGCCTTGCCTCGAGCTCTTTTTGCCCTTTTCTAGACTGATTATCCTGTCTTCCATGAGCTTGCTTTGTAA